>NC_059649.1:5028937-5031437 GCF_020424385.1 Procambarus clarkii | reverse complement strand
CACCTGCAGTTTTCTTTGTGGCAACAGTATGAAATCTCTTGGCGTTCTTTTCACCGTTTCCTTTCTCTTCAAAGGTTGTCTTCGGTTTCTGATCGTGTAGTTTTGTCCTTCTTTCTTGGCATTTTCAAGACCGGCATCTGCTGCCGCTTACTGTCGCCTCTTTTTGTGCGGCGCTTGCGGAGCCGCTCCAGCTTTCACTCTTGGTGGATGTCACTGCTCCGTTCTGTAAGCTTTTTTGTGCCTTTTCCACCTCTGACCTGCTCATGTGCTGCCTCTGCCTTACTGGTATTTGGTCTGAGTGCTCTCTCTTTCTCTCTTCCACTCGGTTTGTGGGGGGCCTCTTCGGTTCACGTTCCATTCCAAGCCTACTTCTGTGGCCTGTGGAGGTCAGGTTGGTGGGATTTCTACTCTTCCCCGACACAGGAGTTTCTGCTCCTTCGATCCTGTTGGCCGTTTTGTTACTTTGCAGCAGTCTCTTTTCTGGTAAAGATTGAGATGGCGGGTGGAGGGGTCCGTGGGTTTTTGTTGCTTGGTTGGTCAGGCAGGGGTGCAACATATTTTGTCCGGTTGTGGCTTTATGCCGTTACCTGCACGCCTCAGGTTCTGTGTCTGGGACCACGCTTTAGGTTGGTCCAATGTCCCTTGTTCCTAATTCCGGGGCTCGGGTATCTCAGGTCGTCTGCAGAGTTCTCGAGTCTTGCCAGCCTACGATCTATCCTCGTGCCCATGTTGTTCAGATGTTTGCAGCTCTTGCTTCTGTGTTGGGGCCCGTGTCATGGGCTCCCATTAGGGCACGGGGGTTTTGGGGGTTGTACAAGGTCCTGGCCACCCATTTTCTCGTGACAGTTCCCGACACTCGGCGATCTTATGTGGCCTTTGCTGTTGGTTACAGCCAGTGGTCCCGTCTTCCTCATGAGACATGCTGTGCTGCCGCCTCCTGGATTAGCCCCTCTTTTTACTTATCTTTGGGTATGTAGCTCCAGGAAGCCAACGGGGCTCCCCTCAGAAAACTAGCGTTGGATGTAATAAAACACCATTTTCTGGGTGAGCCACAAAGGCTCCCTGGCACCCTCCCTACCTCCGGTTAGCGTTTTTTTCTTCCATTTGCTCATTCTATAAACTGGTGGGCAGACGGCTGGCTTGGTGGGGTGGCGTCTGCCCCTCCTCCATAAGGGAAGGGGGCACAAACAAGCCCTGATATAAAATTGTCAGGTTGATGACGAATGATTTGCTTGTTTCTTGTTTTTCTTAAGGGGAGTTGTTAACCTCTGTTTTTGTCTCCCATTGCAATTTTTCTACAGTAAGGATCTATTTTGGGGCACCTACCTTTCTGGGTGCCTAACCCCAGTCGATGGCAGACATGGAATCCTCCAAAAACAGTAGTTTCCAAAGGCCATTGCTCCCTTTTCCTCTCTGAGGGAGCCAGATTCTGGCTTGTGGTTCCCGGTAGGCATGACAACTCCATATGATTAAAGCCCCAGACTAATATAGCTAATATCAGTCCTATAGTTCCAGGGAACCTCCGGGGCTCAACTAGAAAATGGCGTTTCGTTACATTCAACGCTGTTTTTTTTTTTTTGTTTTTTTGCATTTTTTAATTTGATATTGAGTTACCATTTGGTTAGTTATATTAAGAAAAAAAAGAGCACTAGAGTAACACGGGCATGATTTTGTGGTTTAATATTTGGAGACTACAGCTGGAATAGGTCTGGGGAAATCGGCTAGTTAAAGTTGTGGGACCTTCTGACTGGAAACTAAGTTCTGACAGTGGGACTTGCTACTTTTTGTATTATACAGTAATGATTTGTGAGTAAGAACCATTATTATAATGACTCCCAAAATTCAAGGAACTAACATTTTATTAGTTTTGTTGTTGTGGTCCACATCAAAGCTCACTCATGATAAACAAATATTGTACCATTCTTTTTCAAAAGAAAAATCTCAGATCACCACTACTAATTTGAATTGGCTATATTTCACAGGAGTTAAATGAAATAAATATTGTCCTTTTTAACTTCCTCTAATGCTGGACTACAAACAACTTAATGACAAATCCGGTACATAATGTCTTCATGGATATAATTCGTTGTTACAGACTGGTGTGACCTGGTTTATGGAATATTGTGTTATGAGAGACTGTTCTGCACATAAGAGATAAAATCATTACTTTTTTTGTATTTACTGTACATATTTTTGTATATATGAAATTTTAATTTAATACAAAGATTATATATGTATATAAGAATAAGATAAAGAAATAAATATTTGTTTTAAATACCAAAATAAAAAAAATACGTATGTAATAGAGAACTATATATGTAATTACAATTAATTCACAATCTGGTTATGCTGTACAGTTGACTTCTGGCTGAGGGACTAGATATTTTAATAGCCTCCACTTCTGTGCGGTAAAAATTTAAGCCACATTTTAGGTTAGTCTGGCCATATCCTGCTTTTATAAAAATTTGAAAGAACATAATTAATTCAAATTCAAATGTTT
>NC_059649.1:5016437-5021437 GCF_020424385.1 Procambarus clarkii | reverse complement strand
TATTTTATTAAATATGACCGAAAAAGTAAGATTAATAATTCTAACACGAATTTTCTCAATCTTTCGTACATTATGCTTCACTGTTGGAGGTAAATCAAAAATCACTTCTCCAAAATTCATTTTTATTTCTAGTCTGACGCGACACGGGCGCGTTTCGTAAAACTTATTACATTTTCAAAGACTTCACAAATACACAACTGATTAGAACTTGCATTTCCCTGATTTTATATCTACTTTTGAGTGAGGTGGGAAGGGTGATGTGGCATTACATTTGAGTGAGGTGGGAAGGATGATGTGGCATTAGAGGATATTAATAGGGTATTAAAAGTATCAACACAAGACAGAACACGAAACAATGGATATTGAATAGAAGTGTTTGTAGAAAGCCTATTGGTCCATATTTCTTGATGCTTCTATATTGGAGCGGAGTCTTGAGGTGGGTAGAATATAGTTGTGCAATAATTGGCTGTTGATTGCTGGTGTTGACTTCTTGATGTGTAGTGCCTCGCAAACGTCAAGCCGCCTGCTATCGCTGTATCTATCGATGATTTCTGTGTTGTTTACTAGGATTTCTCTGGCGATGGTTTGGTTATGGGAAGAGATTATATGTTCCTTAATGGAGCCCTGTTGTTTATGCATCGTTAAACGCCTAGAAAGAGATGTTGTTGTCTTGCCTATATACTGGGTTTTTTGGAGCTTACAGTCCCCAAGTGGGCATTTGAAGGCATAGACGACGTTAGTCTCTTTTAAAGCGTTCTGTTTCGTGTCTGGAGAGTTTCTCATGAGTAGGCTGGCCGTTTTTCTGGTTTTATAGTAAATCGTCAGTTGTATCCTCTGATTTTTGTCTGTAGGGATAACGTTTCTATTAACAATATCTTTCAGGACCCTTTCCTCTGTTTTATGAGCTGTGGAAAAGAAGTTCCTGTAAAATAGTCTAATAGGGGGTATAGGTGTTGTGTTAGTTGTCTCTTCAGAGGTTGCATGGCTTTTCACTTTCCTTCTTATGATGTCTTCGATGAACCTGCCTTACCCTAGAGAGTTCGACGAAGAACTCTGTAGGGTAAGGCAGGTTCTAGTCAATAACGGCTTCTCCAATGGTTTCATCGAAGACATCATAAGAAGGAAAGTGAAAAGCCATGCAACCTCTGAAGAGACAACTAACACAACACCTATACCCCCTATTAGACTATTTTACAGGAACTTCTTTTCCACAGCTCATAAAACAGAGGAAAGGGTCCTGAAAGATATTGTTAATAGAAACGTTATCCCTACAGACAAAAATCAGAGGATACAACTGACGATTTACTATAAAACCAGAAAAACGGCCAGCCTACTCATGAGAAACTCTCCAGACACGAAACAGAACGCTTTAAAAGAGACTAACGTCGTCTATGCCTTCAAATGCCCACTTGGGGACTGTAAGCTCCAAAAAACCCAGTATATAGGCAAGACAACAACATCTCTTTCTAGGCGTTTAACGATGCATAAACAACAGGGCTCCATTAAGGAACATATAATCTCTTCCCATAACCAAACCATCGCCAGAGAAATCCTAGTAAACAACACAGAAATCATCGATAGATACAGCGATAGCAGGCGGCTTGACGTTTGCGAGGCACTACACATCAAGAAGTCAACACCAGCAATCAACAGCCAATTATTGCACAACTATATTCTACCCACCTCAAGACTCCGCTCCAATATAGAAGCATCAAGAAATATGGACCAATAGGCTTTCTACAAACACTTCTATTCAATATCCATTGTTTCGTGTTCTGTCTTGTGTTGATACTTTTAATACCCTATTAATATCCTCTAATGCCACATCATCCTTCCCACCTCACTCAAATGTAATGCCACATCACCCTTCCCACCTCACTCAAAAGTAGATATAAAATCAGGGAAATGCAAGTTCTAATCAGTTGTGTATTTGTGAAGTCTTTGAAAATGTAATAAGTTTTACGAAACGCGCCCGTGTCGCGTCAGACTAGAAATAAAAATGAATTTTGGAGAAGTGATTTTTGATTTACCTCCAACAGTGAAGCATAATGTACGAAAGATTGAGAAAATTCGTGTTAGAATTATTAATCTTACTTTTTCGGTCATATTTAATAAAATATGTCTACAGGAAAGACTGCTACCAAAATATACTAATATATATATATATATATATATATATATATATATATATATATATATATATATATATATATATATATATATATATATATGATATATATATATATATATATATATATATATATATATATATATATATATATATATATATATATATATATATATATATATATATATATATATATATATATATATATATATATATATATATATATATATATATATATATATATATATATATATATATATATATATATATATATATGATATATATATATGATATATATATGCATGCATGCATGCCGTTCTCCCTCTTCGCCCTCATTTCATTACCCACAAATCACAATAGTGTGATGCAAAGAGGGAGAACGGCCTATTGACATAGCTTGATTGCATGGGGGAGTTGTGTAAAACCCTGGTTTGTCTCTCGGAGAGGCTGCAGGATCCAGTAAGTTCAGTAGAACTTCGGTTTCAACTCTTCTGACCATGTCGTAGCTCAGTCAATTAAGGCAGCATCTGGGATGCTCTCGGACGCAGGTTCGAATCCTCGTCACGGCCCTTGTTGATTTGTTCAAATGAGATGTATGTATAAAATGTATTTTTTGTACAGTACAAAATTAGTAGTAGTATGTATAAAATGTATTTTTTGTACTGTACAGTACAAAATTAGTAGTAGTATGTATAAAATGTATTTTTAAGTTAATATTTTTGGGGGTGTGGAACGGATTAATTCAATTTACATTATTTCTTATGGGAAAATTCGTTTGGTTTTCGAACCGTTTCTGGGAAAGGACTAAATTTGAAAACAAAGGTACCACTGTGTATTATATATAGTGTAATTTCCTTGTGTATTTGAACTTAGGGGACATAGTGTTGAACTACTTTACCCACACCCAAGTGCTTGGAGGTTATACATAAAACTTGGACTGGCTTCAGAGGCCTCCAGACTTTCTCTCGATTCAGTAGAATCTCAGGTTGTATAACTTATACCAAGTCAGGATAGTCGAGTTTGTAGCTGGGAGTGTCATGGTCATGGGTTCGAGTCACCTCAGAGCTCCAGTTGATTTTCTCTCATAGTAAGAGATCAAAACCTGTTGGAAATAAAAAAAATCATTGGCACACCACTCCCATGAAGAGTGGGGTCCTTGATTTAGAGAGCAGCTGATAGTCAGATGTCAGCTGACAGTGGCAGATGAAATAGGCAAGTAGGAAAGATGCCCGAGCTCCCATCACTTTCGCGCGCCCGGCTAAGGTTAAAAAAAAGCGGTATGTGCGCGCGGCGTTTTTGTCGCTTAAGCGTCAAAACAAAAATGTGTATACTCTTTTTACTCTCCTGACCTTAGTTCTCGAGCTACGTATTTCATTTTGGTACCAACGTGTTCACAATAAAATTCTCTAGAAGAACATCAGTAAAAAAAGGTCACGAAACGTATAGGGATACCAGCACCAAATAAATAACTACGTAGATGACTCGCCGTGAGTGCCCAACAGCAAAAAAATGTTTTTGCTCTTGGGATTGTTATCACCTCCACACTTGTCCTACAGCGTTAATTTTGGTATCAATGGACTCGCAATGAAATTCCCAACACGGTGATATGAATATAAACGTAGAATAATGGTCGCGGCCCACCCGCAAGAGTGTGGGAAGTGGCGGAACTGTTACCCGGTATCTGTGACGCGACGACACGTGTGCGATACGGCGCTTTGAAAGTTTATACTTATTTCACTGTCCTGACATTATTATTCTATGTACGTCATTCATTTTTGTGCCAATGTGTTCGCAATAGAATGTTCTATGAGCCCGTAGGTAAAAAAGATCAACAAAGCATAAGATAGAATAGCGCCAAATATAAAACAACGCTGGAACATATCAGTGAGCGTCAAACACACACCAAATGTTTTTACTGTTATGTTTGTCAAGTTTATACTTGTTGCACACAGTGTTTTTTGGTTGTACAGTGATCGGAATAAAATTCCCTAAACAGACATATGCATATAATACATGATATGGGGGAAGCATTACCAGTACACTATAAACGGCTAGTCGCCCACCTGCAACCCATTTGGGACACTCATGCAGACACATGCTACACCCAAAAAAAAATCTGAAGGTTTGAGTCTACTTACAGCAGTTTGTGATACAGTGTTCATTCTGGTATCAAAATACTCGTTTCAGTTTGTAGTTCATACGATTTTCAGAATCAACTGAATTGCTGGAGGTTCAACATTTGAGTCAGAGTTAGTCATCTGACAAAACCGTCTCGTCAAATGGCAGTGTGCCAGACATCTCGGGTTCTGATTCAGTTGCTGCTTCAGCTTGAGGTGTTGAAGTGAACAAAGGCCACCTCACACCAGATGGTCCGGGAGTTTGCATGGCGTCAGCATAGGCAGGACCTGTGTCATCATTTATGTCTGGAGCGTGCCGAAAGTGTTGAGATACTGTTGCTGTTTGAGGCCAATCTTCCGGGTCCCAGTGTAATAGGGCCCAAATTGCCACCTCGTAGAACTGGAGCAATGTTAGCTTTTTTTGATCAGTTGTGTTGTATTTGTACAAAACAAAGGCATTATGCAATGCCATTTGCAGGAAATAAAACGTTATCTTTTTGGTCCACTTGTGAGTTTTCCTGGTAAAATGGTAATCCCATTTGATTGAAGTGGTCCACACGTTTCATGAACTTATTGTACCATGCAGCCTAGTGGTGAGAAAGAGAGCCTTATGGTGCGCAGTTTGAAACAAACCCAAAGTAAATCGGATTAAAATTGAATTTTATACAAATATTTTTTTGAGGACATCATTTTATGTCCACATTGCGGAAGCGGGTAGGCGAAACAGGACTCCAGGTTATGTCCTGATCCGCATA
>NC_059649.1:4786437-5011437 GCF_020424385.1 Procambarus clarkii | reverse complement strand
AACGTTCTACTATATACATATTGTAAAGGACACACATATGCATCATATACGATAACAAAAAATAAATAAAACCGCATTGGAAATACTGTACATAGAACAAATAATTGAAAATATATTTGTGGCAACTCGTGGTGCTTAAATGGCGCACGCAACCGCCTCTGGGAGCTTCACGCACTGGCAATCGGCCCGTGACGCCTCCGTCTCCACGTCCCCACAGCGTAAGTGGATTACTTTTTTTTTTTTTATGTACATGTACATGTTCAGGGAAGGGAATTTATCATTTTACAAAGATAAAAAAAAAATTGCAAACACTTGATTTTAAGTGCACAGGGGGAATTTCACAATAAACTTGGCGCATCACAGTGGTTAAACATTACAGATTGCAACCAGCCACATAAACTTAATATTTATTTCCACTAGAATTAAGGGTATTATTTGCTATACATGCAACTAAATTGGCATAAGTCACGACAATAAAGCAGTGATGCTTTGCAGAAGATATATTGTGACTCACCAATTACAACCACGGCCTTTTCCCCACACCCAAAGGTCACGGGACGAGTACATCCATGCCCCCGTGTATGCTGCCCCTTCTACCATATTGGCATCAATGACTTGGCCTTGTCCTGTAACACACAGCACTGTGGTAACAATTTAGAATATGTTGTAAAACATTTATTGTTCAGTGTTAACAAGATGGCTAAACAAAGACAGCCAAGTACAGACACCATAATACAATGACAAATATCAAAAGTAAAAAACTTTGCTAAGAATTCTGATTTACACTGGAAAAAAATCAAGTTTCAGAATAAAGCTTTAAAAACCAGATAAAGGGTACATTAATAGGAATCTTATTTACGACTCGCATATAAAAGTGTGCTACTGTGAATACAAAGTATGATAAATGATTTATGGAATGGAGTTACACATATTAAATAAAATTTCAAGAAGCAAGCTAAAAATCTAATATCAACTCTGAGACCTTATTCCCTTGGCAAATTCATATCCCTTAAATGTTAGCTTTGTGAAAATACTTTTTTCCTTCATATGCTAAAGGAACAATAGAATAGTTCCACATACTGATCTAGCTACTGCTTAAGCTCTTGCCAGCTCTTACAGAGATAAATAAGAATTTGGAAATAGGGATTGCCTTAAGTATATATTGTTAAAGAATACAAGTAAAAGCGGCACAAACATGAAATTAATAAATCTACAAATACCGTAAAAGATAAACTGATAGTCGAGAAACTGAGGACACTCCAAAATGATGTTGCTCATATTGAAGATGGTACTGCAATATGAGCATAATAGGCTATCAAGTGGTGCTGCAATATGAGTATAACAGGCTATCAAGTGGTGCTGCAATATGAGCATAACAGGCTATCAAGTGGTGCTGCAATATGAGCATAACAGACTACCAGGTGGTGCTGCAATATGAGCATAATAGGCCATCAAGTGGTGCTGCAATATGAGCATAAAAGGCTACCAGGTCGTGCTGCAATATGAGCATAACAGGCTATCAGGTGGTACTGCAATATGAGCATAAAAGGCTATCAGGTGGAACTACATGAACATAACAGGCTGTCAAGTAGACGGATGCTAAAGCTTAGGTTCTCCGGTGGACCTATCATGATCCCAAATATGTTGTCTATGTAGCGATAGTATATTAGCGGTCTGCCTTGGTACCGGGTAATTTGTGATTCAAAGACCACGTGTATGAAAATCTCAGCAATCTCTACACTTGATGCTCCTATTGCCGTGCCTTTGATTTGCCTGTAGGTGCTGTTATCAAAGGTGAGGATGGTATCCCGCATGATGTGTAGGATTGCCTCTATCATGAGTGCTCTTGAAGGTGGGGTCCCGACTCCTGTGTCACATAGGTCTTGCTTTATCCTGTGGGTGTTTGCTTAAAAAAAAAATCTACTACCACCGTTGCTGCTTCCCGCAGGGGGATGCTCGGGTATAGGGACACTATATCCAAGAAGAAAAGGGTGGCTTCCTGGGGGACTGGGCCCCATGTGCAGTTAACTTCCTCTAACTTGACCAGGAAGTCTGTTGTGTCCACTAACCTCTCCTCCAGGAGACACAGGAGGGGGTTCAGTAGAGCTGTGCAAATCCTATCTACAGGTCTCGTTGGGGCTCTACATCCGCTCAGCACCGGGCATCTCGTCCAGGTACCCGTGATTGGGTCTACTCCTTTGTGGCTTTTCAGGAGGAGGTAGAGGTTCGGGAGCTCTGACTTGAAAGCCAGGAAGAAATTTCTTGCTGCCGTTTTGAGGATACCCTTCCTGCCCTCATACCTGAAAAAATCCATAACTAAGGACCTACTGCGGGTCTGGGCATTCCTGAGGGTCACCTGCCCATTCTCTACTGGTTGATACGTGGTCCCGTCCGCTAGGTGCCTGTTCATTTCTGTTTTGTAGTTGGTCTTTTCCCAGAGGACCACTGTCCCCCCCTTGTCCGCTTGCTTAACAACTACGTCCCTTCTTCAAGTCTTCGCAGGGCTGCATGATGCTCCGGTTGGAGGTTGAAGTGGCAGCGCTCTGCTACCCGTGTCTCTAGGAAAGAGGTCAACAGGTTCATCTGGTCACGTAGGCCATTTAGTCGGAAAGGGGTCTGGGGTCTAGGCTGGGGGGGGGGTTAGGTAACAGGTCGATAGGGAGGGGTTGACCACTTACGGCGTGGGGGCGGTTCCAGGGCTGGTTCCCCTGACCGGAGGCCACTCCAGGCCGAATTGATCTGAGCCTTCAGGGTCTCCAGAGTCTGGTGGATTATCTGGATCCTTCTCTGTGCCGAGGGGGGGTCCTGTCACAAAGGTGAGGCCTTTGCTCAGGAGTTCCCGCTCAGGGGCCATTATCTTAACCTCCATCACTACTGTCTGCCTTACCAGGTGCGACCTCCTCCTCCTCCTCCCTCTTCCTCCAGACCAACCTCTCCCGCCATCTTTCCACCCATTCCCGCCACCTTGGCCTCCTGACGGGGGTCGCTGGTAGGCATTGCCTCGTCTTCAGCTCCCGGGGCTTGAAAGGTCTGACGACCTGGACCTTGTATGGACCTGATTTTTGTATGCAGGCGGGTAGAGGAAGAGATGACTTCTGATTCTTGTTACTACGCTTGGAGGTTTCCCTTCCTGTGGTTTATCTTATTATCGTAATCTATTCCATTTTTTTCTGCTTTGCTTGCCCTTTCCATTACATTTTACTTTTTTTCCATTTTGTATCTTAATAATTTATTAACTGCTCATTTCCAGTTCATCTAAAAAAAAGCATTTCTGATAAACCAAGAAGTTTTGTTTACCTATTATTAGAGTGAGTAAATCACAACTAGAGCTCAGCCAACTAGACAATTAACACACACCTGATATGAAGAAAAATATCCTTACCAAATGAGGATCAACTGTTCATGAACATTGTCTCACCTAAATTCTTCATAGCTCACACTCACCTGATTTTGAGCGTTCAAACAAAGCAAAGGCAATGCCAAGTGCACATATAAGACCTCCACCTGCAAAATCTGCTAACAAGTTGATGGGTGGAGTTGGTGGGCCTTCTTTGCGTCCAAGCAGTGACAACAGGCCTGGGAAAAAAGCATATTGCATCAGAATCAACCACTGTACTGCACAGAGCGCCCTAAGGTGCTCTGAGAGTTGTGCCATTTTTTTAATTAGGCTATATTTTAATGTTTTTAAATGTTTTCATCACTTGTGTTTTGAAATTAAAATGGTTGAGTTTGGAAACATTTTGACGTTAACTTTACCTGAACATTTATAAAAACAACAAAAATATGTCCTTAACAATTGCACTAAGAAGTTTTAGCCAAAACCAGGAGCACAGTGCAGTGGTTAAGTAGTTTCTCCACTGCAGTGGAGAAAAATGTCACAAAGTGAGAAGGGACCCAGGGGTCACATCCATCAAACCAAAGAGATCCAGTGGGATTTCCAGGGCCCTTGTCACGTAATCTCGCTAAGGAAAGCCCAAAGCCCAGGCAGGGTACTGCTAACCGGTGCCCAAAGTTACCAACCATAATGCTAAAGCTGAACTCCCGGGAAATGTACACTCGCAGGGTGAGTGTACACCTAGTGGAGGACCACCGAGATTTAAATGGGTGTGACCAAAACCAAAGGGCAGCCAGCCCCCCCCCCCCCTGCCAGGCAGGAAAACAAAAAGAAAAGAAAAATATCCGCAAGAGGACAACATACCCAGGTGGAACAGAGCCGGCCGTTATGGGAGGTGAAAACTAGCTGCACAGTACCTTGCACCCCAACCAGTGACGAAACTACACCCTATCCAGAAGTAAACAGTAGTGCAAGAAACACCCCAGCTGACTCCAAGGGGTGGTCAATGACCAAGCAGCAACAGACCTTGCAAAGGTAGACCCCAAGGTGACTTGTTGAAGTTGGCCCCAAGGGCAGTACTTACAGGGTACCTAGGGAAGGGGACCCTAGGCATATGCAGCCCGAGTACTTGTGAAATAACTCCTCGCTCACGCACCACCACTAAGACAGCACCACACCACAAGGTACCAAACTGGAAACACAGGAACCAGAAGCACACAACCTTGCCAGTTCACTTCAGCCACAGAACTGCAGGGTGGATAGCTGGCGCGGGGGTCTGGGGCTCTGGGAAGGAAGGGGGGGATTGTGCAGACAGCAGTTTGGTGATGTAATGACAGTGATGTTCTGTCCACTAGTTTGGCTTTCAGTAGTAATATTTTAACCAGACTAAGGGTTTGTTTTGGGGCGCTTACCTTTCTGGGTGCATGACCCAGTCGATGGCCGAGTCGGTCGGCCGAGCGGACAGCACACTGGACTTGTGATCCTGAGGTCCCGGGTTCGATCCCAGGCGCCGGCGAGAAACAATGGGCAGAGTTTCTTTCACCCTATGCCCCTGTTACTTAGCAGTAAAATAGGTACCTAGGTGTTAGTCAGCTGTCACGGGCTGCTTCCTGGGAGTGGAGTCCTGGTCGAGGACCGGGCCGCGGGGACACTAAAGCCCCGAAATCCTCTCAAGATAACCACTCAAGATACTCAAGATGGCAGACATAGAATGCTTCCAACCACACGGGAGTTTCTACAGGCCATTGCTCCTCGTGCCACTCTGAGGGGGGCCAGGTTCTGGCTCGTAGTCCCCGGTAGGCCTACAAATCCATGAGTACTGACTGATGCCAGGGTCTAATACAAAATTCATATCAGCCCGGTTAGCTCCAGGGAGCCATAGGGGTCCCCCCCCCCAAGAAAATATTATAATCTATAGTGCCTAAGGATTAAGCACTATAGAGTCAAAGTTTCAATGGCATGATGTACCACAATGAAAATTATTAATATTCTTTTAACTTTTTAAAATTAATAGATAAATAGACAAAGAAAATATACAGAGTGCACTCACCTGACAGTGCTAAATAATTGATGTCATGCCCAGCCATATCAGCATAGGGTCCAGACTGCCCAAAACCAGTGAGTCTAGCATAAATAAGCTTTGGATTGTCCTTCATGAGTTCCTTTGGTCCTAAACCCATCTTTTCCATGACTCCTGCAAACAAATTATTATATGAAACAGTTCTAAATAAATACACAGATGTGATATATATATTGTACTGTAAGACCTATGCAACATACCAACTAGATTACTCAAAGGTTATCTTCTTGAGGTTATCTTGAGATTATTTCAGGGCTTAGCGTCCCTGGTGCGGTCCTCGACCAGGCCTCCTTCTTGTTCCACACCCCCCAAGAGGGTGTCTAACTCCCAGGTATCTATTTACTGCTAGGTAACTGGGGTATCAGGGTGAAAGAAACTGCTCATTTGTTTCCGCCTCCACCGGGGATCGAACCCGGAACCTCAGGATTATGACTCTGAAGCACTGTCCACTCAGCTGTCAGGTCCCTTGATTAAAAATGTCATGGTGGTTGAGTAAAGAATTTGGGGTTCTTACCTTTATCTGTACTGTACTTTTAAATGAGGTAAATAATTAAATGAAAGAACCTTCAAATGTCAAAGCATGATTGATACTAAACATGCTCAATCTTCAAAAGAAAAGTATAACCTTCAAAATATAAACATGCCATCTCAGTTTAACCCTTTCACTGTTCTAGTTAATAATGGTCAACAAATTAAAGAATCTACATGCTTTGCAAAAATCAACTTTTCCATCTGTTGCCAGGAAAAAACTCAACAAATCATGTGATATTGGATTGTAAAGGAAGCAGATATCTGTACAAGTGAACATGGTGAAGCTGTACCAAGACTGGGACATTCGCCCAGTAACGATGGTGGTCTCAAGAGACCAAGACAAAGAGGTGATGGGGGACGTTGGTAAGCAAGTAGAATTGTATTCAAAGGATTCTGCTTAATCTACCTACCAAGTTAATTCACATGTCTGAGGAGCAATAGAGATCCCTCCTAGAGTTAATAATGCCTTATAAGTCTATTTTCAAAGATGCTCCAGGTTTGACATCCATCTTCAAGTACAGGCATACCTCAGAATACGAGTTTAATCCGTTCCTGGAGACGCCTCGCCTTCCGAAAACTCGCATTCCGAAGTTAATTTCCCCATAAGAAATAAAGGGAAATGAATTAATCCGTTCCTGACTACCCCAAAAACCCCACATCAAACTAAATTTTTTATACCTAATTTACCTAATTCATCTAAATAAACCTACAAAACTGTGTTCCAGTTATTACTTACCTTGCTGTCGAGTGCTGTAGGCGTATGGAAGATGGTGAGGAGGGGGGAGAAGGAGAGGAGTTACTGTTTGGAAGGGGAGTCCCCTTCCATAATCACATCACATAACCCCATGCCTTGTAAAACTATGGATACCACTTCTCTTTCTAAATTTTTCAAACCAGCCCCTGCTTGCCTTAAACTCTTTCTTATCTGCATCACTCGTTGCAGGGGTATTCTTTAGAAGGTCTTCGTGCAACACCCTGGCTTTCTCACAAATAATGGCCTCCGAAACACTATCACCCCTCAACTCCTTGTCGTGTATCCAAATTAATAACAACTTTTCCACTTCAAGTATTTGTGGTCTTTGTGCCGTTAATGTTCTTACTCCTTTTGCCACTTTAGCACCCATAATCTTATTTTTCTTCTTAAGTATAGTGCATATTGTTGATGTGGCTTTGTTGTACTGCCTACAAAGTTCAACAACACGTGTACCGTTCTCATGCTTCCGAATGATCTCTTGTTTCTCCTATATTGTCATCCTCACATGAGCTTTCTGGCCTTTATCCTTACCACTGGCTTTCTTGGGACCCATGGTGAGATATATAATAACAAATTGTATAGACAAATCACCAAAAATCAAACAAAACACTGAAAATCCGCAAGAAGAATTGATGTGGGGGTAGTCACTGAGCGCGAGACAATGGTAAACTGAGGGGCGGCGGGGCGGAGGGGCGACGATCGCCGAACCACCACGCGCTGGGTCGGCCTGTACGCGTATCAACAAACTCGCGTCCCGAAGTAACCCTCGCCTTCTGAGACAAATTTTTGGAGTAAATACTGCTCGCCTTCCGAAAACCTCGCATACAGGGACAATCGCATTCCGAGGTACCACTGTACTACATTATCCTTGGGGAGGGTGGGAGATCGATAAAGCAACATCCCTACCAACTAAATCCCCGTCAGGTGATGGTGGCAAGATGTAAGATTGACTACATGCTCCAACATAATTTAATTTGATCGCCTCAAATATTAATCCATGGTCATCCCCCCATTCTGCTAGTACCCAAGCCTGGTAATGAGCATAAGTTATGCATAGATCACCAACATGTTAACCCTTTAACTGCGCAACGCGCCTGCAGGCCCACGTCTGGGGTGCGCTACGCGCCTCCAGGTATTTGTATTTTTCACATTCCATTCAAAACTCCCGCGGCTATATGGGGTTCACATCAGCTTCCTCAGTGCTCTTGTAAACAGACGCCATCTTTAAAAAAAATCGTGGTCCATATTCCAGGGTGTGAGAGCCTCAGTAGTGAGTGGGCAACCAAGGCCGGCGCACGCAGCATGAGCTCACAGCACTGCTGTTCAGCTTGTGACCACAGCATCTCCTAATAATGTCAAAATATATATATAACTTGTATTATTTAGCCATGATAGTATTACAGAAGAGCCTGAGTGTGATAATGACCGTGTACAATGTTCAAATAATAGTGATTCAATGCTGTTTACGATGTTCACAGTGCTAGCCACAGCACCACAGCATTATTTCGTCCATCTACGAGTCTTCAAACGACTTCTTGGGTTCCTTTACAAAATACACTTGTGGTCAATTATGTATTTACAGGATTTAGTGACCAGTATTGTGATAACAGCAGGATTGTGGTGATAATAAGCACTGTGTGTAGTATTGTGGGAGGAGTAATTGTGGTGAGGGAGCAAGGGAGAGAATCGAGGTAGCCTCACTGTGTGGCAGCCATTCTTGTTTTGCTCATCATACTAGCTTAGTGGTTCGCTATGGTGAACACATTTGTACATGGGTATATACAATGTGTGTATATAATGTAGTAACAGCAGCAGGAGTATGTTGGGAGGAGCTATTTTGGTGAGGGAGGTGACGTAATTGTAGCGTCGTCTGCTGGCTGCTGTGTGATTTCTCATACAGTGTATGGTGGCCACTGTAAAGTTTGGATACAACACCGGCTTACTTGCATAGTTCTGGTGAATAAAACATGTAGATAAGTATACATAACATGTGTAAATAGTGTAATACAAACAATAACAGTATGGTGGGAGGAGCAATGTTGGCGAGTAAGATGTTGGAGGAGTGAGGGTGTGGCAGCTGACACCCGTGGAATTCTGAGTGGGTTCATGGTGAGTCTGTTACTATACTCTTACTCAGGGAAGGGGTTTTGACACTTTAAAAAACAGAAAAGAATTTTTTCCAGAGATTTTATTCCCTGCACACTGGGGGGTGTCATATTTGGAGACCGCACAGTTAAGGGGTTAATAAGGTCACAGTAGCTGATACACATCCCCTTCCCAGAACAGAAGAGTGTATTGATACCATCTGTAAGGTCCCCCTACCTAACGAAGTTCGTACCTCTGACAGAGCGTGGCAAACCTATCTCTGCTTTTGTAACTCCTGTAGGCCTTTTTGAGTGTCAAGTGATGCCATTTGGAATGAAAAATGCCGCCTCTACATTGCAGATTAATGACTATTGTACTACACGACGTAGAGAATGCCATGGTCTACACAGATGATGTGTTGATCGACAATTCCAATTGGGAGGACCATTTGCTGCATATGGAAGCATTTTTTTTTTACTATTCAGCATGCTCAGTTGGTAGTCAATCTGCATAAATCAGAATTTGTTAAGACCTCTGTAAACTTTTTAGGACATGTGGTTGGTGGGGGATGGATCGCCCCTAAGAACAGCAACATAGAAGCTGTCGTTCAGTACCCGACCCCCTCAACACATAATGATGTCCTGCATTTCTTGGGTACCTTGCGGTTACCTTGTGATGATTCCGGGGCTTAGCGTCCCCATGGCCTGGTCCTCAACCAGGCCTCCTGGTTGCTGGATTGATCAACCAGGCCGTAAGACGTGGCTGCTCGCAGCCTGACGTATGAATCAAAGCCTAGTTTATCAGGTATCCTTTTATCCTTTGGAGGTGTTTATCGAGTTCTCTTGAACACTGTGACAGGTTGGCCAGTTATTCCCCTTATGTGTAGTGGAAGCATGTTGAACAGTCTTGGACCTCTGATGTTGATAGAGTTCTCTCTGAGTACCTATTGAACCTCAGCTTTTCAACGGGAGTATTCTGCACATTCCCGGTTTGGTGCCTTCTTTTGATAATTACTTATTCTGCACATCCTGCCATGCATCCTGGTCTCATGTGGTGTTAATTCTGTGCAGGGTTGGACCCAACTCCTCTAGTATTTTTCATGTGTAAATTGTTACATATCTCTCCTGCATAATACAACACATACAAAATATACACTTGCATTTTATAATCAAAACTCAACTTCAGGTTATATTGTAATACAGTATGGGAATACTGTAAATAATTATGGAGTAGACTTCACATACAAGCTATAAAACAAAATATTTTATTAGTTTACCTGCTCTATAAGGCTCAATAAGCACATCAGCATTAGAACATAATTTTTCGACAATACTTCTTCCTTCTTGTTTCTTCACATCTAAAACAATTGAACGCTTTCCACGTCCTAAGCGGTCAACATCCGGTGTGTTTGGCTGTAAACATGTGGAAAGAAAAACACTTTTGAAAGCCTTTAGAGTGCCCAACAGATAGTACTCAAAATAGGACCCAACAGATATTACTGTAGTCAAAATATGGCTACATGAATTTTACAAAACAGGTTTTCGAGTAATATGAAAAACACTTTTCTGGACGGAGTATTCTACTCTGCCCAGGAAAGTGAGCAGAATAGAACAGAGTAGAATACTCTGTTCACTTAGCAGCCTAAAGTATTTCCATTCACTTGGGCTCTAGGAAACTCAAACCATGGACCCCAAGCGTGTAAGGCCGAAGCTCACTTTATTGCATCAAGTAAGTTCTGTTTTTTTTTTTTTTTTACACAGGAACACAGTCAGGCACATGCTAGGGAGTCAGTGGAAAGTTCCTTCCAACACTTCTAACAGAGATCTGTAAAAAGCTCACTAATAAAAATCGAGCCATAGAGAATGCTCATTGAAATTACAAGTGACTGCTATGGGAGCATTTTGGTAATTCACCAGTTCACCTCTTTAGTAGCCTCAGGTGACCATCACCAGGTGGCAGCAACTGTAGGTTCCCCACAGCCCCTCACATGCATTCTGATACCAAAATTTATCTCTAAGTAAAGGGAATGAGGAACAGAATGGAGTGAACAGGAGAAGTAGAATAGGTAACTCAGGGGAAACTAATCTCGCAGCACCTTGGGTTCTGCGAGAATGTGCAACTGAGCTAAGCATTCCACTCCAATTAATATTCCAGACATCCTTGTGCACAGGAATCTTAGCAGATATATGGAAAAAGGCAAACATAGTACGAATCTATAAAAATGGTAGTCGAGAGGAACCTTAAAATTATAGACCCATATCATTAACAAATGTGGTAGTCAAAACTCAAAGAATAGTTAAAACTAAATGGGTTCAACACCTAAAGAGTAATGACATAATAATGGACAGACAGTATGGCTTTCGAACAGGTAGATCCTGTGCAAGAAATCTACATAGTTTATGATAAGAGTCACAAAGATGCTACAGGAAAGAGATGGGTGGGTTGACTGTGTCTATCTGAACTTAAAAATCCAGCATTCAATGTAATGAAATGCCACCATCTAGGTGAGTTGCAGAGGCTCCCTGGAGCTATCGGACTGATATGCAATATATTAGTCTAGGGCATCAGTCAATGGAGTTCACTGCATTAGTGATTAGTCAGTGGTTACCATGGTACTCCGTAACCACTGGCTCGTGGTTACCGGGGACCACGAGCCAGAATCTGGCCCCCTTAGAGAGGCAAAAGGAGCAATGACCTCTGGAAAAAAAAAAAAACTGTGGTTGGGGGTATTCCTTGTGTACCATCACCCCCCTCCACGCTCAGCTCGTTGTTGCCATGAGGGGGGGCTTAATGGGTGGCTGCCGGAGTGTGATGCTCCTTGGGGCAGTCCTCTGTCCTTTTCTAGCCTTGTGCTCCTGCTGCCGTCCTCTCCAATTATGCCGAGCACCTTTTCCTTTTCCTTCTATTTCATTTTTCTCCCCCCTCTTCTCCTATCTGCTTGCCGTTTCCTGCCGACCTTTTGCTTGTTCTGGTTCTTCCCTTGGACTTCTTCTATTTTGACGCCCGGGTGCTTGAGGAGGCATACTCTTGCACCCGTAGAACTGTAGTACCCGACGTCGAGAGCGAGGGGAACCTTTTATTGTCAATCCCCCTTTCGTCACTGAACAATCCTTGCCCGGGTTTCCCGTAGCAATCAGCCTACGGGCCCTGGAAAATCATGCCAGGAATCATTGGACCTGTGGATGCATCTTCCGAGTTCCAGGCACCCCTCATGCGGGTTTGAAAGTTGCTGTGTGCTCGTCTCAGGGTGACAGTCACCACTTTTGCCTCCGTCATGTTGCCTGTTGGGTCTATCTTGAGTCTATCTTGAGATGATTTCGGGGCTTTTTAGTGTCCCCGCGGCCCGGTCCTCGACCAGGCCTCCATCCCCAGGAAGCAGCTCGTGACAGCTGACTAACACCCAGGTACCTATTTTACTGCTAGGTAACAGGGGCATAGGGTGAAAGAAACTCTGCCCATTGTTTCTCGCCGGCGCCTGGGATCGAACCCAGGACCACAGGATCACAAGTCCCGTGTGCTGTCCGCTCGGCCAACCGGCTCCCTAGAGGAGAGTACTAGAGGATTTTTGACAACTGAGAAAGCTACATTTATATAATATGATAATTGCACAAGTAACTTGATGCCATACAAAAACTAGATGATAATGGAGGTTAAATTTGCAAACAAATAATTACTGTAATGAATAAGTTAAACAGAGACAGAGTGAAGGAAAGACTATACAAGAATAACAAAGAAATAAAGGGGACATCTAGTAGCATGAGATGTATAACAGAAGCTAGTAAGGCATGATTACATTAGTCAAAAATAAACAGAACAATTATACATACATGTACATGGTAGTTACCTTGTCAACTCTAATAACACTGGCACCAAAATCTGCCATTATCATGCCGCAGAAAGGAGCAGGGGCTAACCCTGCCATTTCCACAACACGTAGCCCACACAAAGCCATCCTGTAAATACTGCACATTAAAAGTTCAGAATGCTGCAAACTAATGGTTTGTACATTATTCCAATACAGCACTAAGAAATATTTTTGCAATAAGTACAGTGGGAACGTGATTACCTAAATCCCCATTTTATTTTAGATTCTCAGGTTAACTGGATCAATAAGAATCTGTACTAAAGTCAAATTACCACTCAACAAATATGTTAAGAGAAGCATGTTCCAGACTTTCACAATTGCTATGCCACTTTCTGGGCAATAGCAAAAACTCCATGTTGGTACAATAAATTTGTGTACAGATACAGTATTCAACTTTAAACAAAATTTGAATAATTTTTCAGTGAATATATTTTTAATATAAACAATTTACATGGTGCACATTTAACCCTTAAACTCTGCATGGTATACATAGGCGACGGGACCTGATGGGACCATGAGTTCAATTTCTGAAACTTGCTCAAACTCTCTCCAATTTTTTGTGCATAATCTACTACGAAATCCTGCAACTTTGTCTAAATGATTCCCGGTTTGGTGCCTTCTTTTGATAATTACTTACTTACTTGTCTAAATGATCACAAACGTAACTTGAAAAATAATTATAAAATTTAATATTGAAAAATTCAGATTTTCAAATCAGGTGCAAAAATATAAAATATCACCAATTGTTCATTTGGTGTTGTTATGCTCTCAGAATAGCATATGATCTTCATTTTCATAGATTTAGAATACCTGTATAGGTTTTCAGTTTAGTTTACTGTAAAAATATCGTCAATGTGGCATTTGAAATATACGCCAAATTTAGACAACAAAATGTATAACTCCAAACGTTTAGGGTTTATGAAAAATCCATTCTGATAGGATTGTAGAATAGACAGCTGTGCACACCATATGTAAAGACGGTGAGAATCGGTCAGAAACTGGATTTTTTGAAGCTGACTCAAAGTTGAAACTCTAGTTTTAGAGTTAATTGAATTTGAAGTTATCAATAATGAATATGGAAAGGTTACCTTGACCTTACCTTGAGGTTACCTTGAGGTGCTTCCGGGGCTTAGCATCCCCGCGGCCCGGTCGTCGACCAGGCCTCCAGGTTGCTGGACTGATCAACCAGGCTGTTGGACGCGGCTGCTCGCAGCCTGACGTATGAGTCACAGCCTGGTTGATCAGGTATCCTTTGGAGGTGCTTATCCAGTTCTCTCTTGAACACTATGCCTCTTATGTGTAGCGGAAGCGTGTTGAACAGTCTCGGGCCTCTGATGTTGATAGAGTTCTCTCTCGGAGTACCTGTTGCACCTCCGCTTTTCAACGGGGGTATTCTGCACATCCTGCCATGTCTTCTGGTCTCATGTGATGTTATTTCTGTGTGCAGGTTTGGGACCAGCCCCTCTAATATTTTCCACGTGTAAATTATTATGTATCTCTCCCGCCTGCACTCAAGGGAGTACAGATTTAGGCTCTTTAGTCGGTCCCAATAGTTTAGGTGTTTTACTGAGTGGATTCTAGCAGTAAAGGATATCTGCACGCTCTCCAGGTCAGCAATTTTTCCAGCTTTGAAAGGGGCTGTCATTGTGCAGCAGTACTCCACTCTAGAGAGCACAAGCGTTTTGAAAAGTGTCATCATCGGTATAGCATCTCTAGTGTGAAAAGTTCTTGTTATCCAACCTGTCATTTTTCTTGCAGTTGTGACGGCTACTTTATTGTGTTCTTTAAAGGTAAGGTCTTCCGACATGAGTACACCCAGATTAGAAGGTAGTTCTAATTCATTATTTTCTTTTATGTTTTAATAAATATTGTTTGGCATTTGAATATGTGAACGTTGTAGGTCAATATGTGTTGGAATGAAGTCGAGAAAGAATAACCCCCAAAAACACAAACTATAGGGATAGTTATAAAGATTTAGAGGATAAAGTTGTACACTTTATATAAGTGATAAAGCCCTAATCTGGTCCCTAATCTTCAAAACAACCTAAAGAGACAAAGAAAATAGTTTGCAATCTGTGAAAAAATCAGCCCAAAAAAATTCAAAGTCCCAAGTTCTGCCAGTTGTGATTGATTTTATTTGTTGAACTTGAAAAAGTTCAGAGATATTGCACTAGGCTAGTCCCAGAACTAAGAGGCATGAGTTACGAAGAAAGGCTGCGAGAAATGTACCTCACAACACTAGAAGGCAGAAGAGTAAGGGGAGACATGATCACTACCTACCAAATTCTCAGAAGAATTGAGAGGGGAGATAAAGATAAACCGTTTAACACGGGTGGTACGTGAACAAGGGGACACAGGTGGAAACACAGGTGGAGTACCCAAATGAGCCACAGGGACGTTAGAAAGAACTTTTTCAGTGTCAGAGTAGTTAACAGATGGAATGCATTAGGCAGTGATGAGGTAGAGGCTGACTCCATACAGTTTCAAATGTAGACATGATAAGAGCCCAGTAGGCTCAGGAATCTCTACATCAGTTGATTGACAGAAATTAGATTTGTTCCTCCAAGGAGTGCCGGACCAACCGGGCTGTGGTGGGTATGTGGGCCTGCGGGCCGCTCCAAGCAACAGCCTAGTGGACCAAACTCTCACAAGTCAAGCCTGGCCTCGGGCCGGGCTTGGGGAGTAGAACAACTCCCAGAACCCCATCAACCAGGTATCAACCAGGACAGTTGAGAGGCAGGACCAAAGAGCCAGAGCTCAACTTCCACAAGCACAATTAGGTGAGTACTAACATGCAAAATATAATATACTAATAGTACTGGAATCCTGTAATAATATGCTATACAATATACTTTAGGCTTGTATTGAGGTCTCCCTAGATCTAACTATTGAACTTCTCCACGGCATTTTAAATGAATAGTCATATATGTGGAAGACGGTAAACTTTAATACCTATACATCAACGTCTAGTGTTTATAACAAAAAATGGATAAATAGTAGAAGTAAATTAAAAGTGGTTGACATGGCCTAATTCCTATACTCCGTTTCATGATGACTTACCTTTTGACGGTTTGCTCGTAGTGTAGGGTAAATAATTCTTCTAACAACGCCAACACGGTGACGAGTCACTCTTGTAGTTGAGATGAGATGTGCTGTTATCTCACACACACCGGGTGGTATCACCTGGTGGGTGTTATCATGTGATGGCTGCTGAAAACTCCACCGGTATCCAGTGAGTCCAAGTGACCATGTTGTTGCTGAGGGGTAAGGGGCAGCTACAGCACTGGTGCCTATACATACTTTTAATTGTTGGCGCCGGAGGCGGCTAGTAGTGGCTTCGACAGGGACAGGAAGCCGGCAGTTTGGTAAATGTTCACTTACATTTTACCTTATGATTTTTTCAAAATGGATTTTGCACTGAAGTAATGCTTGCCATTTACGGCTTCATAAATAAATAAATAAATAAATATATATATATATATATATATATATAATATATAATATATAATATATATAATATATATATAATATAATATATATAATATATAATATATATATAATATAATATATATAATATATAATATATAATATATATGTATATGTGTATATATGTCGTACCTAGTAGCCAGAACGCACTTCTCAGCCTACTATGCAAGGCCCGATTTGCCTAATAAGCCAAGTTTTCATGAAATGAATGTTTTTTCGACTATGTAACCTACCTAACCTAACTTTTTTGGCTACCTAACCTAACCTATAAAGATAGGTTAGGTAGGGTTGGTTAGGTTCGGTCATATATCTACGTTAATTTTAACTCCAATAAAAAAAATTGACCTCATAGATAATGAAATGGGTAGCTTTATCATTTCATAAGAAAAAAATTAGAGAAAATATATTAATTCAGGAAAACTTTGCTTATTAGGCAAATCGGGCGTTGCATAGTAGGCAGAGAAGTGCGTTCTGGCTACTAGGTACGACTATATATAATATATATAATATATATAATATATATAATATATATAATATATATATAATATATATAATATATATAATATATATATAATATATATATATGATATATATGGAATGATAAATGGAATGCATTAGGAAGTAATGTGGTGGAGGCTGACTCCATACACAGTTTCAAGTGTAGATATGATAGAGCCCAATAGGCTCAGGAATCTGTACACCTGTTGATTGACGGTTGAGAGGCGGGACCAAAGAGCCAGAGCTCAACCCCCGCAAACACAACTAGGTGAGTACAACTAGGTGAGTACACACACACACACACAAATCAATCAATGCGGGAAAAACTACATGTGAAAAATAGAGAATGCTTAACGCGTTTCGGCTTAATTCGCCTTCATCATAGCAAAGTAGAATGAAGATTGAAACATTGTTGATCCGCCAGGGCAGATCACCACCAAGAAAAGGCGAAGGAAAGGAAACAAGAAAGACGGTCGTGGTAACGGGAATGAATCTGACTGGAGAAATGTGGTAAGTGGGGTGCCACAATGGTCCATTTTGGGGCCAACTCTCTTTTTTTTGTTATATACATCAGTGACATAGATGAGAATATTACAAATCACATCATCAAATTTGTAAATGACACTAAAATATATGGCACAGTGGGAAGTGAAAATTATATTTGGGCCTTACAAAAAGATCTATATGAACTCCAAAAATACTCAGAAGACTGGCAAATGTGTTTTAATTTCGAAAATGCAAGATCCCTGCATGTGGGGCATAACAACAACCCACGTCTCAACTACCAAATTAATAACATAACATAACATCAGAATGATAAAGGAAAATATCCTTGCAGCCAGGATCCTCCACTCGCTGAAAGGTGCGCAAGAAGTAGGAGCAGTAGTATAAAAGCTAACCAAACCCTTTAAATAATCAAGCGTACCTTTGACATTTAAGGAAAATAGGAAAATAAGGTAGTCATTCATCTGCATAAATCTCTGGTACGCCTCCACTTGGATTATTTATCCAAGCATGGAGACCTCATTTTCAGAAGGACATAGCTGCTCTGGAGAAAGAACAACTCTGGGCGACAAAAATCATCCCAGACCTGTCAACTCTTGTACCAGAAATGACTGAGGTCCTCAGGGCTAACACTGCAAATCAGTCATAAGTGTTGATCTCATAGAAGCTTTTAAAATACTGAACAATATGGAGGATGTTGATCCAGACAACTTCTTCAGAAGGTCGTATGTAACACAAACAAGTAGCAATGATTTCAAGCTCATCAAGTCAGTGTAGGACTGTGAACAAAAGAGATGCTTTTTCACGCACAGGGTTATAAACTCGTAGACCCACCAACCAGCCGAAGCCATAAATGCCAAAACTCTGCTGAATTTTAAAATCCAGCTAGAAAAAGTCATCAGGAAGAATGTGGAGACCTTTGACAATCCGCCAGCTTCCTGTATTCGTCAAGGCTACTAGTGTTAGTGGCCCTCAGATAAATTCTTCATCTAACAAATTGAAGAGACCCACTTAGTCTCTCATTCTGTAATTCATTTCTCATTACCCCGCTCTTAGGAATGAGGTGTGGAGTCATGTACTGGCAGTGACAGACTCTAGAGTGCCAATGGACTTGGCACCTCGTTGCTCCCAGTTATAACACGACCTTCACCGCCTCCGGTATGGTATTGTGGAGGCATGCGGTGGGTCAGGTGGTGACCCCCCCCCCTCAACTGTGAGGGGTGGGTCAGGTGGTGACCCCCCCTACTGTGAGGGGTGTGTCAGTGGTGACACCTCACCCACCCTCTACTGTGAGGGGTGGGTCAGTGGTGACACCACCCCCCTCACCCACCCTCTACTGTGAGGGGTGGGTCAGTGGTGACACCTCACCCACCCTCTACTGTGAGGGGTGGGTCTGGTGATGGCACCCATCTCACTGTGAGGAATGTTGGGCGAAGGCCTCCTCCCTCTCATCTTTATCTTGAGGGGCGGGTCAGGTGATGGTACCACTGTTAATTTTTCTCTCTGCTCTCTTCACAGGAAGAAAAAAGTGGACTATTCCAAGTTGCACAATCAGGGCCGACATCCTCTAACATTAGTTCAGACCTGTCATGCTGGGGTACCTAACTAATGCCCCATTAACAGCAATAAGAGTGTTGGGCTTTGTCTTGCAGATAAAGTCACCTTTATCCGTGATTCACTGGCATATATTATTCCTGCGTAATTGATGAATGTGTAATTATTAAAAAAAAGAGGTATATTTACAATCACTCGGTCTGTAAGGAATGGCAGAGTAAAGTTTATATATTGAAAGCACTGGAAATACAAATTGACAATTCAACCAAGAATATAATCACTCTACATTCATTTGGTCCTTCACAAAAACATTTATGGTCAGAATAGTAGTCATATACATACAACTGTGCAAGAAACTCTGTACTCGCTACACAAAACCTGGTATATTTCATTTGGAAGCAAATCACCTGATCATATATATATATTCCAATAAAACAGGCTGCACGAGTCAGGGTGCAGACCACAGCCTGAGGGGCCGACTAGCAATTACTTATCAACATTTAATTAAATATACCGATCCAATCCGACTAATACCTATATGTTAGAATTGAGATGTAATTTAAAGATAATGTAGTGAAGTTATTATAACAATTTATACTGCTAAGAGTAGAAATTAGTTAAGATACTATGTCTAGTGTTGGGACGTTGCATAAGGTCACAGCTGGATAGACTTCCTGGTGCTAGGGGAAGTTCACTCTGTGTACCCTAAATAATCCATTAGATTATGATGATAGATATTTTCCCACACCCATTGGCTAATTCATCAACCTAACTGTTATTTCCCATGAAACTCTTAGTGTAGTGAATGTTGGCCAACAGATATCTACCTATCTCTTGCATGGACGAACTCCTTTACTAGAATTCCTTGAGAAAGGACACTTAGGAACCTCATATATCTTCCTACTACTTTCTTCAATGTCAATGAGTTAACTTCATTGTTATCATCATACAATTCGCAAACGCCCAGAATCACGTTTGGAAGTTATACCGATATTAAGTCATAACATAAGACCTTATAACAATGACGTATTGTCAGTGAGACAAAGACCGAGTTCAGTGTGCCATTTGTGATCCAGTAACATCTGTCATCAATGACTAAATAATGGAAAGTATGTCAGCAAACACTGCATGAATTCTAGGAATGTTGGCGCACTGTGTCTGAAATTGTCCTCAAACACCTGTTCGTTGTAACAGGTGTTGTGGCCTATTGTGTCTTGCCGCGTGTACTCGCCATCACTCAGGCGCGCACGCCGTTCTCGGGGCAAAGTGATTCTAATGACCATCCAGCCACCCTGGTAAAACACCTGGATACTTATCTAGATACGTATGATGGTCTGAAAGCATATTATGGTTTCAATAATAGTCTACTTGTAAATCGGCAAGTGAACCTTTGTTCTAAATAGAGAAGATTATCATGTTATAACTTTATTGTGTTATAAATCGTTGGTTTAAAATATAAAGAGTATGATTATCTCGTTTTCTTTGAAACGGTCTAAAGAATTTGGTTTTATGTACATAAAATTCTAGGGATACACAAATAGTTTTTGAATTTAATATTTCACGTTTGAGAATAATATACACTGTATTAACGTAACCAAAGCTAACGAAACTTGACCTAGTCTAACCTTAACCTAACACTGGATAGGGAGTAGACAATAGCACTACTTACATAGTGGTTTTGAAGTGATTACCTCCAAGGAATCTCCTCCCTGAGGACAGATTGCCAGAGTGTTGAGTGCCGCCACGCTCACCCTCACCGTGTGATGTTATCATCCACCCACACACCTCATGCGCCACCCTATGTGGTCCCGAGTGTGTCTACCTCTTGCCATGCGCCACCCTATGTGGTCCCGAGTGTGTCTACCTCTTGCTATGCGCCACCCTATGTGGTCCCGAGTGTGTCTACCTCTTGTCATGCACCACCCTATGTGGTCCCGAGTGTGTCTACCTCTTGTCATGCACCACCCTATGTGGTCCCGAGTGTGTCTACCTCTTGCCATGTGTGTGTCATACCACATGCAGTCAGTGTATGAAGCATCACTCCTCTGAAATCTCACACATTCAGTCATGTATGGTATCGTTGAGGACTGCCATACCACTGTGATGTCCACACCTGTTGCTTCGTCACAGATGAGTGTGTAACCAGCTGTCCAGACCATCATCAGAGCTGTTGTATGAGTTGTGGTATAATTGTTGATGAGGGCCTGGTACTGTAAGTAAACATTTTGTGTTGCTTAATTGTTTCTCTGAGTGCCGATCTCAGTGATCTGCAAGCTATTCTCACCTACCGAACTGTGATCTGTGAGTTGTTCTCTGGAACATGTGAAGAATGAGATAAGATTCACCCAACTGCGTACACTTTGAAGTTCAATGCGTCTGATGTTTTGATTACCTGAGCATCCTATTGAGCAACTGTGCCCCAGATGCATACTGAAAGTGACCGAAAAGCCAAGTTAATAATTGGCTTTCCTGTCACTTTCTTAAGAAGTCAAGAAAAAGTAGTATCCAGCAAACTCTATCAAGTAAACACTATCAAGTTTGTCATGCACGACTTTCCCCCTTCTAAATCCATGTTGACCTTTTGTTACAAATTTGATCCTCTCCAGATGTTGTTATTCTCAACCTGATTAGTTATTCCAACACTTTACAAAGAACACTTGTCAGTGATACTGGTCTTTCGTTTGTGCCTCCTGTCTATCTCTATTTTTCAGTATTTGGACAACGTTTGCATTTTTTTCTAGAATTCTGGGAGCTTTCCAGCCTCAAATATTTTATTGAAAATTGTAGTCAGCAGTTGACAAAGTATTTCTGCAACTTCCTTCAACAGCTGTATGATATTAGGTCTGGCTCTATTAATTGCAATGGGTCTAATTCCTGCAGGTGTTTCTTTCATTCTCTAGAGTGACTACTATATCACTTCATCAATCACTACATCATCCAATGTTAACTTTCGCCTTTCCATCTTGTAAATGTGGTGACGTAGTTGTGCTTACAGGGGATGAGCTTGGCTCTTTGGTCGTGCCTCTCAACCGTTGTACAGGTTCTTGAGTTTTTGGGTTCTATCATATCTAAATTTTCAAATGTGCACGGAGTCTGCCTCCACCACATAACAACTGCCAAGTGCATTTCATTTGTTAACTACTCTGACCCTGACAAAAATCCTTCTAATGTTTCAGTGGTTAATTTGAGTAGTAAGATTTTACCTGTGTCGCCTTGTTCGTGTTCTACCCATTCTAAATAGTTTGTTTTTGATGACCAAACCACAACCCAGAAGATGGAAAAGCGACGACGTTTCGGTCCATCAGAGGGGGGGGGGGGGGGCAACACCCCCCTCTGCTGTCTTTCTCACGCTTTTATCATAGTTACATTTAAAACTATGAATCGATTAACTTCAGCGTCTAACCTGTTCAACTTATTGACAGCTCTAAAGCTGTAAAAGTTCTTTCTGACGTCTCTGTTACTCATTTGAGTCTCAAATTTCCATCTATGATCCCTTGTTCTACTGCTCCTAGCTTTGAACAATACTGTTTTGTCTACCTTGTCAATTTCTTTTAGAATCTAATATGTTATCATATCCTCCGTATCTCTCCTTTCCTCTAATGTGGTAAGGTTAAGTTATCTCAGTCTTTCCTCAATACTTAATCTCTTCAGCTCAGGAGCTGGTCACGTTGCATGTTGTTGGATCCTTTCTAGTTTCTCCTTGTCCATTTTCATGCAAGGGTTCATGTTTGGGATGCACATTCAAGTGTGGGTCTCACCTTGGCTGTATATAGAGCCTGGAAACCACCTTTATCCAAACTTCTGAAGGATATACGGATGTTGGCCAATATGCCATTTGAAGCTGTTGTTATTCTGCTAATGTGGGCTTCTGGCATCAGATTTGAGGTTATGTTCACTTGCAGGTCTTTCCCATTTTCTGACTGAAGAATCTGACCTCCCTTTATCTTGTACTGTTGTACTGGTCTTTGCTTTCCTGTTCCAATCCTCATAACTTTGCATTTGGCTGCGTTAAACTCTAGAAACTTTTTCAGACTACTTCTGGCGTATGTCCAAATCCGCTAGCATTCCCTCACAATCTATCCCTGTCCTGACTTCTCATCAGTTTTGCATCATCTGCAAACATTGATACGAAGGAGCAAGTTTCTTCTGTCAGGTCGTTGACATATATTAGAAACAGTGTGTGTGTTGGGGAGGGGGGGGGGAAGGGGTAGAAGTGGGAGGCAACAATAACAACTTATTATGCAGATGAACGTTAGCAAACCTTGTAAACCAAACGTTGTCTGCTGGAATAGTCTATTCTGAGATACTACGCTGCAGACTACTTAAAAAACAATGCGTGACATGCATAAATGACCAAGAATGCACCAGGCCTCCCCCGGTGGAGTCTCCTCCATATGCACAAAACACGAAACTTAATGAACTAATGCCGATTAATTTGGAGAAGTTTGTATCCCGATACACCACGACAGTGTCACTATATGAACTATGACTATTGCTCTTAATTTGGATAAACCAACGTGCCTGCATTAACAAAGACATAAAACCCTGACGGGCGCAATTACACTAATTATGGTTTATGAGCAACAAACACAAAACTCCTCTGAAACTTTATATAACCCGAGGAGTGTCGTCAATGGGCGCGTTACTGCCAAGTGGCCCGACGAGTAAGGACTCCACATAGCAGTAACTGTCACGCCTGACCCCCCGCCCCCCACCCACCCTCCTCTTCCTGCTGCAAGGGAGGACCACGAGGTGGGGTGCAGGGAGGGGAAGTGAGGGGAGAGGTTGCAGGCCAAATAGTCGGGATGGGGGTTGGAGAGGGGAGGTGGGCAGGAGATTGAAGGAGAGGGGGAGTGGCTGCAGGCCAGAGGGTGGGGACAAGGAAGGCTGGCAGGGAGGTGGAGGGCTACACTCATACGCCAGCTCTCGCCACGAGCTACTCCACCTCTCTATTGGTGTTGCAGCTTTGCTTGAACTGGTTGCGGTGTGTGCTGACGGTAGCTGATGTGTTAATGGTGTGACTTGACGGTAGCTAGTGTGCTGACGGTACCTGGTGGGACCTGATGGGACCTGGTGGGACCTGGTGGGACCTGGTGGGACCTGGCGGTACCTGTTGTGCTGAGGGCGTGACCAGCTCTGTACACAGGCCAACATAGTGTGACCTGATAAATAAATAATTCTACGACTCACAATAAATGGTAGCGGGTGAGTGTGAACGAGACCAGTATTGAATGTGACATCCCGTGACCCACGATAATCCTGAGTGGCACTGAGCTACTGAGTGCCAGGTTCCCGAGTGCGAGGCAAGCTGCGGCACCTGCTGTTGCAGCTTCAGCGACGACGCCTCCACCTACCCTGCACGGTATGTGTTACACTTCTCCAGTTCCAGCCGTCCACAGTGTTAGTCCTCACCAGCACACCGTGTGCTTGTTCGGGTCGTTGACTGCACTCCATACATGGGACCTGTTTTGGTAATACACTGTTTACTTGACCAGACCACACTAGAAGGTGAAGGGACGACGACGTTTCGGTCCGTCCTGGACCATTCTCCCTGGACCACAATCGACTTGAGAAGGGTCCAGGACGGACCGAAACGTCGTCGTCCCTTCACCTTCTAGTGTGTGGTCTGGTCAACATACTTTAGCCACGTTATTGTGACTCATCGCCTGCACACTGTTTATTTCCTTCTAACGTACCTCCTCAGATAATTATCTTTATTTGTTTAGTAAAAGTATTTTTGAGTTTTCTGATTTACAAAAATAAAAACTCGTGGCCAAGGTGGGCCAGTGAGTGGAGTGTTGGTGGAGGTGATCGTAGGGAGGAGCCCGTTGGGGGGAAGATGTGGTAGCCCAAGACTTTGCTTTATGACCAGTTGTGGTCATGCCAATATTCCGGTGCACAGAAAGGCAATTTGCAACCGTGTATGTACTTATGCTTTAGCTCTTGGGCCCAGTTTTACCTTCAACCACCGGTTGTTTCTGCAATAAAGTCTTACCTGTTGCATATATTTTTTGAGATTGTGACAAGTTTGCTTGTATACTTTGATGGTTTAGTTCCTTCCGTTTTCCTACTCCCCTTACGTTAAAACAAGGACTTTTCCCATCCAACTTAAGTACTTTATTTGTCTAGATCATGTCTCCTCTTTCGTTTCTTGCGTCGTAAGTTCTAACTCCTTCCACCTTTCTTAGTGACCCTGCCCACGCAAATCTGTGTCGAGCCTCGTTAAAAAAAACGTCTGTACCTTTTCGAGTGTCCTTATTTGATTTCTATGGTTAAGGAAAACTGTTCACCAGTTTATAGTATGCGTTTGAGGTAAGACTTGGTGTTACCTGTCAACAAGGTAGGTATCCCTCATTGTAGACTGCTCGGCGGGTCTACCCCCATTGTAGACTGCTCGGCGGGTCTCCACCATTGTAGACTGCTCGGCGGGTCTCCCCCATTGTAGACTGCTCGGCGGGTTTACCCCCATTGTAGACTGTCCTGACACCTGGCCTCAGGTCTATCACCTTACACCTGCTGCTACTAAAACCCAACAGTCATTTCTCAACAGCTTGTCTACTTGTTTTTGCAGTACTTTACATTCCTTATCTGTCTTGACTCTTTTCATTAATTTGATATCATCTGACATAAATGACAAACATTATGGGCCACAGAGCCGATCCTAGAGAGGATCGGCTAGGATCTATAGAGCTTGTTACTCTATACCAGTCCGACCTCTCACCCTCACTGTCTACTGTCTATTAGGTACTCTACACACTTTGTTCATTAGGTACTCTGTTACCAGTTTGACTGCTTTTCCGGTTATTCCAGCAGGGTTTTTCAGGTTGTGTAGAATATTTTTTTTTGAACTGTGTTAAAAGTTTTGTTTTGTAGTGTATAAGTATGCAATCTGGTAAGCTTTAATGTCCTGTATTTGCTTGTCAATTATTCTTTGAACTCCAAGAGATTCATTAGTTATGAATTCCCATTTATAGAGCTAAGTTGGAGTTTGCTTACAAAGCTAATCCTTTATTTATAAAGTATTCTAATTATCTAATCTTTATTTTTACTTTAATCATAGGGGATGATTGCAAGTGCCACTGGTCTGTAGTCAAGTGCCTGCTTTTTCTTTCAGTTTTGGTATATACGTACAACAGTTGTCCTTTTCTATCTGTTAGGCAGCTCTCTTTTCACTAGTGAATCATACACGACCAAGTAATGCTAGAGACATACCGATGGACTGTCCAGATGTTTTCAACACCCATGGTGACATAGTCTGGTTCTTCTCTCATTTGATCTATTGGCGCTATAGTTGCCTCATTACTGCTGATGTTCGTCAATATGTGTCGGTTTCTTGTCTTGCGTTACCTCTTCTCCTAGCACCAGGAGCAGTGCCGACTCCGTCTTCAACACGCCAGGAAACTTGTGAAATTGTGAAGCAATTTGCCGCTTCACAAATTTCATTGTAATTCTGGTTTTGTATGTTCTTGTTTAAATCAGTCAATCACTTATTTTCCTTCTATTATGTGTGTGTGTATTCACCTAGTTGTGCTTGCGGGGGTTGAGCTCTGCTCTTTCGGCCCGCCATTCAACTGTTACTAACTACTATTTTTTTCCACACCACACACCACACACACACACCACACCACACCACACCACACCACACCACACCACACCACACCACACCACACACACACACACACATACACACACACACACACACACACACACCAGGAAGCAGCCCGTGACAGCTGACTAACTCCCAGGTAACTATTTACTGCTAGGTAACAGGAGCATTAGGGTGAAAGAAACTCTGCCCATTGTTTCTCGCCGGCGCGCGGAATCGAACCCAGGATCACGCGCCCAGCGTGCTGTCCGCTCAGCCACCGGCCCCTAACTAGTGTGTACTCACCTAGTTGTGTTTGCGGGGGTTGAGCTCTGGCTCTTTGGTCCCGCCTTTCAACCGTCAATCAACAGGTGTACAGATTCCTGAGCCTATTGGGCTCTATCATATCTACACTTGAAACTGTGTATGGAGTCAGCCTCCACCACATCACTTCCTAATGCATTCCATTTGTCAACCACTCTGACACTAAAAAAGTTCTTTCTAATATCTCTGTGGCTCATTTGGGCACTCAGTTTCCACCTGTGTCCCCTAGTGCGTGTGCCCCTTGTGTTAAATAGCCTGTCTTTATCTACCCTATCAATTCCCTTGAGAATCTTGAATGTGGTGATCATGTCCCCCCTAACTCTTCTGTCTTCCAGCGAAGTGAGGTTTAATTCCCGTAGTCTCTCCTCGTAGCTCATACCTCTCAGCTCGGGTACTAGTCTGGTGGCAAACCTTTGAACCTTTTCCAGTTTAGTCTTATCCTTGACTAGATATGGACTCCATGCTGGGGCTGCATACTCCAGGATTGGCCTGACATATGTGGTATACAAAGTTCTGAATGATTCTTTATACAAGTTTCTGAATGCCGTTCGTATGTTGGCCAGCCTGGCATATGTCGCTGATGTTATCCTCTTGATATGGGCTGCAGGAGACAGGTCTGGCGTGATATTAACCCCCAAGTCTTTTTCTTTCTCTGACTCCTGAAGAATTTCCTCTCCCAGATGATACCTTGTATCTGGCCTCCTGGTCCCTACACCTATCTTCATTACATTACATTTGGTTGGGTTAAACTCTAACAACCATTTGTTCGACCATTCCTTCAGCTTGTCTAGTTTTTCTTGAAGCCTCAAACTGTCCTCTTCTGTCTTAATCCTTCTCATAATTTTGGCATCGTCCGCAAACATTGAGAGAAATGAATCTATACCCTCCGGGAGATCATCTACATATATCAGAAACAAGTGTGTGTGTGTGTGTGTGTGTGTGTGTGTGTGTGTGTGTGTGTGTGTGTGTGACTCCTGGCCTATTTTTCCTTTACTACTACATTTTTTTTCTCTCTCTCTCACACACACACATCCTGAGGATACAGCTGTCTAACTTCCAGGTACCTATTTACAGATAGATGATAAGAGGCAACAGGTGTGTGTGAGGAGGGGGGGGTTATGTACTCGCCTAGTTGTCCTTGCGAGGTATGAGTTTCAGCTTTTTGGTGCCGCCGCTCTACCGTCAATCAACTGGTGTACAGGTTCCTGAGTCCATTGGGCTCTGTCATATCTACATGTAAAGCTGTGTATGGAATCAGCCACTACCACACCACTTCCTAATGCATTTCATTTGTTAACTACTCTGACACCGAAAAAATCTGTATATATCTCTGTGGCTGATCTGAATATTAAGTTTCCATCTGTGTGCCCTTGTTCGTGTTCCGCCCATGCTAAATAACTTGCCCTCAGCTTCCGTCTTACTTTTCCCTTCGGTAATTATCCCTTTGTTTCCGGTCGCTTCCTTGGAGAAGTTATTTTTGCTCCAGAGGATACTCAAAAGTGTGTACACAGTGATTACTCATTCCAATGTGGATTTCTAGTTTGATTTCCCTTATGTCCGATTCGTTCATAGTGAATATCAGGTCAAGTCTGGCCAGATTGTCATTGCCTCTCATTCTTATGGGTCCCTTGACATGCTGGCTCAGAAAGTGTCTCGCTGCCACATCCAATACTTTACCGCCCCATGTATCTGCACCTTCATGTGGTTCTTTGTACTCCCAGTCTATCTTTCCGTGGTTGAAGTCCCCCATTATTAAAAGTCTGGGTCCATTCCTGCAAGTGATTGAAGCCGCTCTCTCTCTAATATTATTGGTTGCCATGTTTTTTTTTATCATATTCCTGTCTGGGTCTTCTGTTATTTAATGTAGGGTTATAAATCACTGCTTCTATTATCTTAGGTCTTCACATTGTTGTATTGCCTGTAATGTAGTCTCCAAACCCTTCACAGTCCAGGATATCCAACTCTTCACAACTCTAGTCTTTCCTTATCAGCCTGGCCACTCCTGCCTCTTTTGCTTCCCTCTTTCTTTTATTATATAGTAGTCCTGTCGAAACACTGCATTTGTTATGATGACAAATAATTTAATGTTTTCAGTGCAATTACATTTGGATTTTCTTCTTGGCCTTTCCTCAGGTTCACTTGCTTTATTTGTAATTCCATCTATGTTTGATTGTATTACCTTGAAACTCACTTTCCTACGTTCATTATCATATATAATCTCCACAATGGTGTAGGTAGTTGTTCCAATGGCAGGGCAATTTGGGTGTGTGTGTTGTCCTATGGAGTAGTTAACAAGGGTTTGGATTGTGGTGGGTACATGGGGGGGCTTGGGGTCTTCGGGCTTGCCTAGGCCTATTTGGGGCACAAGAGAGTTCAAGGGGGGGGTGTTGGAAAGGGGTTATTGGGGTCAAGGGTGAGAGAAAGGATTAGGGTGGGCATTGTACGAGGGCGACAGGGATGTATTGGAATTGGGGTAGGGGTGGGTGGTACCCAAAGACTGGCAGGTAGGACGTAACATATCTCTCTGGGTTTGCTGAATTGCTGGTTGAGAGTACCCCACTTTCTTCCTGGATTGTTGGGTAGGAGACTGGTTCCCTTCATTCTCCTTGTGCCTCTTCATTACAATTGCTGACATTATTATCTCATTCAGTTATGTCCCTCTGAAGGAATAGCTTTATGTATTCCGTTACATTTTGCAGTTTATTCTTCTTTTCTATAATTACCTTTTTTATGGCCTCATTCGTGCACGAATACTATTGTATCTTTGTCAGTCGACATTTGTCTTTGTTATACCACCAAAGTGTGAAAACCTTCTCTATACATTGTTCAGCCTCCTCTGTCAGCACCCACCCGGGGTCTCTGTCACTGTAGATCTGTTCTTAGCTTTCCACTCTCCCTGACTGGAATCTTCTTGTCCCTTAATACCATCTACAACTACAGCTCTTTTTCCTTTTCAGCAGCTGAGTAATGCACTTTATTGGGTCCTGTGAAGTGGCTGCTTTCACAACTTCCTTCACTGTGGACATGATTCTGGGCTCTTTCTCAGCATTTCTGCAAACATGACCCCCAATGAAGCGGTTCTTTGTTCTTTGACAATCAACCCCTCCTACTTGGGGGTTGATTGTGTCTGAGCCTGAATAGGAGTTTTCTTTTGAGGCTTTTTATTTCCTCTTTAGCTGTTCTCAGTTCACTTTGTAGGCTGCTTATGTCTTTCAGTTCATTACTTATTTCTCTCTATACACAGGTGATCATCTCAAAGGATGACTCACCTTGTCCTTCCCCTCCACTTGTATTCTGTTGTCCTACTTCCATGCTTGTTCCGTTTTTACTATGTTGGGTTAAGGTTAGACTATGAGGGTCAGGAACAGAGAGAGAGAGAGAGAGAGAGAGGGAGGGAGGGAGGGAGGGAGGGAGGGAGGGAGGGAGGGAGGGAGGGAGGGAGGGGGGGGAGGGAGGGAGAGGGATGGATGGATGTCCAAATGTCTCTGTGGTTCATTTGGGGTACCTAGCTTCCACCTGCGTCCCCTTGTGCGAGTTCAACCCGTACTAAGTAATCTGTCTTTATCTACCCTGGCAATTTCTCTGAGAGAAATATAGTGATAATGTTTTCCCAAACTGTTCTGTCTTCCAGTGATGTGGGGGGTACAATTTACACAGCCTTTCCTCATAACTAATGCCTCTTAGTTCTGGAACTAGTCTAGTGGCATACATTTGAATCTTCTCCACCTTTGTTTTATGCTTGACAAGGTATGGAATCCATGCTGGGGCTGCATAATCCTCCTGTGGGGTAATTACCAGGAGTTCGGGGGGAGGTGCAGTGGGAAATGGAGGGCTTAGATCTTGCTTGGGTCTGCGTGGGGCTGGAAGAAGACCAGGGAATGGGGAGGCAGAGGGATACTCAGGGAAAGGGGAGGCAGAGGGATACTCAGGGAAAGGGGAGAGGGAGGATTTGGGTGGTATGGTTGGCATTATGTAGGGGCAAGGGAGGGTTTGTACTTATCCTATGAGGTGGTGGGTTGGGGTGTTGCAGTCCCTCTGTGGTTCTTGAAGTGCTGGATTGGGGGACCCCCCCCCTCTCCCCTCTGGGATTGCTGGGCTGTGTGTGTGTGTGTGTCTCCACCTAGTTATATTCACCTAGTTGTGCTTGCGGGGGTTGAGCTCTGGCTCTTTGTGCCCGCCTCTCAACTGTCAATCTACATTTTTTATGACTTCATGGCCATCCTCCTGAAATGAAAGTACTTATAGTAATGATGTGGTCGATAGTACCACATCATATCCTAAACCCATAGAACCCACTTAACTTATTGTCTCGGTGCCGAAGGTGTATGTTATGATGGAGTGAAGTGTCTTCAAACTTTTGAGTGTAATCAGTGCAGTTTCCACACAACACTGCCTCTAGCTAAACTGTTGTTATGTAAACACAAGCTCCAAACTTCTTTTTCACTCGCCCTGCTGCTGCTGCTGCACCCCGACAATACCTCGCCATCCCCGTAGTGTGTGTACTCACCTATTTGTGCTTGCGGGGGTTGAGCTCTGGCTCTTTGGTCCCGCCTCTCAACCGTCAATCAACAGGTGTACAGGTTTCTGAGCCTATTGTGTGTGTGTGTGTGTGTGTGTGTGTGTGTGTGTTTACTATTGTATTTACTGTTTGTGCCTGCAGGATTGAGCTGTTAGCTCTTGGATCCCACCTTTCTAATCGTCGGTTGTCTATTGTATTAAATCTCGAAAATAATTTTCTCTCTAAAATATACATCTCCCAGGATGCAGTGTGATGGGTCTTGGCCCCCAAATAAGTATCTCGCAGAGTCGTTCCTCTAGAGCGCTCGACGGTGTCCGCACTGGAGTACCGCAGCACCCTCTGCTCCAGAGCTCCTCTCTGTTATGCCTCTACTCCCCTCCATAGGTACCACTGGCGGCACCTCAGTCGAACTATTGTGTAGCGTTCCCTCCGAACCCAGCCTTGCACCCCGCAGTGAGTGAAGTAACTCGACCTAGTTTCCTTATTGAGGTGTCCGTGGACACGGAAACGCAAGGTTTACCCAGGTCGAGTTGCCCGTCCATAAGGGTATTCACAAGGTTGGCTAACTCCAGACTGGAGCTGCATACTCCAGGATTGGTCTGACATAAGTGGTATACAAGGTCCTAAATGATTCCTTACACAAGTTTCTAAAGCAGTTCTTATGTTGGCCAATCTAGCATACGCTGCTGCTGATATCCTTTTGATGTGGGCTTCTGGGGACAGGTTCGATGTGATATCGACTCCCCGATAGTTCTCCCTATTGACTCTTGCAAAATTTCACCTCCCTTTATGGTATCTTTTGTTCGGCTTCCTGTTCCCTTCGCCTAATTTCATTACTTCATACTTACCTCAGATAAACTTTAGTAGCCATTTTCTAGGCCCATTTATCCAGTTTGTACAGGTAGTCATGTAGTCTCTGTCTTCATATGTCTTCATTTTTGTCATCGTCATCAGCAGACATTAAGAGGAATGAGTTTATACCCTCTGGAATATCGTTTACATACAGCACAGCTGATAGAATGCTGATCTCTGGAGAGGTGAGAATGATTGACCTCTCCAGCTGCTGCTCAAAACCACAGTAACTTCGCCTAGCTCTCCTCACAACTGAGGCTAGTGAGTATTACTCTGCCAGGTTTATCAATTTACTAAGCAGGGTTTAAATTGAACAACTAATCTATTGTACTGAACAACCCAGATGGTAGAACTCTTATTAAACTGATGGTAATGGTACAGGCATCTTAGGGAAAGGCTACTTCCAATTACAATATTGGCTAGTGAACTGAATTTGTACATTATGAATTACTAAATATGGGAGCTTGTGGTCACGTCAACCGCGTGACCCCCTTGCCTCAGCTACGTCATAAGCGGCCACCGACCTAGTTAGTACCTCTTAATCATGACGTTACTTCATAATGACGGTGTATGAACCCTGATCTCAACCTCTACCTTCATGCTGGCCTAGCCTACATACTTAATCAAATTAGTTGTTACTGTATTTTGTCGAAATATTCATTATGTTGCATTAATAGAGAGAACTAGCCATATTGTAATCTTAAACGCTAATCCCTTTAATCCCTGGAGGGGTGACCTTTCTCTGCCGAGTCAGGTCGAGTACCGTCTTACTCCAAACTTTCAAGAAACGCGGTCCCCATGTCTATGAGAATCTATATTGAATAATTTCTTACAACAAACCTAGTTTGTTACATACTTTCCCTTTCACTCCTAGCTGCATCTCCAGCTTGTGCACTTGTCTCTTATGTGGTACTGTGTCAAAGGCTTTCTGGCAATCTAGAAATATGCAGTCTGCCCACCCTTCTCTTTTTTTGCCTGGTGATAGAATTCAATTAATCCTATGAGGCATGATTTGCCATCCCTGAACCCATGCGGATGTATTACAAAGTTCTTTCACTCCAGATGTTTCACTAGCTTTTTCCGCATAATCTTTTCCATCGACTTGCATGGTATGCAAGTTAGGGAAACTGCCTGTAGTTCAGTGCCTTCTGTCTGTCACCCTCCTTGTATATCAGGACAAGATTAGCCATCTTCCAAATTCTTGGCAGTTCACCTGTTATCAGTGATTTGTTATACACCATAGAGAGTGGCAGGCACAGTGCTTCTGCTCCTTCCTTTTGAATCCATGGTGAGTTTCCATCTGGGCCTAAAGCCTTTGTCACATCCAACTCTAGCAAATGCTTCCTTACCTCCACGCTAGTAATCACAAACTCCTCCAAGTGGTGCCTGGTTAGATATTTCCTCTCTTATCTCTGCAACTTCTTGCTCTAATATGAAGACCTGCAATTTCTTATTGAGTTAGTTGTAATCTTTCTTGTCGTTTGTACTAAATCTGTCTGTCACTATTCTCAGTTTCATTACCTGTTCCTTCACTGTTGTTTTCCTCCTGATGTGGCTGTGCAGCAATTTTGGACGAGTCTTTGCCTTATTTGCTGTTATTTTTGTATTGTCTTTCTGTCTCTCTTCTCACCCTGGTGTATTCATTCCTGGCACTCTGGTATCTTTCTCTGTTTTCTAGTGTCCTGTTATTTCTATAGTTTATCAACGCCCTTGTACTTTGTTACTTTGCTAGCTTGTATCTCTGATAAAACCATAGGTTTCTCGTCTGCATTTCTTTTTTTTTTCCTTTTGGACTAGGACAAACCTGTCTGCCGCATCCTTACACTTCTGCGTGATGTAGTCCACCATGTTTAGGGCCGTCTTTCCTCTGAGCTCTGTTTTCCATGTTATATCTGTTAGGAATTTTTTTATCTCCTCATAGTTTCCCTTTCTGAATGCCAGCCTTTTGTTTTCTGGTCCCTTCCTTGAGTACATTAGCCTTACTTCGACCAGATACAAAAAAAATCACAAAAATTCACTGATACGTTATTCCCACAGGGGCTTCGAAACCGATTTACCTTATGTCGGAGTCGTTCAGAGTGAAGACAAGATAGTCTCTCGCTGGTTCATCATTGCCTCTCATTCTTATGGGTCCTCTGACATGCTGACTTAAAAAGTTTCTAGTTGCCACTTCCAATAATTTAGCTCTCCATGTTTTCTCACCTCCATGCAATTCCTTGTTTTCCCAGTCTCTCCTTCCATGATTGAAGTCCCCTATGATGAGCAGATGGGATTGATTTCTACAGACACCAGAGGCTGCTCTCTCAATTATAGTGTTAGCTGCCATGTTGTTTCTGTTATACTCTTGCCTGGGTCGTCTGTCATTTGGTGGAGGGTTATATATCACGGCAACTACTACAATCGGACCTCCGATCGTCATGATGCCTGTTATGTAGTCTCTGAAGCCCTTGCAACCTGGCATAACCATCTCCTCGAGACTCCAATACTTTCTCATCAGTAGGATCATTCCGCCTCCTCCCCTTCCTTCCCTCTTATTTCTTATTACAGTGTAGTCCTGTAAATCACCACATTCGTTAAGATTCCTGAGAGTTTTGTTTCCCGCGAGTCCAATTACATCCAGTTCACTTCTTGTGCTCTTTCCCTAAGTTCACTTCCCTTGCTTGTAATCCCATCTATGTTCGAGTACAATACCTTGAAGCTGACTCTTTTCTGTCCATCCTCAGTTTCTGTTGATTTCACTGAAGTGGAGAAACAGGATGGGTCTGGTATAGGTGGGCCTAGGAAGGGGGACCTGGGGGATCTGGGGTGTGAGGCGCCTGGGAAAATCTGGTACTGAGAGGCTAGGAAAGTCTGGGGTGGTGTGGCTGAGAGGGTCTTGGGTTGGGGGTCATTTAGGGTATGGGATGGAGGAGCAGGGGGGGGGCATGTGGTGGGGGGGGGGGAGGTCAGCAGTTGGGGAATGAAGGGGAGCCTGGGGTGGGTGGCAGGGAGGTCAGGGGTTAGGAAGAGAAGGGGAGCCAGTGGTGGGGAGGCAGGGAGGGACAGGGTGGGGCAGGAAGGAGAGCTTGGGGTGAGGAAACTGGGAAGGGCAAGGGGTATGGGAACAAGGAGCGCCTGGGGAATGGGGTTGGGGAACATTGAGGGAAACATGTGGGGCCTGGGGTTGGGGAGCAGAGGGGGGGGGGGGGTATGGTCTGGAGAGGCTTACTACTGGTTGGGGAGGTGCAGGTGATTGGGGGAGAATGGTCGTGGGGTACATTGTGGGAGGCTTCTGTTACAGTCCTCCCCTGGGGATACTGGCCTGCTGGTGGGGGAATTCTACCTCCCCCTCTGGTTACTGGAGATACTGAGCAGAGTCCTGTGGCTTCCCCAGTCCCATCCCTGTCCTTGTCTCCTTGCTTCTGCAGCCTTCCTTCTCTCTTCCCTCATCATGTACCCCTACAGAAAAACGTCCTCGTATTCCCCTAGCCAACATAAGTTTGCTCTTCCTGGAGCATTTTCTAGGATTTCCTCTTTTGTTGCCTCGTTTGTGAGCACTAACTTTATTAGTCGTTTACTTTTCTTCTTGTAGCTGCCCAGCCTGAAAACCTTCTCTATGTTGCCATTAGCCTCTACCATATTCAGACCCTCCAAGAGCTTTGTCACAGTTGCACGGTCTTTCCTTCTCCATTTCTCCTTGTTGGATCCTTTTGGTTCCTGCACTCCTAAAACTATAACAGCTCTTTTTCTTTCTAGCATTTGTGTAGTGCACTTTGCCACTTTCTGGGAAGTAGCTGCTTTCATAGCTGCTTCCTCCAAAGCAACCTTTGTGTGTGTGTGTGCGTGTGCGTGCGTGTGTGCATGTGTGCGTGCGTGTGTGCATGTGTGCGTGTGTGCATGTGTGCGTGTGTGCATGTGTGCACTCCACACGTACACACAAGGCTACTGTACACGTGTTGTTAACATTACGCAGATGCAGAGCTCTTACTCAAGTCTCTCAACTATTTGTGTCTCTGTTTATACTTCCCTCTCGCTGCCACTGTGTTTGTCTGTGTAGTTCTATTTGAATGGTTGCATTCGCGTGTGTCTGTCTGCAAGTGATGGTCTGCTTCTCTTTGTGTTAGCGTGTGTTGGACTGAGTGTCTGCAAGTTGGTCTGCTTCTCTGTGCATTAGCGTGTGTTGGACTGACTGAGTGTCTGCAAGTGTTGGTCTGCGTGTGTCTGTCTGTTAGTGAGTGCGTTAGACTATCTTTGTGTCAGTCAGTGTGCTGGTCTGGTTGTGTCGTCAACAAACACAAGTCAGCTGTTCACAACGACCTTGGTATATTTTGTCTTGTTGTATTTTTAAACTATAGCTTAAAGGACAAAGTTGAAGCTAAATTTAGATTGGGTCCAGTAGAGTAAACTGTCCACCCTACCCCCTCCCACACCCCAACCTTCACTTCCAACCTCATCACTCCAACCATAATACCCCCTAAACCCCCCCCCCCCTTCCAACCCCTAAAATGGCAATCTAACATATTTCCGGCATCTATACAGACGCCAGCATGTTGTGACCATTGTGTGATGACTGTATAAAGTCTGGTAGACACAGTGAGGTGACTGTTCACAGTCTGGTAGACACAGTGACTGTACAGTCTGGTAGACACAGTGACTGTACACAGTCTGGTAGACACAGTGACTGTACACAGTCTGGTAGACACAGTGACTGTACACAGTCTGGTAGACACAGTGCGGTGACTGTTCACAGTCTGGTAGACACAGTGCGGTGACTGTTCAGTCTGGTAGACACAGTGACTGTACAGTCTGGTAGCCACGACTGTTTAAACTATTAAACAGTCGTGGCTTATACCTTACCAAGGGTCCTCCACCACCTATCAGCAATACCTACCAGCACCACCTGCCCCCATCACCTACCTGACACCACCACCACACCCACCAACCACCAACACCCTCGAGTGGTAATGAATGTGGTTAACCTTTGCCCCCTCCCCCCCCCCCTAGGCTTAAGTATACATTTCATTTAAATTATGAGTTATAAATATTACCCTCTCATTGTTTCAGACTCTCTTACTGTTTATATATAGTATCAATCAATTAAGTCATGTTTATCCGGTTTTCTTCGTCATCCTACAACCACCCAACTGTATCGTATAATATAATCTACGAGACCTTACACATAAGGCAAACACGACCCATCGTTGCGTTTTATGTCTTATAAATATTACCAAAGTCTATTGTTCTGTATCTCCCAACATTGACATTCAAGCATATCGCTGTTTGTATTCGCTGTTATGTGCTGATTTGCACTAGTCGGACTATTTCTGCATGTGAAGAGTGTGTGAGCATGCACGGATGAGTGTGTGAGCATGCACGGATGAGTGTGTGAGCATGCACGGATGAGTGTGAATGATCCTGTGTGTGGTGTGTCATTCATCTATGTGTGCTTAGCTATCCGTGCTTTCCAAACATATTTCTCAAGATCTTTCATTTCGCATGACTTGCATGAGACGTTATAGATCTCAGATCTAACACTAGTCTTCACTTCCCAATGGTCAGATTAGCGGGAGGGTGAGAGCGTGTGTCTGGCTGGTAGGGAGGTTAGTTTAGTTCATTTATTATGCACCCCATACCCATCTCGTGGGCGGTAGTGGAGTGGTAGGGAGGGTGGCGCAAGACTGTTGACCAGGAATGCGGGTGAACAGAAGGATGAGAGCGTGGATGAGTGAGTGTACTTACTTATCAGTACTTATCTATCACTGCAGAGGATGCAAACACGGTCCATACCTATTCCATACAATTCTCAAGATGTTTCATTCACCTTTTCAATTTACGTTGTTAAATATTTCATCACTGATAAGACGTAGTTCTCTGCTGTCTTTATTTTCAGAGAAAGTTTAAAATATCCCCTGTAGGAGAGGCAAGGGGGCAATAGCATATTAAAACGATTTAAGTCTCCTCTAAGCAGTTCAACACACCAAACAGTTGTTCTGTGTCATATCATTGCTCCCATTAAATCCTTCTACTCCTATTTTATTCGTTGTGTTCATCTTCTGGGGGGGGAGGGGGAGGGGGGGATAAAATGTTGATATTGACCAACCAAAAATGATCAACATGCTCCAATTAACACGCTCCTCAATAGAGAACACACTTACTTGCTCTACCAAGAAAATGATAGTAAAACATTAAGCTCTATTTAGTTAGATTAGGCCATTTATTATACAAAACAAACCCATCCTGTGGGGTTTGTTTGGCATCCTAAATGTCCCCCCCCCCCCAAACCTCCAACTTATCATGTCAATAAGGCACTCTTGTTCTCCCACTGTGCTGGAGGGACGCCTCTCTCCTTCTTAACATACCATCGCAGCTCTTACAAACCTTGGTGTTATGTCAATTAATGTTATTAGTACAAAGAAACTACAGACGAATATTGGACCTTGCAGAGGCAAGGTCGTCAACAAGTAGAGGAGGAATATCAGAGCGCTCTATACGTCAACAAGTTAAGTTGGTGATGTTTGGTTGTGGAGGCTGGGGCATGGCCCCCCCCCACCCCCCACCCCCCGGCGGGGACCACAGGGATGGGGTCCAGCAACAAGGCTGTGTACTCACCTAGTTGTGCTTGCCGAGGTTGAGCTCTGGCCCTTTGGTCCCGCCTCTCAACTGTCAATCAACTGGTGTACATATTCATGAACCTGCTGAGCTCTATCATATCTACATTTGAAACTGTGTATGGAGTCAGCCTCCACCACATCACTGCCTAATGCATTCCACCTGTTAACTACTGACACTGAAAAAGTTCTTTCTAACATCCCTGTGGCTCATTTGGGGACTCACTTTCCACCTGTGTCCCCTTGTTCGCGTACCACCAGTGTTAACAATTTATCTTTATCTACCCTGTCGAATCTTCTTAGAATTTTGTAAGTTGTGATCATGTCTCCCCCAAGGGTGCATCGTGAGTTTACGCCCTGCAATCGCCACCTTAAGAACCGTCAGTCTATCGAGACGTTGCTTCGTTCAGCAACGAAGGCAAGGATTGACAATAAAGCGTCCCCTCGCCCGAAACGTCGAGTACCACAGTTCTACAGGTGAAAGTGTGTGCCTTCCCAAACACCCGGGCATCAAAACATAAGATGTTCGAGAGAATAATCAAGAATGGCAAAAAGTCGGCGGGAAATTACAATTAGAAAGGAGAAGAGGAGAGGAAAAATGAATGATAAGGAAGAGGAAATAGCTTCCAGCAAAATTAGTGAAGATGGCAGCAGGAGCATAAGGCTTCAAAAGGACAGAAGACCGTCCCATGGAGCATCACACCCCGGCAGCCGTCCACCAAGCTCCATCACGACGACAACTGGCTGGGAAGGGAGGAGGAACTCCCTTATCCAATGGAGTATCTTCCCTATCACTCCTGCCAGCATCTCCAGCTTTTGCAATAGCCTCTTATGTGGTACTGTGTCAAAGACTTTCTGGCAATCCAAAAATATGCCTTCTGCCCACCCCTCCCTTTCTTGCCTGGTCGTAGAATTCAATTAATCCTGTGAAACAGGACTTGCCATCCCTGAATCCATGCTGATGCTGTGTTACAAAGTTCTTTCGCTCCAGATGTTCCACTAGCCTTTTTCGCACAATCTTCTCCATCAACTTACATGGTATGCAAGTTAGGGACACTGACCCGTAGTTCAGTGCCTCCTGTCTATCCCCCTTCTTGTATATCGGGACTACATTAACTGTCTTCCAAATTTCTAGCAGTTCACCTGTTACCAGTGATTTGTTATACACCTTGACAGTGTTCAAGAGTGAGGCGGTCGTGACAGTGTTCAAGAGTGAGGCGGCCGTGACAGTGTTCAAGAGTGAGAGGGCCGTGACACCGTGCAGGAGTGAGAGGGCCGTGACACCGTGCAGGAGTGAGAGGGCCGTGACACCGTGCAGGAGTGAGAGGGCCGTGACAGCGTGCAGGAGTGAGAGGGCCGTGACAGCGTGCAGGAGTGAGAGGGCCGTGACACCGTGCAGGAGTGAGAGGGCCGTGACACCGTGCAGGAGTGAGAGGGCCGTGACACCGTGCAGGAGTGAGAGGGCCGTGACAGCGTGCAGGAGTGAGAGGGCCGTGACAGCGTGCAGGAGTGAGAGGGCCGTGACAGCGTGCAGGAGTGAGAGGGCCGTGACACCGTGCAGGAGTGAGAGGGCCGTGACACCGTGCAGGAGTGAGAGGGCCGTGACACCGTGCAGGAGTGAGAGGGCCGTGACACCGTGCAGGAGTGAGAGGGCCGTGACAGCGTGCAGGAGTGAGAGGGCCGTGACAGCGTGCAGGAGTGAGAGGGCCGTGACAGCGTGCAGGAGTGAGAGGGCCGTGACAGCGTGCAGGAGTGAGAGGGCCGTGACAGCGTGCAGGAGTGAGAGGGCCGTGACAGCGTGCAGGAGTGAGAGGGCCGTGACAGCGTGCAGGAGTGAGAGGGCCGTGACAGCGTGCTGGAGTGAGAGGGCCGTGACAGCGTGCAGGAGTGAGAGGGCCGTGACAGCGTGCAGGAGTGAGAGGGCCGTGACACCGTGCAGGAGTGAGAGGGCCGTGACAGCGTGCAGGAGTGAGAGGGCCGTGACAGCGTGCAGGAGTGAGAGGGCCGTGACAGCGTGCAGGAGTGAGAGGGCCGTGACACCGTGCAGGAGTGAGAGGGCCGTGACACCGTGCAGGAGTGAGAGGGCCGTGACACCGTGCAGGAGTGAGAGGGCCGTGACAGCGTGCAGGAGTGAGAGGGCCGTGACACCGTGCAGGAGTGAGAGGGCCGTGACAGCGTGCATGCTAAACACCCACACAGTCTCCGCAACACCCTCAACACCCCACAACATAACGGGGCCCAGAGCTAACACACCTCAAGTAATAGCGACACTTCCCTAGTATTGTTATCCCATTTACGAAGCGGAAATTGGTGGCAAAGTGTGGGTGTTGTGGATCAGTTGAGAGGCCACTTTGTGGTAAAGGAGTTCACACAGCTCCATCACACTCACCACTTGACGGTCACAGCTGGCAGTGGTGCTCACTTAACACTGTTTACCTTGCTGTGACGGCTCACCAATTTGCAATGGGTAGGAAAATATTAGTGGAAGATAATTCAATAAATAGTGAAACCGGCCGATCGGAAATGCAGACGCGCCGAGAAAAAGACATATCATCACTTAGAGATAAAAGAGCGAGACAGTGACAACATATGGCTTAACAGCCAGTTCCAAAGAGCCAACGGAGAAAGCATGTGTAAAAGAAAATATAGAACAGAGGACAGAATAGATCCGAAATAAGATGAAAGAAGGCTACAAATAATGGGGGATCAAGCCATTTGATGGGGATCTGATAGGCATTATGGAAATTACACTGGATCTCAGACTATCAACCTCGGATGCTTCACACCCTGATTGGAAGGAACGTGTCTGAGTGACTGCGTATCTGGGAGCCTAGAAGAACAACCTAAAAATTACAAAGAAAACTGTGAGGAACTAATTGTGAACTTTGGGTCAAGTATTGATGACTGAGCCGGACTAGCTGAGGGTGGCAATACGGGATGCCTTCCGTATTGAGAGAGTGATATTGTGATAGCAGCAGAGGAGGAGGAGGACAACTAGGGGCACTAGACCAAACAAAGGCTGTAAGATCACATGACGAATCACGTGTATGCTGAAAGAAGTTTCACAGACCTTCAGCATGCCTTTAGCAATGACATTCAATGCTTCACTATAGAGAGAAGAGTTGCCCAGCAGCTAAAAAACGCCAAACGTGGTACAAGTTTAGAAGAAAAGTAACAGACAACATGCATTGAATTGCAAAGTGCCACCAACTGCTCTGTGGATATCTTAAACCCAAAGGGGTTTAAGATATCCACAGAGGGTTTAAGATACCAGCAGAAGCAATTAAAGACTCACAAGTGACATTGACTTGAGCTGAAAATGTGATAGAAATTTTGGCATTGACATTGAGTGCGGCTATAGGAGAGGCGGGAGACCAAGGTGAACCAGCCCTGACGACAGCGGCCACAAGTGGAAGTGACAGTGACAGACAGACTATAAAAACAACACCTTCGAGAAGCCAGCGATTTGTGATTTGCGTTGTGATTGGATGAGTGGCTGAGCTTTAGGATGCAGAAAGTGTTCTTAGAAAGAGAGGTGAGAGCGACGCATCAGGTCCCACGTCTTGCTAACCTCGCCACCCCCTCCGGCTCGTGTACGCTCTCACTGCGCACCTCTTTCACAAGTGAATGATAAAAGCAATATTGTTTCATTCGTGTTTAAAAACAATGTACTCACCTATTGGTAAACAGGGATTCGACGTTTAATCCCTGTTTACCAGCGTCCGGGTTGACACTACTATAGAGGTGATCCTGGACAGAGTACACAGAGACGAGACCACCCCCAAATTAGACATACATGAACCACACCTGAAGAGTCTTCTCGAGGCATGTACAAAGGTAGCTCCTTTCATCAGTCTGCAAGGTAACGTGTATCTATAGATAGACGGAGTAGCAATGGGGCCCCCCCACTAGGAGTGTTATTTGCTAATGTTTACATGGGCACCATCGAGGAGAGTCTTCAGTTGCAGACACAAACCAAAAGTATACTGCCGTTATGTCGAAAATGTTACATATTTGCAATAGTAGAAGACCTAGTAAAACTCCTAGATCTAAAAACCCCATCTAGAGAACGAGTCAGGACTCTGATTCGCCCATGAGAATAGTAATAATAACAGTCTGCCTTTCCTGGATGTGTTAATAACAAAAACAGAAACATCTCTAGCCCCCAGCGTATATACCAAGCCTACAAGCAGGAGTATGTCTGAATGGTAGGAGTCAATGCCCTCAAAGTCATGTGTTCATGAACGCTTCAGTCAGTCAGTGTTCTTAACGCTTATATTCGTCGAGCCCTTACCCACTGCTCAGAATGGAGCAACAAGAGTAGAGAGTGTGAGAGGATAACACAAGTACTGGCGAACAATGGCTACAGTAACCACGAGGTCAAGACATGGTTTTAAGATTTTGTGTCGTATTAGACGACAATTGGACCGATGGTACAATCCTCAGCCAAGAATAGACACTACACCTCCATTAAAATATTACAAATCTACTATACAGAGTGAATACAAGAAAGAAGAAATAATAATGAAAAAATAATCCCTAATGGAGTAAAAAGGACAACTCCTAACTAAAACATAGACATCATCAAAAACTACAGAACAAAGAAGACCGCCGATCTTCTCATTAAAAAACAGCCTGAAGCCAACTGAGAACCCTTTGCAGCAGTCGAACATGGTACATATGTACACCCGCCCCCCCCCCCACGAAGGATGTAACCTTCAATTTAAATAAATAGGTATGACGTCGAACAAGCTCACGAGGCGTTTGACCTGTCATCTTCAATCAGGTGCCCCCAAAAATCACATGAGAGAAGACCATGACATCACCCTAACAAGGCAAATGCTGAATAAAAACACCTGTATAATAGACAAAGCCCAAGATGTAAGATTACAAATTCTTGAAGCCCTACACATAAGAACAGAACAATCCATTATAAACATTCAAGTATCAGAAATGTTCACTCTCCTCACCAAGTGAAAGCTAGACCGGAAAGCGTGCAATAATAATAACTTAGTCACAAGAAGGTACAACGGGTTGGTGAGATCACACAAGATTGGTATTTTTACCTTCATGTAAAGCCACTAACACGCGAAGCGTTTCGGGAAGTACAAGCTAAGGATGACGTCACTGCCCATAACACCATTCCCACTAGTCACCTGAGCAGCTCTTAATACCCTACGGGCTCACCATAGCCCGAGCTACTTGGAACTTTTTGTTCCAGGTAGCGAATCTTTAACAGCAATAACATCTTAATACCCTATCACCTGATATGACTTTGTACGCCTAAATTTTCACTGGCTCATCACCTTTCTCTTTATATTCTTATTTCTGTTTTCCTTGGCCAGTCACCTGACATAATTTTGTACGCACCTTCATATTAACCGCAGGCCCCCAACCCCAGGCCCCCAACCCGCTACCAACCCGTAGGGCTCATCCACCATACCCACAAGTTGGCAACCATCTCCGTTGTGTTGTGGTGCCACAGGTGCCAACAACACAGCCACACGGTGCCAATAGCGTAGTTCCCTTCACCCCCTCTCCGGGTCTACCCCCACCCCCACCTTTGTCACCCACTGCTTTCATAGCGTCTTCAAGGAAAACAATAAAAATTGTTTCACGCGGTGCGGCCATCTTAGACTACTGACGTTAGTGACTAAACCAGAAGTGTGTGTTGTGTTCCCAGCTGGTGCTGGTGTTGGCACGGGTGTTAGTGTGGTCATGCTGGTGTTGGCACGGGTGTTAGTGTGGTCATGCTGGTGTTGGCACGGGTGTTAGTGTGGTCATGCTGGTGTTGGCACGGGTGTTAGTGTGGTCATGCTGGTGTTGGCACGGGTGTTAGTGTGGTCATGCTGGTGTTGGCACGGGTGTTAGTGTGGTCATGCTTGTGTTTGCACGGGTGTTAGTGTGGTCATGCTGGTGTTGGCACGGGTGTTAGTGTGGTCATGCTGGTGTTGGCACGGGTGTTAGTGGTGGTCCCCGCTGGTGCTGGTGTTGGCACGGGTGTTAGTGTGGTCATGCTGGTGTTGGCACGGGTGTTAGTGTGGTCATGCTGGCGTTGGCACGGGTGTTAGTGTGGTCATGCTGGTGTTGGCACGGGTGTTAGTGGTGGTCCTCGCTGGTGCTGGTGTTGGCACGGGTGTTAGTGGTGGTCCCCGCTGGTGCTGGTGTTGGCACGGGTGTTAGTGTGGTCATGCTGGTGTTGGCACGGGTGTTAGTGTGGTCATGCTGGTGTTGGCACGGGTGTTAGTGTGGTCATGCTTGTGTTGGCACGGGTGTTAGTGTGGTCATGCTGGTGTTGGCACGGGTGTTAGTGTGGTCATGCTGGTGTTGGCACGGGTGTTAGTGGTGGTCCCCGCTGGTGCTGGTGTTGGCACGGGTGTTAGTGTGGTCATGCTGGTGTTGGCACGGGTGTTAGTGTGGTCATGCTGGCGTTGGCACGGGTGTTAGTGTGGTCATGCTGGTGTTGGCACGGGTGTTAGTGGTGGTCCTCGCTGGTGCTGGTGTTGGCACGGGTGTTAGTGGTGGTCCCCGCTGGTGCTGGTGTTGGCACGGGTGTCAGTGGTTGGCAGAGGAGAGATAGTGGTGGCAATGCATCGGTGATGGGCGGCCCGCGGTCGTTGTTCTCTGGCGATCAGCCGCCAAGTTGCCAACATCTTGAAGACACTGGCCCCCAGCACATACCTGACTGTGCTGACCTAACACTGACAACATCTTGAAGACACTAGGGGCCTCGTAGCCTGGTGGATAGCGCGCAGGACTCGTAATTCTGTGGCGCGGGTTCGATTCCCGCACGAGGCAGAAACAAATGGGCAAAGTTTCTTTCACCCTGAATGCCCCTTGTTACCTAGCAGTAAATAGGTACCTGGGAGTTAGTCAGCTGTCACGGGCTGCTTCCTGGGGTGTGTGTGTGGTGTGAAAAAAAAAGTAGTTAGTAAACAGTTGATTGACAGTTGAGAGGCGGGCCGAAAGAGCAAAGCTCAACCCCCGCAAACACAACTAGGTGAATACAACTAGGTAAATACTGACCGCAGCATTTTGGAGGAAGGGTCGTCATAATAATATTGGTCGAACGTTAATGTCACAGACAAGACTCAAGCACATGTAAGAGTACGCTACTATCTTCTCTTTTCTGTCCCCCTCCCCGCTCAGCTCGTTGTCGCCGTCTGGGGGCTTAGTGGGCGGCTGCCGGAGTGTGATGCTCCTTGGGACAGTCCTCTGTCCTTTTCTAGCCTTGTGCTCCTGCTGCCGTCCTCTCCAATTCTGCTGGGCATCTTTTCCTTTTCCTTCTGTTTCGTTTTTCTCCCCCCTCTTCTCCTATCTGCTTGCCGTTTCCTGCCGACCTTTTGCTCGTTCTGGTTCTTCCCTTGGACTTCTTCTACTTTGACGCCCGGGTGCTTGAGGAGGCATACTCTTGCACCCGTAGAACTGCGGTACCCGACGTCGAGAGCGAGGGGAACCTTTTATTGTCAATCCCCACTTCGTCACTGAACCCGATCTCGACGGACTGTCGGTTTCTTAAGGTGGCGTTTGTGGGGCGTATACTCACGACGCACCCCTAGGAGGCCCCGACAAGATCGGCGATAGCTTCTTGTTGGGTGTCCTGCCTCTAATTGTGGCTCCATGGTGGGTGTGGGGGCACATTCGTGAGTGAATTCGTAATTTCGTCAAGATGATAACCCCTGTTTCGGCTGTTTCTGGCTTACCTTTTCAGGCTCGTGGGGTGGGCGACCAAGCCCCCGAGTCGGTCCGTATTGGAAGACCGGGCTCTGTAGCCTCCGCTGCATTGGGCCCCGACCTTGCTCCTCCTTTGGCCTCTCTGACTCCTTCCCCTGGCTCCCCTCCCTCCTCTGTGGTTGGGTCGAGCCCCAAGCCCCCAGTGGTGACTACCTCGTCCCCTGGCGCGGCTCCTTCTCTAGTTGTTACTACTGCGCCTTTTAACCCCTCTCTCTCTGGGGGTTCTCACCGCCGTTCTCGTCACGGCCGCCCTCGCTCGATTCCTTCCAGTTCTGCTACCTATCAAGCCTTGTTTGGTCCCGCTTCGTGGGCCAAATATTTTGATCTTCTCCCTCTTGATTCTGCGCCTCCTGACGATTTCTCCCTTCATCGACATCTCATTGATTCCGTGGATGCCTCCATTACTTTTAACCCCACTCGTCTCGGTACGCGTGTCGTTGCTGCTCCTTCTCAGGATGCTGCTTCCCGCTTGGCTGCCTTATCCTGCCTTGGCGAGACCCCCGTTCGGGTCTCGAAGAACGTCCAGTTGAATGCCAGTGTTGGCACTATTTTGCTCCCGCCCCATGTTGCGACCGGTGTTCGGGACCTACGCGACTGCCACGACGATATTCGACATATCCTCGCTGCCCAGGGCCATTCTATTCTCCAGGTGGACACGTTTACTCGTCCCCCTCGTGGTAGTCGCCGTCAACCCCTCCGGGTTGTGAAGATTACCTTTGATGGTAGGACCCTTCCACCCTCTGTCATTCTTGCTGGTGCCAGGTGCTCTGTCCAGGAGTACATTCCTTCTCCTCGGCTCTGCAACAAGTGCTGGAGGTTTGGGCATGGTGCCCTCCGCTGCTCCGGGACTGTCTCTCTCTGTCCTTTGTGTGGTGGCGAAGGTCACTCTAAGTCGGAGTGCGCTTCTCCCCAGGCTCGTTGCCTCAACTGCGGTGAGGCCCATCCTACCTTCTCCCGTGCGTGTGTCCATTACAAGCTTGAGGCAGCCGTCCTCAACTTGAAGCACCGGGAGCGTTTATCTTTTCCTGAGGCGAGGCGCCAGGTTCGCCGGCTCCCGCCTTATGCTAATATCTCTTATGCTCGCGTGTTGCGCTCTTCCTCTCCTCGTCCTTCCCGCCTTCCTCAGACTCACAACCGTTTCCAGGCCTTGGACCCTGATGCGCCCACTGCCCCCTCCTCTGTCCCTTTGGGTTCTCTCCCGAAGGATCCTCCTCCTGGTCCTCTGTCTGGGGTTCCCCTTCCTTCTACCCGGTCTGTCGTGTCTTCTGTGTCTCCTTCCTCGTCCCCCTCCGATCCTCCTTCCCATCCTCTTCCTCCATCTATCGGCTCTCCCCGCCGCCTGTCGGTGCGGGCGGATGTCCATCGCTCTCCTAACGGCCGTCGTGTGTGCTCTCGTTCGGCTTCTCCTGTTGAGACACTGGAATCCGTTGCCCGGTACGTAGTTGCTGGGACACCGGTCTCTTTAAGTCAGAAGCGGAAGCCTGGCTCCTCTCCTTCCTCTTCCCCGGCGGGTAAGAAGGCTTCGCTTTCTTCCTCAGCTCCTCCTTCTGGCTCTGTTGCTCCTTCCACTCCCGTTTCAGTGCTTGCGCCCCCTGTTCCTGCTATGGAGGTTTCTTTGGCCCCTGCTTCCCTTTCGGTTGCTGCTCTTGCTGGGGTGCGCTCCTCTCTTTCTACTCCCCCTCTTCCTGCTGCTGTCCTTGACTGCTCCTCTCCGTTGTCTCCTCCTCCTCCTCCTCCTCCTCCTCCTCCTCCTCCTCCTCCTCCTCCTCCGGACCCTGCCCGCCCACCTCTGATCTGTTCTCCCGTTTCCTTCCCTCCGTCTTTGCTCAGTTTACCCATGCCCCCTAACCCTGACTTTGCTGACCCTGATCCCGACCCTGATATTCTTTAACGTGCTCTGTTGGTCTTTCGCCTTTGTTTCTTCCTTGTTCTCTGTTTTTGTCCTTTCTCTTCTCGTCGTTGTCCATTCTTCAATGGAACGTTCGAGGTTATTACGCCAATTTCCTCGAACTCCAACTTCTGGTTTCGCGGTTTTCGCCCCTTTGTGTCTGTCTCCAGGAGCCGATGCTTGGTGCTCGTCCTGGTCGTTTTCGTGGCTATTCCTTTCTCTCCCCCCCCCCCCAGCCATTGCTGGGGCTTCTAATTCTTCTGCTCTCTTGATTCGGGCTGATGTTCCCTTTGTTCCTTTACTTTTTCCTTCGCCTCTCCATTGTTCTGCTGCTCGTATCTTTGTGGGGAAATGGTACACTGTTTGTTCCATTTATCTCCCCCCGGGTGTCCCGCTCTCTCTTCCTGATTTGAAACACCTCCTAGACTCCTTGCCGGAGCCTGTGCTCCTGCTGGGTGACTTCAATTGTCGTCATTCTCTTTGGGGTGACGTTCTGACGAATACCCGGGGTCGCCTCCTTGAGCCGTTTCTCCTCTCTTCTTCCCTGTCTCTTCTGAATTCTGGTGAGCCCACTCATTTGGACTCTCGAACTCGCACCCTTTCTTGTCTTGATCTTTCTCTCTGCTCTTCTTCTCTTTACTTAGATTTCACATGGCAGGTTCTTGATGACCTCCATGGAAGTGATCATTTCCCCATCCTTGTTTCCTTTTTCTCTTTTCGCCCTTCCCTCTCTTTCCCTAGGTGGCAGTTTGCTAAGGCGGACTGGACCCTGTTTTCCCTCAGTGCTACTCTCTCTGACCTCTCCCTTCTGCCCCTCTCTCGCGCTCTCCTCCTTTTTCATGACACTGTCTTCGACGCTGCCCTCCGCTCTATTCCTCGCTCTTCCTCTCGGGGTCCACGGAAGTGCGTTCCCTGGTGGAATGCGGACTGTGCTCGGGCTGTCCGCTGTAAGCGTGCAGCCTGGAAGAAGCACCGCCGTAGGCAGACGACCGATTCTTTTCTTTTCTTTCGGAAAGCGAGTGCGGTGGCCCGTAGGGCCATCCGTACGGCTAAACGTGAATGTTGGGCATCTTATGTCTCGACAATTACGTCCGAAACCCCTCTGGCCCAGATCTGGAAGCGTATCCGCAAGATAGCGGGTAAGTTCGTTCCCGATGTTTCACCGGTCCTTCACCTCCATGATACTCTTGTGGCGGACCCGTTGCAGGTCGCTTCCGAACTGGGTTCCCACTTTTCTTCTGTTAGCTCTGGTCTTCATCTTCCCCAATCTTTCCTTCTTCGTAAACCTGTCCTTGAGTCTCGTCCTTTAGATTTCTGCACTCATCTTCAGCTTCCCTATAATGATCCCTTCTCTCTCTCTGAACTTCGTTCTGCCCTGGCCCTCTGCGGTTCTACGGCGGCGGGCTCCGATGGTATTCATTATGAGATGCTTCGCCATCTCCCTCCGAGCACGTCTCAGTATTTACTGAGTCTGTATAATCGGATCTGGGAGTCGTCGTCAGTCCCTGAGGACTGGCTCGATGCCGTTGTCCTCCCTGTTCGCAAACCAGGGTCTCTGGGTACTTCCCCTAAGGACTTTCGCCCTATTGCTCTCACAAGTTGTGTCTGCAAACTCTTTGAACGTATGGTTAACGTTCATCTGATGTGGTTCCTGGAACACCATCACCTCCTCTCCCCTTCTCAATTTGGTTTCCGCAAGTGCCGCAGCACGACAGATGTCCTGGTGAACTTGGAGGTCTATATACGTACTGCTTTTGCTGCGAAGACCTCCGTTGTTGCCGTCCTTTTTGACCTAGAAAAGGCTTACGACACCACTTGGCGTTATCATATCCTATCTCAACTTCATTCTTTTGGCCTTCGTGGTCATCTCCCTCTCTTTCTCCGCAGCTTCCTCTCTCGTCGTTCCTTTCGGGTGCGCCTTGGTACCGCTCTCTCTCCCCCTTTTCAGCAATACGAAGGTGTGCCCCAGGGTAGTGTTCTGAGCACTACTCTTTTTCTGGTTGCCCTCAATGGTCTTCTTTCCTCTCTTCCTTCTGGTGTCTTCTCCGCTCTCTATGTCGATGATCTTACCCTTTGTTGTCAGGGTGATTATTCGCCTCTCCTTCAACGCCGGCTTCAACTTGCGATTGATGCCGTGTCGTCTTGGGCCACAGGTCATGGCTTCAAGTTCTCTACTTCTAAGACTTGTGCCATGACTTTTACGCGGAAACGGGTTTTTCTTCGTCCCTCTTTGTCACTTTATGGTCATCCCCTTGAATACAAAGATTCCGCGAAGCTTTTGGGGTTATTCCTTGACACTCGTTTGTCTTGGTCTCCCCATATCTCTTACCTCCGTGTTGAGTGCTCTAAGTCCCTTACCCTCCTTCGGGTCTTGTCCCATACTTCTTGGGGGGCAGATAGGCGCACTCTCCTTGCTTTACATTCCTCTCTCGTCCTGTCTAAGCTCGATTATGGTTGCCCTGCTTACTCGTCTGCTTCTCCTTCTACTCTTCGCCGTCTTGATGCTTTGCACCATACTGGGTTGCGCCTCAGTTCTGGTGCCTTTCGTTCGACTCCCGTCCTTAGCTTGTATGTTGACACTGGCTTCCTGTCTCTCCAGGACCGCCGTGATCGCTACTGTCTTCGCTATCTTGCGCGGTCCTTGCAACATCCTTCCTCTCGTCTCTGTCGTGCTTTAACTTTTACCCCTCCTGCGGTTCCTGTTCCTCTTCACCACCTCCCTCTTTCTGTCCGGTTATCTCGCCTGCAGGATTCTCTTTCCGTTCGTATTTCTGATGTTTCTCCTCGTGTTGTTCCTTCTTTGCCCCCGTGGAGGGTCCCTCTTCCGCGGTTTTGTACATCCTTGACTCGTATCACTAAAGCTTTTACCCCTCCTACAGTTCTAAAACGCCTTTTCCTCGAGCACTTTTCTTCTCACTCCCACTCCGTTTCTGTCTTCACCGATGGGTCTAAGTCAGCGGACGGTGTTGGCTACTCTGTTGTTTTTCCTGATCGCACTTATATGTGTCGCTTGCCTCCGGAGACTAGCATCTTTACAGCGGAACTTTATGCTATTCTCTATGCTCTTCGTCTCCTGCTTTCTCGTTGTCAGTCTTCCTTTGTGGTTGTTGTTGACTCTCGTAGTGCCCTCATGGCTCTCGGGTGCTTTAATCCAGTTCATCCGGTAGTTGTCGAGATCCAGCATTGGCTGTTTCTCGTTCACAGTAAATTTAAGTCGGTTGAGTTTTGTTGGATTCCCAGCCATATTGGCGTGTCTTTAAATGAGCGTGCGGATGCTGCCGCTAAGGAAGCTGTCCGCTCTTGTCCCATCTCTCGTAAAGGCATTCCGTATTCCGACTTTTACCCGGTTATCCATTCCTCAGTCCTTACCCGTTGGCAGGCTTCTTGGTTGTCTGTTACTGGTAACAAGCTACGTACTCTTAAATGTTGTGTTTCCTCGTGGCCGTCCTCCTTCCACCGTAACCGGCGGTGGGAAACAGCTCTAGCGAGGTTGCGTATTGGCCATACTCGCTTAACCCATGGTCACTTGATGGAGCGCCGCCCTGCTCCTTATTGTCCTAGTTGCATTGTCCCTCTTACGGTCGTGCATGTCCTTCTTGAATGTCCTGACTTCCAGGACGAGCGTGTGTCTTGCTTTCCGACCGCCCCTCGCGGTCACCTGTCCCTCGATAGAATTCTTGGTGACTCGGATACTTTTGATATCGTTCGCCTTATGCGTTTTTGTTCTCGTATTGGCATCCTTGGTGATATTTAGCGCCCTCTGATTATTTTGCGTATTTGATGGTGCTACATAGCCTTCCCGGTTTGGTGCCTTCTTTTGATAATTACTTACTTACTTACTTCTCTTTTCTGTATAAAATGTGAGAATCTTAAGCAGGATAGAACACGTTTAAGTGAGGTTTAATCAATGTTAGGATCAACCTTAGCGTTGATTTAGTTATCTCAACGTAGTCTCCCCAGCTTTTGGGAGAGTATTTTGCCAGAGAAAACGTATAATAATTTGAGCTCTAACTCCACGAAAACATGTCTGCACGTGATAATGTTAATTAACAGACAACGAGAAATGCTTTTTTTTTTACCCACAAGGTTATAGAAACATTGAGCCGCTTACTCGCTGATACAGTTAACTGTCAAGACATACTTCTGTTTAAAAATCAGTCTTCGTGGTGTAGTGGTAAGACACTCGCCGGGCGTTCTGTGAGCGCTTTGTCATGGGTTCGTATCCTGGCCGGGGAGGATTTACTGGGCGCAAATCCTTAACTGTAGCCTCTGTTTAACTCAACAGTAAAATGGGAACTTGGTTGTAACAACGATTCTTCGCGGCGGGGATCGTATTCCAGGGACCTGCCCGAAGCGCTACGCGTACTAGTGGCTGTACAAGAATGTAACAACTCTTGTATATATCTCAAAAAAAGAATCCAGTTGGAAAAAATCCATCGGGGGACATCGATAAAAGCTGAACGTGTATGAATACACTCTGGCTTCCTGTCCCCCGACACTGAATTATTGATTATTATAAAATCTATATCTGCATTCCCCATTGCGAAGTGGTAACACACTCGCCTGGCGTTTCGCGAGCGCTAAATTAGACAAGGGTTCGTATCCTGGCCGGGGAGGATTTACTTGGCGGCAATCCCTAACTGTGTCCTCTGTTCACCCAGTAGTGAAAGGGTATACGTGATTGTTAAATGATTTGGCGGGTCGCATTCCGGGGAAAATTAGGATTAAGGACTTGCCCGAATCGCTATGCGTGCTAGTGGCTGTACAAGAATGTAAGAATTCTTGTGACACTCTTGCAGGTGTCTCGGGGCACCATGAGGACAGGTGCATGTGTCCTCGGGCACCATGAGACAGGTGCAGGTGTCCCCGGGCAGGAGCATGACAGGTGCAAGTGTCTTCGGACAGGAGGATAGGAGCAGGTGACACGGGGCAGCAAGGGGACAGGTGTCAGTGTCCCGGGGCTCAGCAGACGGCGGTTGGAGGGACCAAACACCTGCTGCACTTCCCACTATACTGACAGTCAAGTTCTGTGAGGTACCGGACCAATCATATCCAAGAATGGGAAATATAATGTCCTAAACTACATCCAGTTTTCCAAATTTGCACTTATAGTAATTCTCGTTTCTCGATTGTTTCTTTCAATAAAATCATAATAAAATTATTGAAATAAACTTAATCCAGTCCGACATTTTTAGCCATTGTCATTTTGCTGCTCAGTTAGTTCCTCCTTTACTTTAACTTCTTCAAGACCTGAAAATGGACTTATGATACAGTGTGGAGTCTCTAACAACAGAAGCTCTCACACACATCTTTGTGCAACATAAGCAAGTGGTCATAATAAACACGTAAATCTTCGTCATGTAGCCCAGTTTTGTTTTTTGTTGATAAGCTCAGAAATTGGTGCATATCACGATGGTCTATATTGTGCTTGAAAAGTTTCAATTTTTAAATAAACGAAGAGATTATTAGCCTTTATTTCAATAAACTTAGCAAATACTTCTGATAAATAATCAATATCGTGTCTAATCTTTCTTAAGTTTATCACTAAGGATCTGCGTTAAAAAAAAAACTCGACTATTATGTCGTGAGGTTCTTAAAAGCATCTTAAACAGTTGCCTTTTGACAGCCAAGAAACATAAACATGAATTAGAAAACATTCACAATTTTCACCATTCTCAACACAGTTTCCGTATCAGTGGATCAGTGAGAGCGTGGACATTAATGTTAGTACCTGCGGTACTGACACTCTGTAATGATGCCCTCACTAACATCTGTTGTAACCACATGTTGATGAATAACGCCAATGAACGAGGAAGATATTAGCAACACTTCTCTCTTAAATAACCAACAGAGCCACGATAGCGACGAGTGACGTAGGTGATCCAGCCAGCCCGTCCTCCACAGACTCCTCAGTTACACATGCATGTATATGCTAGTGAACGGTTTATATGGCAGTAAACAGTTTATATGGTAGTAAACAGTTTATATGGTAGTAAACGGTTAATTATTTTCTTTTAAGAACTGCTGAACTACGCTGTACACCGACTCTCGTTCAATATCTGTTTCAAGTTGCATTGTAAATAACAATCCGATCAAATTTTCATGTTGTATATTGCACACATAAATGAGGTGCAAAGACACATTACCCCGCAAAGTTAACTCATTTAACCATGTTTGCAAATTCTATTAACCTTAGTAAGCTGCACAAAATATTTAGAACGTTTTTTGCCATTTCATCTATGCGTCTTAATTTGCACTGTACTATTGCAGAGAGGAATCGTATGGGTAGAAAGAGTTCCTCACTGATTGTGTGTGGCTTTCCAGACTTAGCAAGTAGCAATGAAGTGTTGTATGATTTGAGCAGAATTTGAGCAGAATGATACGAAAACATAGGACGATAAAGTGTTTATTTAATTAAATTATTTACAGTGAATGAGAGCAAGTTGTATCTTTATCCCGACCTCTGCCAGCCACGTGACTGCGTGAGGGAATCATTACACAACTGCTCTCAATTACATATGGTCTCCCTGTGCTAGTTTATACTATAATTAGTCACATTTATTTATTTATTTATTTATTTATACAAGAATGTATAAGGCACTGTGTAAGGTTACATTCTTGTACAGCCACTAGCTAGCATAGCGTTTCGGGCATACCCTTAATCTTAATATTCCAGGAATACAAGCCGCCAAATCGTTTAACAACCAGGCACCCATTTTACTGTTGGGTAAACAGAGACTACTGTTAAGGATTTGCACCCAGTAAATCCTCCCTAGCCAGGATTCGAACCTAGGACAAAGCGCTCGCGAAACGCCAGGCGAGCGTCTTACCACTACACCACTGTAACTACAATATCACATTATCTAACTTAACCTGAGCTTAATTATGTGCAAATTCTTAATATATAATTTTGTTTTAGGAAATATCGTTTTTATTTTACTTTTAAGACATACAGCTCCGTCAACGACCCGTGGATTGGTTGTTGTATAAGTAATTAATAAAGCTTGGAAAGGCCGGCTAAAATGAATTAAGCCCTTTTACTATTATTTTGAGAAAAGGTGGGAATCCCACGACTTCGGGTTAAAAAAAAAAAAAAGTAGTGAAAAAGTGTTGTGCAGCTACACGGTGAGAACAGCCCGGGTAGTGACAGCTTCTCCCATGGGCTTGACGGAAGGTCGCGGCGGTTGTCTCTCTCTTATGATAGAGACGGGAATACCAGCCTCTGACTATCTCTGTGGAGACAGCTGCCGTAGCTCTGTGGCACACTGGCGGGACACTCTAACTTTCACTGTGCGGCGGAGATTACTCCTAAGAAGGGCAATATGAGACAAGGCAACTGTCCCTTGTTGCTGGGACCAAGCTGCCAGGTGAACTATCCACTCAGGGTTGGTGTAGGAAGCTGGAAGGGTTATATATTAATTATGGGCCAAATCCGGTAGATGGGTGCCAGTCGGTCAAGGACAACGATTTAGTCCAGAAACGAGTATATATCAAACTAAATATATGACTTTTATGTATGTATATTGCGGTCATATATTATTTGATATGTGTTGAGGTCTGGTCAAGGGTGAGGGAGGACTCCGCCAGGTACAAGAACACAACGTTGGCTCCACCACTCATTTTGTGCACATATTCTCATGGGAAGAATAAATGAAACTGTAGTAAGCCTTTTGGCCTGTACACCCTTTTTGCTCCTATTTATATCCAATTGAAATAATCCACGACTGTTATCCAATTGGAGAAATAGTGCACGACTACCAACACTTTTGTACAATCAGTTGTGGTCTAGCGGCTAAAGCAGTTGATAAGCCAAGGTGCATTTTGCTCCTGGCTTTCTGGGTTCGAATCCTTCTTGGATGTGGAGATTTCGGTTATATATATATATATATATATATATATATATATATATATATATATATATATATATATATATATATATATAAAACGGAGGAAAGGGTCCTGAAAGATATTGTTAATAGAAACGTTATCCCTACAGACAAAAATCAGAGGATACAACTGACGATTTACTATAAAACCAGAAAAACGGCCAGGCTACTCATGAGAAACTCTCCAGACACAAAACAGAACGCTTTAAAAGAGACTAACGTCGTCTATGCCTTCAAATGCCCTCTTGGGGACTGTAAGCTCCAAAAAACCCAGTATATAGGCAAGACAACAACATCTCTTTCTAGGCGTTTAACGATGCATAAGCAACAGGGCTCCATTAAGGAACATATAATCTCTTCCCACAACCAAACCATCGCCAGAGAAATCCTAGTAAACAACACAGAAATCATCGATAGATACAGCGATAGCAGGCGGCTTGACGTTTGCGAGGCACTACACATCAAGAAGTCAACACCAGCAATCAACAGCCAATTATTGCACAACTATATTCTACCCACCTCAAGACTCCGCTCCAATATAGAAGCATCAAGAAATATGGACCAATAGGCTTTCTACAAACACTTCTATTCAATATCCATTGTTTCGTGTTCTGTCTTGTGTTGATGAAATTAATACCCTATTAATGCCACATCTTGTTCTGTCTTGTGTTAATGCCACATCACCCCTTCCACCTCACTCAAAGGTAGATATATAATCGGAGATGCGTAAGTTCTATTCAGTTGTGTATTTGTGAACTAAAGTCGTTGAAAATGTAATAAGTTTTACGAAACGCGCTCGTGTCGCGTCAGACTAGAAATAAAAATGAATTTTGGAGAATTGATTTTTGATTTACCTCCAACAGTGAAAAGAAATGTACGGAAGATTGAGAAAATTCGTGTTAGAATTATTAATCTTACTTTTTCGGTCATATTTAATAATATATGTCTACAAGAAAGACTGCTACCAAAATATACTAATATATATATTATATATATATATATATATATATATATATATATATATATATATATATATGCAAACAAGCCTGAATGGTCCCCAGGACTATATACAACTGAAAACTCACACCCCAGAAGTGACTCGAACCCATACTCCCACAACTGGTATGTACAGGGACGCCTTAATCCGCTTGACCATCACGACCGGACATAAGGAAGTGATAGCCGAGGCTATTTGAACCACTTCCCCGCCGGCACTCGGATGGTAATCTTGGGCATAGCATTTTATCAAATCACCTCATTCTTTGGGGCACACGTGAGGAACACAAATGCAAACAAGCCTGAATGGTCCCCAGGACTATATACAACTGAAAACTCACACCCCAGAAGTGACTCGAACCCATACTCCCACAACTGGTATGTACAGGGACGCCTTAATCCGCTTGACCATCACGACCGGACATAAGGAAGTGATAGCCGAGGCTATTTGAACCACTTCCCCGCCGGCACTCGGATGGTAATCTTGGGCATAGCATTTTATCAAATCACCTCATTCTTTGGGGCACACGTGAGGAACACAAATGCAAACAAGCCTGAATGGTCCCCAGGACTATATACAACTGAAAACTCACACCCCAGAAGTGACTCGAACCCATACTCCCACAACTGGTATGTACAGGGACGCCTTAATCCGCTTGACCATCACGACCGGACATAAGGAAGTGATAGCCGAGGCTATTTGAACCACTTCCCCGCCGGCACTCGGATGGTAATCTTGGGCATAGCATTTTATCAAATCACCTCATTCTTTGGGGCACACGTGAGGAACACAAATGCAAATGAATGAGGTGATTTGATAAAATGCTATGCCCAAGATTACCATCCGAGTGCCGGCGGGGAAGTGGTTCAAATAGCCTCGGCTATCACTTCCTTATGTCCGGTCGTGATGGTCAAGCGGATTAAGGCGTCCCTGTACATACCAGTTGTGGGAGTATGGGTTCGAGTCACTTCTGGGGTGTGAGTTTTCAGTTGTATATAGTCCTGGGGACCATTCAGGCTTGTTTGCATTTGTGTTCCTCACGTGTGCCCCAAAGAATGAGGTGATTTGATAAAATGCTATGCCCAAGATTACCATCCGAGTGCCGGCGGGGAAGTGGTTCAAATAGCCTCGGCTATCACTTCCTTATGTCCGGTCGTGATGGTCAAGCGGATTAAGGCGTCCCTGTACATACCAGTTGTGGGAGTATGGGTTCGAGTCACTTCTGGGGTGTGAGTTTTCAGTTGTATATAGTCCTGGGGACCATTCAGGCTTGTTTGCATTTGTGTTCCTCACGTGTGCCCCAAAGAATGAGGTGATTTGATAAAATGCTATGCCCAAGATTACCATCCGAGTGCCGGCGGGGAAGTGGTTCAAATAGCCTCGGCTATCACTTCCTTATGTCCGGTCGTGATGGTCAAGCGGATTAAGGCGTCCCTGTACATACCAGTTGTGGGAGTATGGGTTCGAGTCACTTCTGGGGTGTGAGTTTTCAGTTGTATATAGTCCTGGGGACCATTCAGGCTTGTTTGCATTTGTGTTCCTCACGTGTGCCCCAAAGAATGAGGTGATTTGATAAAATGCTATGCCCAAGATTACCATCCGAGTGCCGGCGGGGAAGTGGTTCAAATAGCCTCGGCTATCACTTCCTTATGTCCGGTCGTGATGGTCAAGCGGATTAAGGCGTCCCTGTACATACCAGTTGTGGGAGTATGGGTTCGAGTCACTTCTGGGGTGTGAGTTTTCAGTTGTATATAGTCCTGGGACCATTCAGGCTTGTTTGCATTTGTGTTCCTCACGTGTGCCCCAAAGAATGAGGTGATTTGATAAAATGCTATGCCCAAGATTACCATCCGAGTGCCGACGGGGAAGTGGTTCAAATAGCCTCGGCTATCACTTCCTTATGTCCGGTCGTGATGGTCAAGCGGATTAAGGCGTCCCTGTACATACCAGTTGTGGGAGTATGGGTTCGAGTCACTTCTGGGGTGTGAGTTTTCAGTTGTATATAGTCCTGGGGACCATTCAGGCTTGTTTGCATTTGTGTTCCTCACGTGTGCCCCAAAGAATGAGGTGATTTGATAAAATGCTATGCCCAAGATTACCATCCGAGTGCCGGCGGGGAAGTGGTTCAAATAGCCTCGGCTATCACTTCCTTATGTCCGGTCGTGATGGTCAAGCGGATTAAGGCGTCCCTGTACATACCAGTTGTGGGAGTATGGGTTCGAGTCACTTCTGGGGTGTGAGTTTTCAGTTGTATATAGTCCTGGGGACCATTCAGGCTTGTTTGCATTTGTGTTCCTCACGTGTGCCCCAAAGAATGAGGTGATTTGATAAAATGCTATGCCCAAGATTACCATCCGAGTGCCGGCGGGGAAGTGGTTCAAATAGCCTCGGCTATCACTTCCTTATGTCCGGTCGTGATGGTCAAGCGGATTAAGGCGTCCCTGTACATACCAGTTGTGGGAGTATGGGTTCGAGTCACTTCTGGGGTGTGAGTTTTCAGTTGTATATAGTCCTGGGGACCATTCAGGCTTGTTTGCATTTGTGTTCCTCACGTGTGCCCCAAAGAATGAGGTGATTTGATAAAATGCTATGCCCAAGATTACCATCCGAGTGCCGGCGGGGAAGTGGTTCAAATAGCCTCGGCTATCACTTCCTTATGTCCGGTCGTGATGGTCAAGCGGATTAAGGCGTCCCTGTACATACCAGTTGTGGGAGTATGGGTTCGAGTCACTTCTGGGGTGTGAGTTTTCAGTTGTATATAGTCCTGGGGACCATTCAGGCTTGTTTGCATTTGTGTTCCTCACGTGTGCCCCAAAGAATGAGGTGATTTGATAAAATGCTATGCCCAAGATTACCATCCGAGTGCCGGCGGGGAAGTGGTTCAAATAGCCTCGGCTATCACTTCCTTATGTCCGGTCGTGATGGTCAAGCGGATTAAGGCGTCCCTGTACATACCAGTTGTGGGAGTATGGGTTCGAGTCACTTCTGGGGTGTGAGTTTTCAGTTATATATGTATATATATATATATATATATATATATATATATATATATATATATATATATATATATATATATATATATATATATATATATATATAATCATACATACATGACACACTTGCATAAACACACAAGTTAACTGTAACACCAAGAACTCTTCCCCTGTGAAGGACTCGAACCTTAGAAAACCAGGTGCATCACAGACACTGATATAACCAGTGCTATGACCGCCAGACCACGAACAAATTGTTATAAGCGTTGAAAGTCGGGAGTCATTTCCCCAATAAATCAACCCTCAACGACACTAGTCCTCTACACTAGTCCACTACACTAGTCCTCTACACTAGTCCACTACACTAGTCCTCTACACTAGTCCTCTACACTAGTCCACTACACTAGTCCTCTACACTAGTCCACTACACTAGTCCTCTACACTAGTCCACTACACTAGTCCTCTACACTAGTCCTCTACACTAGTCCTCTACACTAGTCCTCTACACTAGTCCTCTACACTAGTCCTCTACACTAGTCCACTACACTAGTCCTCTACACTAGTCCACTACACTAGTCCTCTACACTAGTCCACTACACTAGTCCACTACACTAGTCCTCTACACTAGTCCACTACACTAGTCCTCTACACTAGTCCACTACACTAGTCCTCTACACTAGTCCACTACACTAGTCCTCTACACTAGTCCTCTACACTAGTCCTCTACACTAGTCCTCTACACTAGTCCTCTACACTAGTCCTCTACACTAGTCCACTACACTAGTCCTCTACACTAGTCCACTACACTAGTCCTCTACACTAGTCCACTACACTAGTCCACTACACTAGTCCTCTACACTAGTCCACTACACTAGTCCTCTACACTAGTCCACTACACTAGTCCTCTACACTAGTCCACTACACTAGTCCACGGCAAGAGATCAACAGTTCGTTTTCATTAAGTCAGTCACATTTAACGGAGAAAACACGAGCCTGAAATATAGGACACACTTGCATAAACACACAAGTTAATTGTAACACCAATTATGATAGAGGATGGTATGTGGTAAAGAGTATTATGTGGTAAAGAGAATGCTATGTAATAAAAAGAATCTTAAATGATAAATAGTGATAAAGAAAATGGTATGTGACAAGGAGGATGATATGCGTTAAAGAGGACAGCTAGGGTGTGGTTGTGAAGAGGGGCAGGGTGTGGTTGTGAAGAGGGGCAGGGTGTGGTTGTGAAGAGGGCCAGGGTGTGGCCCGCTTCATGACCACATAGGTGTGGAGGATACAGAAGCCCGCGGGAAATACTCAAGAATTCAATGACTATCAAACAGAACCTTAACTGTTATGATAAGAGTGGTTATAACCAGTGAGGGCTGATAACGGTTATCTATGGCTCCTTAAAATGTACAGTCACTACATAACATCGTCACCACCTGAGTGCAACTTTTCTTGTCATCCCAGTACTAATGTTATCAATCGTGTAGGCTTGAACATGTATAGTGTGTAGGTCTACAGGGCAATAGACGAATGCTTCGCGCATCAATCTACAACGTTTCAGTGGAAGAGCGTTCACATATGTGAAAGTCTGGCCGAAACTCTGTGTATGTATCATCTTGTGTACCATCAATCATTTTATTCATAAATGACTGTATATTTATATTCCATTTGGCACAAAATTTCGGTACAATATACTGAATGCACAAGAGAAAGTCATAATAATAACATCACGCGTAATAGTTGTGATTATATGCTGTATAATCTTGTAAACAATATGTTATCAGTGTATCTTGACTACAACCTCTGTAACCTACGCAATGTGTGTTTCCAGAATAATAATATACTGTGTAACTATGCGTGTACCAGGCTACCGGACCGAGGGTGTGGTTGTGAAGAGGGCCAAGGTGTGGCCCGCTTCATGAACACAGAGGTGTGGAGGATACAGAAGCGTGAGATGAAGCTGTGGCACAGCGTGTAGAAACAATCACACTATCGGTGACATCAATGAAAAGCTCAACCGGTAAAGATACGTCAAGATAAATTCGATCAGAAAGTCCGTAGCTATACCTGCAGTCTCTACAGCTTTGTCTCCCGCCTCACTACTCCTACGATGGTTGAAATTGAAATAAGTTTATTGAGATATAAATACACTCTAAGGGATGAGTTACTTCAAGCTTTAGAATGTAGCCCGAACAGGGACTCGAACCCTGGACCCTTAGGTTAAAAGCCTAATGCTCTACCGACTGAGCTATCCGGGCGCTCCCTACGATAGTGTCCCAACCAACATCAACTCAGCCTCAACTGAGCTAGGCTACAACTGCATTAACCGTATCACTCGTTACCATCTGAGGCTACAGCTGCATTAACCGTATCACTCGTTACCACCCGAGGCTACAGCTGCATTAACCGTATCACTCGTTACCATCTGAGGCTACAGCTGCATTAACCGTATCACTCGTTACCACCTGAGGCTACAGCTGCATTAACCGTATCAATCGTTACCGCAGCATTCACCAAACCTTGATCCAGCGAGGTTATTATTATGTTATTGAATATTCGTTCGTGTAGTGAAAGGTAGATGTAATAACATTTATGTAGCTAAGAATAGATGTTAAGATTACTGAAAAAATAAGGTCAGAGATTACTGTATACTGTTATAAATATATATATATATTCTTAATTCTTACGGATTTCTTCCATGATATTAAATTCAATACATTCATTAACAATACAACCCAAAAATCCAATTATAATTATTAATTTCACATCAGGTAATGTGATCAAAGTTCAGATGCAAATTACTCCAAGAAATGTTTCAACCTAGAGCTTCACACAGCAACCAAACAAGGCGGAACGCAATTCCTTGTGTGGGTTTTAACAAGCGGACTGTGTTGATCCGCGGGAAACCAGTTGTGTCAACTCAACTCCCATGTGGGAGTCACCCAACACTTGGCACTCATCATGCCATTACTGAAATTGTTTTAATTTGTCATTTTTACAACGAATTTAAATATCGTTAAGTTACGCACTACTGAGTGGTTTGTGGGCCAGCCAGAGGCTTAGAACCCGCGCAGGAATATCCATACCCCCCCCCAAAAAAAATACTGAGCGGCAGACAGGAAGAGCTCTAACCTACTGTATGCCTAAAACTATCAAGAAATTCCACATCTATTATGTTACCCAGTAATTTGTCCCATAGATCAACTAACTCATTACAGCTTGGTTTGTTCAAAGAAAGCATAGTTATCATATATGTTATCATACGAGTAGGAGACAATTGTTTAAGGGTCTACGGACTCTGCTGCCTCTGCTCTGTAAATATAAGCGATTTACACAAGATTGAAAAGCAACATTTGCAAATTCGTAGACAATGCAAAATAATGGCGAGAAGTAAATTAAGAAGACAAAAGATCCATACAGACGACCATGCTTTCAGAATGGACGAAAAAATGGCAGGTGCGGCTTATTATAAACAAAAAAGGGTTCTGAACTAATGATGAGAGTCGCATGATAGCTCCTGGACAATGTTGAAATTGCGAAGACTGAATGCAAGACAAATTTGGGGGGTCATGATTAGTAGCCAGCTTAAATTAAAAAAATCTATCAATAGTTGTATGGAATAACGCAAATAGAATATCGAGATTTATTTCAAGAAGCGTTAGCAACAAGAAATATATAAAAGGACAGGGATATATATATATACACACTGAGCGGTGTCGTACTGGAGTATACTTTAGTCCTAGACTATGTTCAGGACTAAAGTATACTTGCTGGTTGGTCAATGAGCTACTGTGATGCCTTAATAACCTTCTACAGGTTCAAAAGCGATAAGGCCAACACAAAAAGTATAAATAAATAAAAATATAAGTATAAATAACACATTTAATATCATTCTTCGGATTTATTTTGGCCTTGTTAGGGCCCATTTAGATTATGTAGTTCAAATTTTTGTCTATTCTGCAGAATTTATAAAATTTCCCTTCAAACAGTACAGAGATAGATGACAATGTTAGCCTCGGGAATTATAAACTATTCATATGAAAAGAGATTCAAGAAGGATTGGTATATTGTTTCAAGCTTATATGTGACAAATACAGGAATGAATTTGGGTGGACATAAATCGAAGCTGCCAATAGGCTTTCTGCAGTTACCTCAATGCTCATGTTTTTCTTGTTCCCAATACACCACCTTGGGATGTTCCCTGATCAAAAGGTTTACGTGTGAATTCATGTAATTGAAAATATTATTGTTATTGTCTGTCAAAAACGTAATCAGCTGTTCATTTAATTAATTAGATAATCTTTGACCCCATTAATTCATGCTGTATTATACTACTTTCTATGTAATGTACGCCCTCGGGATCAACACAAGTTGATAACCAGGTGGTTACTTCAACTGCAGGAACGTAGCCTTCAATCCACGTCCGTCTGGCAGCGGTTGAACGTCATTTAGCCCCTAAAAAGGCAGAGAACCATTTATAATTAATTCATTGTGTCGGGTGACTGGAAGCTAGGTTATACATACAGTATATGTATGTGTAAGGGAAATTTGTGGGAAAATTTAGTTTGTTGCTTGTGGTAGAATGTGTAGAGAATACTTTGTCTCCCACACAAAATCTTGGGTTAGTTTAATTATGTTTATTTGATAGGAATTTGAATCATCAAGCCTATTGTAGAACTTTGGCTTAAGTTTGATTCAGGTATTACATTTAGTACTCTTGTCTTAAATCCAAGTGAAATGTAAACCAGAGTCTATTTCAAATATTGTTTAGTTTAGTTTAAGATTAATAGCTGGATGATCGAATTAGTATTATTAATGAGGCCAAGTGTAGGGTGGCGCGGTGTGGCGTGACACTGGGCAGACACGAGCATGGACCAGCGCCCTCACCCAGACCCGTGTACTGACACACTCCACCACCTCCAGCCGGTAAGGTTTATTTTTAACATCAGCAGGAACACAATTATGTGATATTCATTTTACTGTCTTCGCTATAAAGTAAACTTACTTACCGGTTAATTTGTTATTATGCCTCACAACTGCTGTCAGCGATTCTGTAGGCGGAGTAGGCGCACAACTTTATGGAGTGTGACGCGGGAAAGGCCGTATTTTAGTTCTTGTGGGTTTAGAATAGCTGCAAGTACAGCTGAGCTTCATAAAGAGCAGTTTACATGCGAGTGTCGACGCGTGTAGATCTCCCAATGATGGCGTCGGACCCGCGAGTCCATGACGCCTTCCCTCTGAGTCAGAAACTATATTGTTTAATGATTATTGGGGGCGTCGAACGCCTTATTAGTCAACGATAAATAATATCCCGTTAATACTTTGCTTAACTAGTTAACAAGGAGTTGATCTGATTTACATCAAACAATAGATTTAATCTGTTATCAAATTGATGTTGGTGGCTATCTTGACTGCTATGGTGTGACGTCATGAGTGTATTTTCTCTCGTAGACGGTATTTCGCCGTCAGATTATATCATAATTTGTTTGTTTCTTTATAAATGAAGTATTAAATTATTGTAAAAGATTAGATTATATAAATTTTTGGTTTAAAGAATACTAATTACTTAGCACCTTAGTGAATATTTTCCACACCATTCTCTCTATTATGTTACATTAGCAGGATGTTAGATGTCATGATTTCTCCTGTCTTACCTGAATCTGGAATGAGAATAATTATTCTTAATAGTGTATCGTAAAATCTTGCCTGTTTGGCACTGGTTAGGACATCCAGCTGAACCTCTTAGTGAATTCAGTAGAGTTCCGGGTTGATAGGCCTTCGGAGTATAAGCCGGTGTCTGAGAATCACCAGAATGCCGACTGAAGTCACATTGCCTTAGAGTGATTTTCTCATTGATATATCACGCCATTGTGATTTCTTTGTGTATAATCTAGTTAACAATTTTATCAGGATTAAAGACACATTCAGATCTGTAAGATTATTGGCACAACAACTGAGCCACACATTGTAAGGAGTTTTATGACTGATTGAGGGCGCCCCGAGGGTTGTTACTTGTATAGTTAATGATGGTTCATCTGTAAGATCTTGGGTGGTGCTTGGTGGAGCGGTCGTCCACTTCTCAAGCTTATTGGGTAAGTTTAGATCGTCAATGTCCTTCGTGTCTTAAAATATGCCTCGTTTCATTTGTGAACATCTTGACTGTTAGTGATGCTCTCAGCTTGTGCCGTAGCTGTAAGCGAGTCCAGGCTTATTTCTCGTTATAAATGTTATTTTTTCGTCCGGTTAGTGATGCTACTGTGATGCTCTTCATGGCTCTATGTTGTAGAGTTAAGTCTTCCTTTTAGGACTAATGAGCACCGAGGCGACATACGCCTAGTCAAGAATGGGTCTGGTTACCTGAGTGTGAAAAGTCCTTAGTGTGTTGTGTCCAGGGCTGTCTAGTGTCCGGACATAACTGCTAAGTTAAGTCTTCTGGCCGTTTTTTCCTTCTATTAACATTCTTGTTACCTAGACCAGTTCTACATTTAGGATGGTTAGAGTTGTATTTGAACGTTGCAACTTGCACTGTAGTAGGATTTTGCTTTTTCTATAGATGTTTTAAGGTTAGTTCTTAACACGTGTGTACTATGGTGTTGCGGGCCCAGTGTGCTTGTGGCAGGGCATGACCTCTACACATGGTGTGAGCACGAGGTCACCGGTCCGTCTTGTGTGAGGCGGCAGCTTGGCCTTCACCAGACTTTCCATCAAGATATTCAAGAGCGTTGGTCTGCGTATTCTTAGCTAACCGTGTACCCCTTCTCGAGGACGTTGGACTGGGAGAACAGTCCATGGTTCGCCGTCTTGCGTTTCTCTGTTAGGTAACGATGATTTAGGTCTGGTGAGTCACGCATGGGTCTTGTTTGTGTATTGGTCACAGCCTGACTAAGAGGGACTGTCAAGGTTTCGTTAAACTCTCCTTAATGATGAGGGTCGCTAGTTGGGGAACACAAGTTCCAATGAAGTTCATACTGGGCTTGACAAATTTTATTTGAACTGGTCAGTTTTCATTTCTACAAGAGTATCTTTCACTGTTGTCTAAGAACTCCTCTCACTTCTGGGGAAGCTTCAAGTTTTAATGAAATTCTTGATACAATTTAATGTCCAGTCATCAAGTTGCTAAACTTTCTTACCTCTTCCACAAGCATATATTCCTGACAACAATGAACAATTTAAACGTTTTAATGTAAATATTTTATTTGTAACTAAGACATTGCTGAGGAGTGTGTGAGGGCGTGTCACTGCGGCTCCCTCAAGGGGTCCTAATGACCACCCACACTGACTCCAAGGTCACCGTGTACAGTAGATATTACGCTCAAAGCCAACATTGTTTATCAGTCACCGAGATTAACGCTGTCATTGTCCTCACAACGTACTCTGTGTACTGTTAACGGGTTGAGATGTGGAAGTCTTCGCCTCGTCACTCAGGACCCCACAAGGACGTTGTAGGGGTCCTTATATATATAACTCTATATATAACTCCACACCTTCTGGGGTGTGTGGAGTTTTCAGTTGCATATTGACTTGGGGACCATTCAAGCTTGTTCACATTTGTGTTGCTCACGTGGCCCCACCAAGTGAGGTGATTCGATGAAATATCTATGCCCGAGTTGACCACCTAGCGCTCTCGGATCTTGGATAAATAGTCTCACGACTATCAAGATTTTTGTAGGGTCGTGCTGGTCTAGTGGTTAAAGAACCAGGTACGCCATGGTGCATAGTGCTCCTGGCTGTCTGGGTTCGAATCCTTCTAGGGTAATGAGTTTTCAGTCGCATATAGTCCTGGGGACCATTCAGGCTTGTTCGTATATATATATATATATATATATATATATATATATATATATATATATATATATATATATATATATATATATATATCTACATTTGAGTGAGGTGGGAAGGGTGATGTGGCATTACATTTGAGTAAGGTGGGAAGGATGATGTGGCATTAGAGGATATTAATAGGGTATTAAAAGTATCAACACAAGACAGAACACGAAACAATGGATATTGAATAGAAGTGTTTGTAGAAAGCCTATTGGTCCATATTTCTTGATGCTTCTATATTGGAGCGGAGTCTTGAGGTGGGTAGAATATAGTTGTGCAATAATTGGCTGTTGATTGCTGGTGTTGACTTCTTGATGTGTAGTGCCTCGCAAACGTCTAGCCGCCTGCTATCGCTGTATCTATCGATGATTTCTGTGTTGTTTACTAGGATTTCTCTGGCGATGGTTTGGTTATGGGAAGAGATTATATGTTCCTTAATGGAGCCCTGTTGTTTATGCATCGTTAAACGCCTAGAAAGAGATGTTGTTGTCTTGCCTATATACTGGGTTTTTTGGAGCTTACAGTCCCCAAGTGGGCATTTGAAGGCATAGACGACGTTAGTCTCTTTTAAAGCGTTCTGTTTCGTGTCTGGAGAGTTTCTCATGAGTAGATAATTTTAATACCCTATTAATACCCTATTAATATCCTCTAATGCCACATATATATATATATATATATATATATATATATATATATATATATATATATATATATATATAATATAATATTCGCATATATTGGTGTATACTGGCAGCAAGTTTTCATTTATACATGTTTCATTGAATATGACTGCATATTCTGTACTGATTATTTTCTTGTTCAGGGCTTCTATCCCTCTGACTAATGCTCTTGCATCTTGCTCTTGGAAGAGGATTTCTCCAAATGTCATCTTTGATCGAGGTGAAGAAAAACAAATAATTAACTGGAGAATATATTACACTTATTATAAATTGACACAACGTTTCGAGCCTACGTGGTTTATTCTCAAGTGAAGGGACAGTATTTTAGATTCAGCTACTCGGAACATAAAGTTCCAAGTAGCACGGGCTATGGTGACCCCGTAATGGGCTTACTTGGCTCAGGAGCGGGGTTGTAACTTAAAGGGACAGTGTGGTGGTATTAGATTCAGGTACTCGGAACAAAAGTTCCAAGTAGCACGGGCATGGTGAGCCCATAGTGGACTTACCTGACACAAGGAGCGGGGCTGTAACTGAGGGACAGTGATGATTGATTGATGAAGATTAAGCCACCCAAGAGGTGGCACGGGCTCGTTAGTGGTAAAAATTTTTGTTCAGTAAATGTATACAGTGTGGTCAAGTCACATTTATTCCTCAGGCTGTTTTCGCGGGAGAGGATACTGCTTGACAGTATTTATGAGGGTCTCCAGCTGCTGGACACCTTTTTTGACCAGAAGAGTGGCCGTGTTAATGGCTTCAGGGTGGTTACTGAAAGATTCAGGGACTCTTAAAACTCTTCTAAGGTCGTTGGTTGCTTCACATTCCAGGAGATAGTGAAGTAGTGGCTTTTATGTGATTGTTTGGCAGAAGATGCATTCTCTCTGTCTGGGTTCACCAATCTCCCAATTGCATCTGTAACCCAGACGTAGTCTATATAACCAAACTGCTATTTCCCTGTGAATTCCCTCTGGGATATTTAACCTTTTTAACTTGGTGGCCTGAGGGACAGTGCTGGGCCTATTGGATTTATACCATTAGGGAAGTCAGGTACATAAAACAAAAAGGTGAGGAGTACATTGTAAAGGAAGAAGGCATAAATAGGGGGGGGAGGAGAGTGGACGTAAATATATGTTTTGTATATGCTTCGTCCCTATTTACGTCCCCCTATCCTTACCCCATTGTGCCAGCCACCGCCGTCAACACGACACAACGGTCAGGACGACCCACAAGTGTCAGCCACCGTCAACTAAAGAGAGACTCACCATTATTAACGTCGACGGACTGTTACATCAACGATGTTTGCACAGATTTGCCCGAGTGAGCGATGCGAAAACGCGCTTGATGAAGCACAATTTATATAACGCCTCGTCACCAGCGGTAACGACGCAGCAGCAGCCCGCGTGACGTATATTGTTCATATTATTACAATGAGTTCCCCATCATGCGTGCATCACGTGTGTTCATGTCACTGGCTTATCTCCCTGCAGAAAAGCGACATTAAAACAAAAAACAAAATAAGAAGTTCTGGATAATGTAGGCCCCCCCCCCCACCCCCCTACAGAGAAGGCCGTACTCGAGAGCGGTTCTGGGAAGAGCGCCCCACGCGCCTGCCCGCCATTATTGCTCTCAGATATTTACAAAAAATAAAGGAAAAAGGTCGTGCGTGACTTAGGGGGAAGGTCAGCGTTATGAAGGTCTCGTGAGGCCACCAGGACCGTGCCCTGGGTAGTGTGGCTCCTGCTGCTGCCGGCCAGGACCGTGCCCTGGGTAGTGTGGCTCCTGCTGCTGCCGGCCAGGACCGTGCCCTGGGTAGTGTGGCTCCTGCTGCTGCCGGCCAGGACCGTGCCCTGGGTAGTGTGGCTCCTGCTGCTGCCGGCCAGGACCGTGCCCTGGGTAGTGTGGCTCCTGCTGCTGCCGGCCAGGACCGTGCCCTGGGTAGTGTGGCTCCTGCTGCTGCCGGCCAGGTCCGTGCCCTGGGTAGTGTGGCTCCTGCTGCTGCCGGCCAGGACCGTGCCCTGGGTAGTGTGGCTCCTGCTGCTGCCGGCCAGGTCCGTGCCCTGGGTAGTGTGGCTCCTGCTGCTGCCGGCCAGGACCGTGCCCTGGGTAGTGTGGCTCCTGCTGCTGCCGGCCAGGACCGTGCCCTGGGTAGTCAGGGAAGGGGGGGAGTATTGTTTACATGCTGTGCAGGGGTGATGAATATACGTGATAAACATGATCAGGGTGTTAACTACTGTGGGGATGTGATGATCATGGCGTAGCTGTAAGTCCAAGGTCCTGCCACCATGCCGTAGCTGTAAGTCCGAGGCGCTGGCGCCATAACTGTCCTAGAGCGCCGTGACCGGCCACTCTTCAGGAAACATGACAGGTGGGCGCCGTCCGGAGAGTGAGAGGCGTCCAGGGCCAAGGAGTGACGCCGCGGCCTGCCCGAGTTCCCAGAAGGACGTGCAGGACGCCATTCCAACTCTGACAAGTCGTGCCAGATCTAAACTGTCATTAGCAACATGGCCTGTGATCAGCAGAGGTTGTAGTGGGCACCACCAGGGAACGGTGGGTGATCAGGGGACGGTCGGTGATCAGGGGACGGTAGGTGATCAGGGAAAAGTGGAAGCTGTAGTTATCAAGATATTCTCCAATCCGATGATGGCACATAAAGTGCGTAACCCTCTCGTGGTTGGGTGTTGCTGGTGGTGACAAATGGACCTGTGACCTGGTGGTGGGCGAGTCATTGATTACTGTGGCCCAGGGTACTGGCATAGCAACAGTCACCAACCAGACTTAAAACCACAGATCACGTCTTAAGTTTTTTGGCGATTCCATGACGAGATACATAAGTGAATAGAGAACTCATAAATCTAATATCGTGGGTGATACTATAGTTTGCCAGGGATCTTATAGAAAATTAAGCTGGATCTATTAAAAAACAATGTATGTATGTCCGTAGATGAAAGCCAGCCGGAAGGGGCTAGCCTCACCCAACTTCGCACAGTAATTGTTGTTGGGTAAGTGGCTAAAATGAGCGGATCGGGGTTGGTCCTATTGCTCACAATCAAGTGAGGCTCCAACGGCTCGATGAGCCTCTAGGAACAAAAAATTAAAAAGTGACTTATTTTTCTAACCATATCCTAAAACATTTCGTACTGATCTTGAGTAGACTTTCTTTACACAAATTTTCTCATCATACTCTGGCCACAGAGGGTCGCAGAAACGTTGAAGTGGCCATGTGTCGTCACGGATAGAACTTCTTGGACACGGCCATCAGTGACACGTAGTTTGAATTAACATGTGTCCAGATCTACCACGTGGTCTGAACATGTGTCCAGATCTACCACGTGGTCTGAACATGTGTCCAGATCTACCACGTGGTCTGAACATGTGTCCAGATCTACCACGTGGTCTGAACATGTGTCCAGGCCTAGAGAATGACGCACCAGTAATCAATGGGGAAGGGAATTATCAGGGGAAAGCGTCAACCAATTACGACTGTATAGCACTTGGAAGGGGTTAGGATGAAGATTTGGGATGGGACGGAAGGGGGGAAGGAAAAGTACCCAACCACTTGGATGGTCGGGGATTGAACGCCGACCTGCATGAAGCGAGACCGTCGCTCTACCGTCCAGCCCAAGTGGTTGAACACCAGTAAACGAAGAATCTCAGTTGAGATAATAAATAGATAAAGAACGAAAAAAATTAGAAAGATAAAGACAAAGGGAGATAAAGAGGGAAAGATAAAGAGAAAAACTAAACAGAGACAGAACTAAAGATAGATAAAGACAGAGAGAGAGCAAAGCCCGTCACTGGGGAGTCTGTCCAATGTACCGCGTCACGACTCTCACGCACCAAACACGTGTGCCGTCCTGGACACTGCCACACAACAGCCTAGTCCCAATAAAAAGAGATTAGAGAGAAGCAGACAGACGAAATCTGTCTGTCTGAATAACAATTCGGACGAATGTTTAGCTAAACGTAATGATCAAATCACCTTTATAAAATTTACTATAGAGACTGAAATTGATAAATGTTTGCCATTTTTATATATACTTATTCATAGGGAAGATTTTTCACTAAAGTTTCGTGTTTACAGAAAACTTACGAATAATTTATTTTATGTTTATTATTTCTCAGGGCATAGATACAATGTGAAACAATTATTGTTTTCCTCTGTGTCTAAGAGTTCAAGTTGTTTGCCCAGACTTCTTGGATGAAGAGTTTAAGAATATTGATTCTATTGATCTCAAGCTTTGTTGCCCACTGAGTTTTATTTTTTTTTAAGTTTACCGTAGCAAAGCACGCGTACATATTATAATAATATATGCAGTGAGAAAATTCGGCCAAAAATTGTGTTATATTTACCACATTTTTCTGGGTTCAAAAATATTGTCAAGGCCTTGAAACTTTTTGATATACATGTATTGTTTAATTACGGAAATACTGTTATAAACTATTAGTTCAATACAGTCCTCGTGGTGGTAATTCTGTCATTTACAAAATACCTTGTAAAAACTGTAATAGGTTCAATACAGTTAATTAATTAATTCTTATTAATTAATTGTTGAATAAGTTGGTTTTCAACTTATCCAAGAATTACCTGTAGCAACTGCGGCTAGAACGTAACAAGATATGGACTGTTGAACCTCAAAAACAGTACGTTTTGAACTATTAATTCTGTAGCGGGACAGATAAAGAAGGCAAGAACCAAAGCTATCTTCGTCTAGGTCTAGAATAGTACATACATTTACTAAATTAGGCTTAATATTTATAATGTTAGGCCTAGAATTGCATATTTAGGCCTAGGCATACTAGGTTAGGTTTATGGTTAGTCTAAGTTTTTGTTATACTCTTTAGAATTCGATGTGTACAAAACGAGGACCCTTTGAGGGTTGTGCAACTTGCCCTCTCTAATAATATACCGAAGTTTGACATCAAAACCGCAACTGACAAAATATGTTATCCAATACATTACAGCGGCTCACAAACAACCACGTTTTCTATATGTCCATCGGTTACCATCAGTACACCGTTCTCTGTCTGTTGTGGCATCTTGAGAACACAGCTTGGTACAACATATTGTGTATCTTCTACCTAAAGTAACTACAGGAGCTGCCATCTCTGGAGAATGGGTTGACTTTTGCTACACACAGTAAGTTGACGCTGCAACTGTCAGAGTGCAGGCAACTACGGCTCCTGCAGGCAACACGGCAGCCTATCCTCACATCAAAACTAGAATATTGGACATACAGTGTGAGTACAATTCCGTACTTAGTTATAAATGTACAAAAAAGTTAGTTAGTTAGTTTAGTTCATTTATTATGCACCCCATACCCATCTTGTGGGCGGTAGTGGAAAGGTTTACAGAGGCACATAATGGGCTCATGGACTGAACCCCACAATTCATTTAGCTAAGCAAAAGTTAATACACGTTTTTAAGGTTTTTTGAGCTATTTTCGTGGAGAGTGCAAAATATGCTGACACTGAACTTCAGCGATATGAACTTCTCATACTCACGCTGATAAAATAACTTTAGGAAGATTATAAAAAAGTTAGTTCAGTAAGTTGGGGAATGTCAGAGACTGATAGAACCATATTCAAGGGCAAATTATCTTTAATTTTATGCCCCGGGAACGAAACTTAAACCAGCACCACAGTTTCTTAAATTAATACACAAATGCAGGATGACGAGAGTGCTGCTGCTCGCCTATCAGTGCAGCCAAGGTCAGACGCAAGCACACACCTCGTCACGCAAACACAACTGATAAACAACCACTAGATTTAGCTGCTACGTATCTTAAAATAAAAAGGTCAGGAAAAGTTCACCCATCCATACAGTTGACTTTTAAACTACAAATACTCGTGCTTGGACCTGGGAGTCCAAGAGGAAGAGATGTCTTGGGAGTGGTTGCCCCCTCCCCGCTCAGCTCGTTGTCGCCGTGTGGGGGCTTCGTGCGCGGCTGCTGGAGTGTGATGCTCCTTAGGACAGTCCTCTGTCCTTTTCTAGCCTTGTGCTCCTGCTGCCGTCCTCTCCAATTCTGCTGGGCACCTTTTCCTTTTCCTTCTGTTTCGTTTTTCTCCCCCCTCTTCTCCTATCTGCTTGCCGTTTCCTGCCGACCTTTTGCTCGTTCTGGTTCTTCCATGGACTTATTCTATTTTGACGCCCGGGTGCTTGAGGAGGCATACTCATGCACCCGTAGAACTGCGGTACCCGACGTCGAGAGCGAGGGGAACCTTTTATTGTCAATCCCCACTTCGTCACTGAACCCGATCTCGACGGACTGTCGGTTTCTTAAGGTGGCGTTTGTGGGGCGTATACTCACGACGCACCCCTAGGAGGCCCCGACAAGATCGGCGATAGCTTCTTGTTGGGTGTCCTGCCTCTAATTGTGGCTCCATGGTGGGTGTGGGGGCACATTCGTGAGTGAATTCTTAATTTCGTCAAGATGATAACCCCTGTTTCGGCTGCTTCTGGCTTACCTTTTCAGGCTCGTGGGGTGGGCGACCGAGCCCCCGAGTCGGTCCGTATTGGAAGACCGGGCTCTGTAGCCTCCGCTGCATTGGGCCCCGACCTTGCTCCTCCTTTGGCCTCTCTGACTCCTTCCCCTGGCTCCCCTCCCTCCTCTGTGGTTGGGTCGAGCCCCAAGCCCCCAGTGGTGACTACCTCGTCCCCTGGCGCGGCTCCTTCTCTAGTTGTAACTACTGCGCCTTTTAACCCCTCTCTCTCTGGGGGTTCTCACCGCCGTCCTCGTCACGGCCGCCCTCGCTCGATTCCTTCCAGTTCTGCTACCTATCAAGCCTTGTTTGGTCCCGCTTCGTGGGCCAAATATTTTGATCTCCTCCCTCTTGATTCTGCGCCTCCTGACGATTTCTCCCTTCATCGACATCTCATTGATTCCGTGGATGCCTCCATTACTTTCAACCCCACTCGTCTCGGTACACGTGTCGTTGCTGCTCCTTCTCAGGATGCTGCTTCCCGCTTGGCTGCCTTATCCTGCCTTGGCGAGACCCCCGTTCGGGTCTCGAAGAACGCTCAATTGAATGCCAGTGTTGGCACTATTTTGCTCCCGCCCCATGTTGCAACCGGTGTTCGGGACCTGCGCGACTTCCACGACGATATTCGCCATATCCTCGCTGCCCAGGGCCATTCTATTCTCCAGGTGGATGTTACGTACTCCTAGCAGAATACGTATATAAATTTAAAATAAATATTATTTTATTTTATCATTTCATGTATATGTACACACATTGTGTTTTTGGTAAATTGTCGTATGGTGTGGCAGCGTCAGTGGACAAGAGCGCGGTTGTCTCTGCACACGTCTATTACTTGATTGATACGGGAAAGCTGGACCTGTTCAGTTTGGGAGTTCCAGATGTCACTTTATTTTAGTTAGAAAATGTTTTATATACTGTAATTAAACAGGTGTCATTGTACTTATATATTTTGTAAGCAACCATTATATGTAAATTGCATTCTTATGTGTTTTGAGAACAAGTGGTTGTTCAATTAGTTTAAAATATTAAAAAGTCCTTAGTTTCCATCCCTCATCCTGGGATGAGGCAGACGGGAGGTGAGAATGTGGGTGGCGACAGAGCGAGAGTTCAGTAGCTGATACAGGACTAGGAGAGTAACATATGGGAGATAAGTCTATTACATTCATTTATTGCCATAGTTACTATTATATATTACGTGCCATGACAATACTAACATATATTCTATAAGTTAACTTTACCATCTGTGTTTTTATATTATACTGTTTTGAATATAATTATAATAAATTGTTTTATCTATTCTTCAGTCCTAGGAAGATTTATTTTTGTGCTCATTACTTATCAAGGGGTTATACTGGTGATTCGCTATTGAGAACGGTAGTTGTGTCGTATCCCTAGACGTAATTAAAGTTGGCTGCTGTAGGATCACGAGCCATAACGTACGATAGGTAACAGTGGACACGTTTACTCGTCCCCCTCGTGGTAGTCGCCGTCAACCCCTCCGGGTTGTGAAGATTACCTTTGATGGTAGGACCCTTCCACCCTCTGTCATTCTTGCTGGTGCCAGGTGCTCTGTCCAGGAGTACATTCCTTCTCCTCGGCTCTGCAACAAGTGCTGGAGGTTTGGGCATGGTGCCCTCCGCTGCTCCGGGACTGTCTCTCTCTGTCCTTTGTGTGGTGGCGAAGGTCACTCTAAGTCGGAGTGCACTTCTCCCCAGGCTCGTTGCCTCAACTGCGGTGAGGCCCATCCTACCTTCTCCCGTGCGTGTGTCCATTACAAGCTTGAGGCAGCCGTCCTCAACCTGAAGCACCGGGAGCGTTTATCTTTTCCTGAGGCGAGGCGCCAGGTTCGCCGGCTCCCGCCTTATGCTAATATCTCTTATGCTCGCGTGTTGCGCTCTTCCTCTCCTCGTCCTTCCCGCCTTCCTCAGACTCACAACCGTTTCCGGGCCTTGGACCCTGATGCGCCCACTGCCCCCTCCTCTGTTCCTTTGGGTTCTCTCCCGAAGGATCCTCCTCCTGGTCCTCTGTCTGGGGTTCCCCTTCCTTCTACCCGGTCTGTCGTGTCTTCTGTGTCTTCTTCCTCGTCCCCCTCCGATCCTCCTTCCCATCCTCTTCCTCCATCTATTGGCTCTCCCCACCGCCTGTCGGTGCGGGCGGATGTCCATCGCTCTCCTAACGGCCGTCGTGTGTGCTCTCGTTCGGCTTCTGTTGAGACACTGGAATCCGTTGCCCGGTACATAGTTGCTGGGACACCGGTCTCTTTAAGTCAGAAGCGTAAGCCTGGCTCCTCTCCTTCCTCTTCCCCGGCGGGTAAGAAGGCTTCGCTTTCTTCCTCAGCTCCTCCTTCTGGCTCTGTTGCTCCTTCCCCTCCCGTTTCAGTGCTTGCGCCCCCTGTTCCTGCTATGGAGGTTTCTTTGGCCCCTGCTTCCCTTTCGGTTGCTGCTCTTGCTGGGGTGCGCTCCCCTCTTTCTACTCCCCCTCCTCCTGCTGCTGTCCTTGACGGCTCCTCTCCGTTGTCTCCTCCTCTTCCTCCTCCTCCTCCAGACCCTGCCCGCCCACCTCTGCTCTGTTCTCCCGTTTCCTTCCCTCCGTCTTTGCTCAGTTTACCCATGCCCCCTAACCCTGACTTTGCTGACCCTGATCCCGACCCTGATATTCTTTAACGTGCTCTGTTGCTCTTTCGCCTTTGTTTCTTCCTTGTTCTCTGTTTTTGTCCTTTCTCTTCTCGTCGTTGTCCATTCTTCAATGGAACGTTCGAGGTTATTACGCCAATTTCCTCGAACTCCAACTTCTGATTTCGCGGTTTTCGCCCCTTTGTGTCTGTCTCCAGGAGCCAATGCTTGGTGCTCGTCCTGGTCGTTTTCGTGGCTATTCCTTTCTCTCCCCCCCCCCCCAGCCATTGCTGGGGCTTCTAATTCTTCTGCTCTTTTGATTCGGGCTGATGTTCCCTTTGTTCCTTTACTTTTTCCTTCGCCTCTCCATTGTTCTGCTGCTCGTATCTTTGTGGGGAAATGGTACACAGTTTGTTCCATTTATCTCCCCCCGAGTGTCCCGCTCTCTCTTCCTGATTTGAAACACCTCCTGGACTCCTTGCCGGAGCCTGTGCTCCTGCTGGGTGACTTCAATTGTCGTCATTCTCTTTGGGGTGACGTTCTGACGAATACCCGGGGTCGCCTCCTTGAGCCGTTTCTCCTCTCTTCTTCCCTGTCTCTTCTGAATTCTGGTGAGCCCACTCATTTGGACTCTCGGACTCGCACCCTTTCTTGTCTTGATCTTTCTCTCTGCTCTTCTTCTCTTTACTTAGATTTCACGTGGCAGGTTCTTGATGACCTCCATGGAAGTGATCATTTCCCCATCCTTGTTTCCTTTTTCTCTTTTCGCCCTTCCCTCTCTTTCCCTAGGTGGCAGTTTGCTAAGGCAGACTGGACCCTATTTACCCTCAGTGCTGCTCTCCCTGACCTCTCCCTTCTGCCTCTCTCTCGCGCTCTCCTCCTTTTTCATGACACTGTCTTCAACGCTGCCCTCCGCTCTATTCCTCGCTCTTCCTCTCGGGGTCCACGGAAGTGCGTTCCCTGGTGGAATGCGGACTGTGCTCGGGCTGTCCGCTGTAAGCGTGCAGCCTGGAAGAGGCACCGCCGTAGGCAGACGACCGATTCTTTTCTTTTCTTTCGGAAAGCGAGTGCGGTGGCCCGTAGGGCCATCCGTACGGCTAAACGTGAATGTTGGGCATCTTATGTCTCAACAATTACGTCCGAGACCCCTCTGGCCCAGATCTGGAAGCGTATCCGCAAGATAGCGGGTAAGTTCGTTCCCGATGTTTCACCGGTCCTTCACCTCCATGATACTCTTGTGGCGGACCCGTTGCAGGTCGCTTCCGAACTGGGTTCCCATTTTTCTTCTGTTAGCTCTGGTCTTCATCTTCCCCAATCTTTCCTTCTTCGTAAACCTGTCCTTGAGTCTCGTCCTTTAGATTTCTGCACTCATCTTCAGCTTCCCTATAATGATCCCTTCTCTCTCTCTGAACTTCGTTCTGCCCTGGCCCTCTGCGGTTCTACGGCGGCGGGCTCCGATGGTATTCATTATGAGATGCTTCGCCATCTCCCTCCGAGCACGTCTCAGTATTTACTGAGTCTGTATAATCGGATCTGGGAGTCGTCGTCAGTCCCTGAGGACTGGCTCGATGCCGTTGTCCTCCCTGTTCGCAAACCGGGGTCTCTGGGTACTTCCCCTAAGGACTTTCGCCCTATTGCTCTCACAAGTTGTGTCTGCAAACTCTTTGAACGTATGGTTAACGTTCGTCTGATGTGGTTCCTGGAACACCATCACCTCCTCTCCCCTTCTCAATTTGGTTTCCGCAAGTGCCGCAGCACGACAGATGTCCTGGTGAACTTGGAGGTCTATATTCGTACTGCTTTTGCTGCGAAGACCTCCGTTGTTGCCGTCCTTTTTGACCTAGAAAAGGCTTACGACACCACTTGGCGTTATCATATCCTATCTCAACTTCATTCTTTTGGCCTTCGTGGTCATCTCCCTCTCTTTCTCCGCAGCTTCCTCTCTCGTCGTTCCTTTCGGGTGCGCCTTGGTACCGCTCTCTCTCCCTCTTTTCAGCAATACGAAGGTGTGCCCCAGGGTAGTGTTCTGAGCACTACTCTTTTTCTTGTTGCCCTCAATGGTCTTCTTTCCTCTCTTCCTTCTGGTGTCTTCTCCGCTCTCTATGTCGATGATCTTACCCTTTGTTGTCAGGGTGATGATTCGCCTCTCCTTCAACGCCGGCTTCAACTTGCAATTGATGCCGTGTCGTCTTGGGCCACAGGTCATGGCTTCAAGTTCTCTACTTCTAAGACTTGTGCCATGACTTTTACGCGGAAACGGGTTGTTCTTCGTCCCTCTTTGTCACTTTATGGTCATCCCCTTGAATACAAAGATTCCGCGAAGCTTTTGGGGTTATTCCTTGACACTCGTTTGTCTTGGTCTCCCCATATCTCTTACCTCCGTGTTGAGTGCTCTAAGGCCCTTACCCTCCTTCGGGTCTTGTCCCATACTTCTTGGGGGGCAGATAGGCGCACTCTCCTTGCTTTACATTCCTCTCTCGTCCTGTCTAAGCTCGATTATGGTTGCCCTGCTTACTCGTCTGCTTCTCCTTCTACTCTTCGCCGTCTTGATGCTTTGCACCATACTGGGTTGCGCCTCAGTTCTGGTGCCTTTCGTTCGACTCCCATCCTTAGCTTGTATGTTGACACTGGCTTCCTGTCTCTCCAGGACCGCCGTGATCGCTACTGTCTTCGCTATCTTGCGCGGTCCTTGCAACATCCTTCCTCTCGCCTCTGTCGTGCTTTAACTTTTACCCCTCCTGCGGTTCCTGTTCCTCTTCACCACCTCCCTCTTTCTGTCCGGTTATCTCGCCTACAGGATTCTCTCTCCGTTCGTATTTCTGATGTTTCTCCTCGTGTTGTTCCTTCTTTGCCCCCGTGGAGGGTCCCTCTTCCGCGGTTTTGTACTTCCTTGACCCGTATCACTAAAGCTTTTACCCCTCCTACGGTTCTAAAACGCCTTTTCCTCGAGCACTTTTCTTCTCACTCCCGCTCCGTTTCTGTCTTCACCGATGGGTCTAAGTCAGCGGACGGTGTTGGCTACTCTGTTGTTTTTCCTGATCGCACTTATATGTGTCGCTTGCCTCCGGAGACTAGCATCTTTACAGCAGAACTTTATGCTATTCTCTATGCTCTTCGTCTCCTGCTTTCTCGTTGTCAGTCTTCCTTTGTGGTTGTTGTTGACTCTCGTAGTGCCCTCATGGCTCTCGGGTCCTTTAATCCGGTTCATCCAGTAGTTGTCGAGATCCAGCATTGGCTGTTTCTCGTTCACAGTAAATTTAAGTCGGTTGAGTTTTGTTGGGTTCCCAGCCATATTGGTGTGTCTTTAAATGAGCGTGCGGATGCTGCCGCTAAGGAAGCTGTCCGCTCTTGTCCCATCTCTCGTAAAGGCATTCCGTATTCCGACTTTTACCCAGTTATCCATTCCTCAGTTCTTACCCGTTGGCAGGCTTCTTGGTTGTCTGTTACTGGTAACAAGCTACGTACTCTTAAATGTTGTGTTTCCTCGTGGCCGTCCTCCTTCCACCGTAACCGGCGGTGGGAAACAGCTCTGGCGAGGTTGCGTATTGGCCATACTCGCTTAACCCATGGTCACTTGATGGAGCGCCGCCCTGCTCCTTATTGTCCTAGTTGCATTGTCCCTCTTACGGTCGTGCATGTCCTTCTTGAATGTCCTGACTTCCAGGACGAGCGTGTGTCTTGCTTTCCGACCGCCCCTCGCGGTCACCTGTCCCTCGATAGAATTCTTGGTGACTCGGATACTTTTGATATCGTTCGCCTTATGCGTTTTTGTTCTCGTATTGGCATCCTTGGTGATATTTAGCGCCCTCTGATTATTTTGCGTATTTGATGGTGCTACATAGCCTTCCCGGTTTGGTGCCTTCTTTTGATAATTACTTACTTACTTACTCTTACACAGGTTCCTGAAGGTAGTTCTGATGTTAGTCAGCCTCGCATACGCCGCCGATGTTATTATTTTTATGTGGGCTTCAGGAGACAGGTTTGACTCGATATCAACTCCTAGATCTTTCTCTCTGTCCGTTTTATGAAGGACTTCCTCTCCCATTCGGTATCCTGTTTCTGGCCTCCTGTTTCCACTACCTAGTTTCATTGGAAGAAAGGGAGGAGATAGAGAGAAGTGTGAGACGGGGAGAATAGTGACCGCTGGGTGGAGATGGGAGACAGAGGCAATTGGAAGAGAGGGAGAAGTGAGGAAGGAGGAGGGAAGGGAGACCCGGGCGCAGCAGGGAACCACCCAATTGGAACCTGGGTAGTTCCCTTCTGCAGCCGGAAACTGGGAAACACACCAGGCACAAAACGGAGAAATAGATACAACAATGACCAGCCTAAGGCTGGGACACACCAAACTAGCATCACACAGCTATATATACACAGGGCAGACAAAGTGCCTTATAACAACGACCACATATTACGGAAAGGAGATTTCTTGTTACCAGTGGCGGGTCGCCCGTACAGGAGCTGCTGAGCTGCAGTCCCCCCCCACCCAAGACCCTCACTGCCAGGTGTATGACTGTCAAGCACACACTAGAGCAATAAGCAACTAACAAATGTCATAACAAAAAAATCTTTATATATTTTTTCAATATATTTATAACTGAACTTTGAACATTTGAATTAAAACTAGACAAAAATAGATGTTTTGTACTGTACAATAGCATAAGCTTTATCGGCGCTACATCTGGCAACGTTGAGCTGCATTCGGTGCAGCCCAGTGTCACTCCGTCCAGCCTGTGTTTCGTGTCCACGTTGAGAGTGCGAGTATCACACAGTACTTGCAACGAACACCATTTTAAACACCACTAGCAACACCACACGTGTTGCTAGTGGTGTTTAAGTTGCTTTGAATACTTTTATAAGTTTAATTATCCTTTAACAAACAATGGCAATTATTATTATGCGCTTGTGTTAAGCTTGCAGTGACGCAATCCCTCCATTTTTTTTCCAAGAGCTCGAAACGACTCGTGCTGTCATCAGAGGAGAAAACCTTCACTCAAATTACATTATTAAGAAGAGTCTTTGGGGCCGAAGAGACCAGACAACGTCTACAGCAAGGTGAGCAGTCTTGTGCTGTACCGAACTCGCAGAATTGTCTTGAAGGTATGTCTCAGAGAATGTCTTAATATAGCAAAATATACTTGTACTCGTCGAGTACCAGAAACAGAGGAACTATACGACTGTGTGGAACGCATCTTATCTTGATAACGCGGCTGGAGTACCTCAAGTGAGAGAAAACAAGCTCACCGGCCACATTTGTAGCTCACATTTTTATCCTTATGACATTCTTATCTACTGAGAGTGAGTGCTCACGGAATATTTACCTTTTATTAAACTATTTATCAGCATACTGGGCAGGTGTGCAAGCCTAGTCTCTTCCCGCGACAGTAGACCCTAATCGATAGGCTCTTGACCTAATAAAGCTTATTTCAATATACATACGCAATGTCAGAAATGAGTCGTTGCTTTAGATTCCTCTTATTATAGACGCGAATATCCTACTTTAATTTGCACACATAATTTATTAGAGAGTTTTGAGTAATAAAGTGACCTAAACTGTGCAAATATGAGGCGTGTAAATGATAACAAGCCGTATGGAGAATTTACAGGCTAGGCTTATTGTTTTATTAAATATAAATTGGTTCTATTTTATTTTGAGCCCTTGTGATATATGCATAGGAGAATTTAGCAATTAATATGAAACATACTATGCAAATCAAGGCAGGCCTATATATGTGTATTTACAGGGAAGTGCATAGGAGAATGTGACTAGGATGCAGATATCACCTAGATAATTTGAGAGAGAGAATAGTGAATATGTGTGTTATGGACAACAACAACAAAATTTTCAGAAGGGCAGCAAAAATATCGGTTATTTTTTTCAGAGGGGCAGCATTTCCACCTTTTTTGCTTATCATTTAAAAAAGGCCAAGTTTTGACCTATTGTTATGGCCCGGGTGTTAATGCGCATTAGGTATCCTAGCAAAGTATCCAAAATTTGCTTACTTTAGGTAATGCATGCATGACTGTAAAGCTTCCACCCAGTTGGGTGGGTGTGGAGCAAGACTAGTAACTGTGTGACTCACCATACATGTAAAGTGCCTTGTATAGTGACTGTTGTGAGCCTCTTGTTGAATCACTTGTGATATAAAAAGATTATTGATATGTATATGTGTAAATGATTCGTTGCAAACGACAAAAAGTTTTAGATTTATGATTCTGGCACGAATCTTCTCGATATTCGTAATGTTTTTCTTCACTGAAGCAGGAAGATTAAAAATTAACTCTCCAAAGTTCATTTTTACTTATTATTTGGGTCTGACGCCTAGTGATGCGTTTCGTAAGGTCTCACCTCACATTCTCAAAGACAAATTCGTCTGTGTATCACCTGATTATATCCTCTAATAGTAAGGTGGTAGGTGACATGGATGAATGACATACATGGGGTATTAATGGGGTCCTATATAATGGGGTAGTAAATTAAGAGTGTGACATGTTGGCAGTTTATGTTCTTCTGAGCATAAACAGAAGGACATATCTATCTTGAACAGATAGACATGTCCATTCATATACAGTATAAAGAAAATCATGAAAATACACGGGTAAACAGGAAGATAAACACTCTGTGGACAACATATTCCCAATTTCATTTCCAAAACTCTCGACCCCCACGTGAGCCAAAAGCTCTTAACCTCTAGGCCACAACAGTGAAGATTTGAGACAGCAAACCACTGTCCATCTGAAGTTTTGTACTTCACCCAGCCACTGACGGAGAGCTTTTGCCTCAAGCTCGTGGGGTCGAGAGCTCGAGTCTCCCAGAACCCAAGTGAATTAAATTTTGATTTCCACGATAGATATATATCAATATCAATTTATATACGGTTCCTTGCATCTCTCTGCTGCTGCTGCCGGAAGAGCAGTTGTCGTGACAGTGAGAGATGGCTTATATTCTAAGGAGCTCGAATAAATAACTGGGCCTCCAGTCTTCAGACATAATTGATTGTAATACTCCTTGCACTCAAATGAGTAATATATTCAAAGTAGACACATTAACTGTGACTGTCATCAATGATAGATTTAAAGTCTGTTTCCTTTGGAAACCATGTTTTATTGATCTCCGTATGCATGATTAGACTAAAGAGTTTTTCAAAGCATTTGCTCTTAAAGATGGAGTTGATTACCACCTTGAGCAGCCTGAGGGCAGTAATATACTGAGCTATTTTGAGGTTATCTTGAGATAATTTCGAGACTTAGCGTCCCCGCGGCCCGGTCCTCGATCAGGCCTCCTTTTTGTTACACACCTTCTAGGAAGCAGCCCGTAGCAGCTGTCTAACTCCCGGGTACCTATTTACTGCTAGGTAACAGGGGCATCAGGGTGAAAGAAACATTTTGCCCATTTGTCTCCGCCTCCACCGGGGATCGAACCAGGAACCTCAGACTACGAATCTGAAGCGCTGTCCACTCAGCTGTCAGGCGAGTACTCCATAAAATTAAATAAACTGAGGAAAAGTAAAATTTACAGTAGATATTCTATCAGCATACTACTGTGTGGGAAGAGTCACATACCTATGGGTCATCCAGTAAAAAATATTTAAGAAATTTATAGGTATTTCATTAAAAAATATGCACTACCAGAAATCTAGCCAAAGATCACAAGTTGGCTTACTGTAGAGTGTAAACACGTAATTTTAAATTATAATTTTGATTTGCTTATCATGCACCCCCGCACACACCCAGCTGGGGGTGGTGGAAAGTTCAGCTTAGCCTAAAGATTGTTGTGGTCCAGGTCTCGGACCCATGAGGCTATAAAAGGCTGTTGATATATTTATTTACCTATATAACTAGCCTATCAAGATAGAAAATTGCTTAGCTAAATGAATTTGGGGGGTTTAGTTCCTAAGCCAGTTACGCCTTTCTGTAATGTTTCCAATACCGCCCACAGGATGGGTATGATGTCCACTACTGATCACAGGATTGGTATGGTCCACTATCACTCGCAGGATGGATATGGGGACCACTACCGCTCTCGAGATGGGTATGTGATCTACTACCGTTCGCAGTATGAGTATGTGGACTACACTGCTCACAGGATGGATATGTGGACCATTACCGCACACAGAATGGGTATGGGGTCCACTACCCCTTACAAGATTGGCATGGCGTTCACTACCGCTCACAGGACTAGTATGGGGTCCACTATCACACGCAGGATGGGTGTGGGGGACCACTACTGCTCTCAGGATGGGTATGGGGGTGCATAATAAATGAAGTAAACTTAACAACAGTAGACAGCCACTTGAGCAGCGGGTTCTCACTATCGTGTAATAGGGTTTATCTCAGGGTTAAATTCATTACATCACCAATGGACGGCAGGCTACATAAACATTGATAAACAACGACGTTGCCTCAGTTGCCTATCTGTGTCGTTCGATCCCTGTGGCAGCTACCGCTTTCAGTTGGACCACCAACCCTTCCATCGTGGGATAAGTGTTATTTGGGGGTGCATTTGACCCGGACGAACTTGGGTTTAACGCCACAAATTTTAAGTGTCTTTCCATAAAAGCAAAATCGTCAAGTGCTTATTTCGTACCTGATACGCAGGTCGGGTAGTCTGCCTTAACATATGTGAAGTAAGTTGAATAATGCTTAAATATTCTTGGGAGTGTAAAATGAATGATGTGTATAAGAGTTGTATACTGTGTACTTTGGCTCCATGCAGATCATGTCTTGGGGCTCCACTGTGCAACAGTTTAATGGTTGGTAAATGTTAATATTCTTGTTTTATGTCATGTCATTCCCTTCCCCCCCTCCCCTCTTCCCATCCCAGATGCTTATCCTGATCCCTTCTAAGTGCTATATAGTCATAATGGGTTGGCGCTTTCTCCTGATAATCCGTTCGCTCTTCGAGGACTATTTTAAAATAAAATATTTAGGTAGCCTATGAGACCAGAGCGCGAATATAGGTGTCAGTATCAACTAGCCTGTTATAGGAGTCTTGGGGGTTGTGTAGCTTTGGCTGTCCCGCTAATATCATTTATTTCAGGATTCTTCCTTCTCAAAACACTGTTGTGCAGGTTGTGCAGGTCTCAACTACTAAGGCGACCTAATTTTGTCTCATATCTACTACTACTCTCCGACACACACACACACACACACACACACACACACACACACACACACACACACACACACACACACACACACACACACACACACATACACACACATACACACACATACACACACGCACGCTCAGGAATCTGTACACCAGTTGATTGACAGTTGAGAGGCGGGACCAAAGAGCCAAAGCTCAACCCCCGCAAGCACAATTAGGTGATTACACAGAAGCCCGTAGCAGCTGTCTAACTCCCAGGTACCTATTTACTGGCAGATGAATAGGTGCATCAGGTGAAAGAAACTTTGCCCATTTCTGCTTTGACTGGGAATCGAACCAGGGCCCTTAAGACTATGACCCCAGAGCGTTGTCCAGTAGGCTGCATGTGTGTTTTGACAGTGTTAGAACTCCCCCCCTCCCTCGTGCACAGTAGTACAGTGTACACCGTATGTACAGAGTACATCCTGGTATCTCCCCTCGTCATGCTACTGGAGGTGAGGTGGTGGGCAGGGACCCGGTGAGCCCCTGGCAGCCCCGGGTCACAGCCCTGACCTCACCTCCCCCCCATCCTCACCAGCACATCCTTCACCTACTGTAGCAGGATCTCCGTAAGAGGGTGGGAGCGCGCCGGGCTTCTCACAGGTGCCTCTGTTATTAGAAATTAACTTTTTTATTTTTTATTTTTTTAATGCGGTTCATCAGGTATAAAATGCTATAAAATGTGTGTAACAAATTTCATAATTCCTAGTTAGTGGTAATCAACCGCTCTCACTACTCCCCTCCCATTCACTACAACACCTGTCCCATCCTCACTACTCCCTCTCCCCAACACCTGTCCCACCCTCCAATATCAGACCTCTCCATCCCCCCCCTACTCTTCCTCCCTCCCTGTCTCCTCTCCCCGGCGGTAAACAAGGGCCGGTCAGACCAAATTCAAGTCGACTACAGAAACCCGGGAAAGTTCCAGAGAAGAGTAAAGACCCTGATGGGAGCCTCGGCCCAGGACCCGCCCTACATCAAGACGCATCAGGAAATAAACACAACGAGGAGAGAGAACAAGAACAGGAATTAAGGAAATTCTGGGAAAAATATTTAGGTTAAACTTTGAAGAAAATCTGAACTTATTCCCAGCAATAAATAGTAAATTGCAACTGTAGTCGATAACATTAGCTGCAACAATACTCTCGATTCAAACAATAGACCTTAACAACATTTGCAGTGTTGATCAATTTGGTCACCATATTTCAGCTACGTTATTGTGACTCCTCGTCTGCAACATTTGCAATGAAGCCACCTTATAACAACTTGGGCTTGAAATTCGCAGAGGGGGCCATGCAGCTGTTGCCCTGATGTACGAGCATATAGCCAATGCAATGTCGAAAGAAGATCAATGCAATATTACGCTCAGAGATGTTTCGAATGCTTTTGGCAAAGTCAAGTCAAAGAGGGGTGGGGGGAGTAGGAGGCATGGGAGAGAGAGAGACGAGCCAGGCCGGGTCCCCAATTTAGTATGGAATCATTCACAAAGAAAACGGAGTAATCGCAGGAAAGGGTAATAGCTATATGTCTCACACTGTTTCCCAGATGACTGCTCAACCCCAGGATGTCGGTCATAGCTAGACGTTCCAGGGACATTCTCCTTGGTCATCTCCTCCTCGGCCATGACACCATGTCCTCCTCCACCATGGCGCCATATCCTCCTCGGCCATGACACCATGTCCATCTCGGTCATGCATGTCACCATGTCCTCCTCCACCATGACACCATGTCCTCCTCCACAATGGCGCCATATCCTCCTCGACCATGGCGCCATATCCTCCTCGACCATGTCACCATGTCCTCCTCGACCATGACGCCATGTCCTCCTCGGTAACTGAGTGAATGAACAAAAGTTGCCAACACGACCACAAAGTAAGACAGCTGTGCGGCAGTACTCAGCGCAGCTCAGGATGGTGTTGACGGGGCTTAGACCACCCCCAGCACCAAGGGAAACCACGCAGATATTTACGAGCTCTGGTATATAATAATTTATCATAAAAAAACATCAGTCCTCTAAATACATACTGACTTTTATATATAAATACTACCTATACTTCTACCTTAGCAATAATATGTTAAGGGGGTGGCACTAAACTCAGCCTGGGTCCTGAGGCAGCGGTAGTGAGCTTGTGGGTATACCCCAGACCAACACAGTGGGTATACCCCAGACCAACACAGTGGTTATACCCCAGACCAACACAGTGATTATACCCCAGACCAACACAGTGGTTATACCCCAGACCAACACAGTGGTTATACCCCAGACCAACACAGTGGTTATACCCCAGACCAACACAGTGGTTATACCCCAGACCAACACAGTGGTTATACCCCAGACCAACACAGTGGTTATACCCCAGACCAACACAGTGGTTATACCCCAGACCAACACAGTGGTTATACCCCAGACCAACACAGTGGTTATACCCCAGACCAACACAGTGGGTATACCCCAGACCAACACAGTGGGTATACCCCAGACCAACACAGTGGTTATACCCCAGACCAACACAGTGGTTATACCCCAGACCAACACAGTGGTTATACCCCAGACCAACACAGTGGTTATACCCCAGACCAACACAGTGGGTATACCCCAGACCAACACAGTGGGTATACCCCAGACCAACACAGTGCGTATACCCCAGACCAACACAGTGGTTATACCCCAGACCAACACAGTGGTTATACCCCAGACCAACACAGTGGTTATACCCCAGACCAACACAGTGGTTATACCCCAGACCAACACAGTGGTTATACCCCAGACCAACACAGTGGTTATACCCCAGACCAACACAGTGGGTATACCCCAGACCAACACAGTGGTTATACCCCAGACCAACACAGTGGTTATACCCCAGACCAACACAGTGGTTATACCCCAGACCAACACAGTGGTTATACCCCAGACCAACACAGTGGGTATACCCCAGACCAACACAGTGGGTATACCCCAGACCAACACAGTGGTTATACCTCAGACCAACACAGTGGGTATACCCCAGACCAACACAGTGGGTATACCCCAGACCAACACAGTGGGTATACCCCAGACCAACACAGTGGGTATACCCCAGACCAACAGTCACAGCTCGAATAAGACGGCTACAAGTATCTCTGACAGTTCGGCTTATATAGAGATCTATATGAAGTCAAGTGTAAAGTGTGTGGACAGAGACAGGGACACACTTGAGCATTATATCTTGGACTGTGATAAAATTGACTCATTTAGAGATAAATCTAAACTCACGCTGCGTTAAACGGCAAACCACCTTATTACTAAGGATACAATTTCTAAAATCCTTGCTCTGTATCCATGTTTCGCTTCCAATATAAATGGCAGACAAGATTAAAGAATAAACATTGTAGCGTGAAGACTAATAGTAATAAACAGCAGCTTTCCAATGACCCCTACAATACTTCCATAGCTAAATCATCTAAGTATTAGCGTAAAGACGTACCATTAATGTATAATGTTTAATTGTAAAGACATAGCTATTGAAATGGCACAATCTCTGTAACTAATGGTTATTATAAGGTGTACAGGACAGATGTAAATGTTAATGTAATAATCTCCGTTGAGGTCTGATAAAGACCTTTTGTAAGCAAGCAGCTGTTATCTTACATCAGCTCATCTGAAGCCTCCTGTTATGAATCTATATATTTGATTCTAACACTTATCATGATAAACATGTATGTTCATTATTTCTTTCCACAGTTATTTAAAATTAAGCATTATATCCATTTGTTTTCCATTATATAACCATTAATCATTTGTTTTTCCATTATTTAATCATTATATCCATGTGTTTGCCTTTATGTAATATTTTGCTAATGCTATTGCAAATTCATTCCTGTGGGGGGGGGGGGAGACCGTGGCGTCTCATGGGGGGGGATGACCATATTTGGGATGTTCCATTACTGCGAGCAGTGTATCAACCCAGCCTCACTGATTTACCCCTGTAATTATTCCAGTTTCTTGTATGCACCTAATTTCTTAATTACACCTAAGCAGTGTTATGTGCATATTAGTATAGTGATAATTTTATTCTTAACTATTACTCTTAGATAGCAGAGTATCTAAAGATTTCATGTGGTTCGTAGTTGGTAACTTGTAGGCGCTTTTGCCATGCTTGCTCCCGCGGCCCCGCCACGTTAGTCGCGGGGCTGAGGCTGGCTGGGGTGGACATGTTATGAGATAGTCTTTGGTACCTGTTTATTGTGTAGTAACATAGCTGATTGCCTGGTTAGACCTAACATAGCTAATTGCCTGGTTAGACCATTATTTTCATACCCATCTATTCATTTAAGTTTTAAAATGGTGATCATTGCTTATATGTATATATATATATATATATATATATATATATATATATATATATATATATATATATATATATATATATATGAGATATATATATATATATGTGAGAAAGCTGCATGAACGCGCAAGCCATATATCACTAAGAACTCTTTGACCCGGCCAGGATTCGAACCCATGCTGTCCAGGATCACCCCTAAACGTACACAGTACCGTGACCACCGCACCAATGATCGTCTATAAGGATTGGTCAGTCTTGGCGCTTATTAACTAAGCTCCCTGACTGACCAATCCCCGACGACACTCATGGATCCATTTGGGTACAGTTTTTCATCAAATTCTGGCGCATGCACGGGCCGCACTGAGTCTAACATGTGTGAGAAAGCTGCATGAACGCGCAAGCCATATATCACTAAGAACTCTTTGACCCGGCCAGGGTCAAAGAGGGCTATTTATTGCAACTCAACATCTCGCCCTGCCCGGAATTCGACCTTGATACCCAGAAGGGTATGAATCTACCTGTGGCACCGGGATTTGGTCCAGTATATAATAAGAATATTATGATTTCTTAAATCAGTAATTCCTGAATGGCGCAGGCTGGCGCTGACACCAATTTAACTACTCCCTGAACTAGGCAGTTAGCTAACGCTGCTTCTCTGCAATGATCCGACCTACCTTAACCTACTCTAACCTGACACAAAATAACATGCAAAAACTTACCCTAACAGCATATTTTAACACAACCTGCTGTACGGACACTGACTTCCCACGTCACACTGGAGCTGCTGCAACGAACGTTGTTATTTCAGGTTGTCCAAGTACCGGTTTAGCTTTGCTGTTCTTAGTGTGAGTTTGCTGTTATTAGCCGGCTCAATTTCACTCTCAGTTCCCAGTGACTATATTTACAGTGGACGTGTCCAGTTTCAAATGGGAATGTATCCTTCCGCTGAAGAATTGGGTGGATATAAATGGGAGTTTGGGTGGATATAATGGCAGGTTGGGTGGATGTAAATAGGAGTTTGGGTGGATGTAAATGCGAGCTGCCTCGTATTAGCCAAGTTTCCTTAATTCCTGAGTTCTTATGAATTAAACTTGAAGGATCCTTGGACGTATTTAAGTGCGAGATTGCTTTTGTTAAAATGGAAAGGTCAATCAGTGCTATTTCTTGTAACCGTAAGTATTGGGCCGATGCTATTGTGAGGTTGACGTGAAGATAACGACATATCGTATTCATTGAGTGACTGTGACCTTGTGATCATCTGAACTAACCCGACCTGTAAATAGACTGTTGATTAATGTTTTAAACTCTTCAACACTAGTTAAAAAATGGTGTAACTTGAATTAGCTAAACATGTATAGAGGTTTAGTTCGTGAGTCCATTATGTGTTTACCTAACAATGGTTACCTAAGAGTGACTACGGGGCAGTGAGGTCTGGCTCGACCTACATAGTCATGTTATGTTCTGGGGTCAGTGGTCCACCGCCCAGCACAGGTCGTGGGGATAGTTGCACTCGGTTGACATCTCGCTAGGCGACAGCAGGCATTTAACCACGGGTTCTGCCAGTCCGCTCTCGCCAGCGTTCCCAACGACAAGAAACTGCCGTACTAAAATGCCTTATCCTAACCTACCAGAGGGCCCACGAAAAGAAAACGAGTCATTATGTCAATTTCGGAAGCCGCTGCCATTTTCTAGTACGACAGTTTTTGGCATTAGGTAAATTATACGTCAAACTGCGACATGGTATTAGGAGGACGGGTTGGACCTGTAGCTATGGGCGGGAGGGAAGGAGGAGGAGGGCAGGGCGGGAGGGGAGGGGGGGGGGAACCTGAGGGAGGCGCTGCAGGCCAGGCAGATGCACAGTGAGGCAGCAGTCTCCGGCTAGGTCCTCACAGTACAGTGACATGTGGCGGACTTCACGGCCAACACATGCCCAGGGTGCGAAGAGGATGTAAAGGGGTAGAGGTGGCCACACACACACACACACACACTAGGAAATGGACATTTATAGATTTCGGCAATCTATCCAAAAACTCTTTACAGAGATAATTACAGTTGTGCTGTCGTGCTATACAACAGGTAAAAGCTTAGAGCGGTGAGACTTACATAGGCATAACATCTAGTGTAAAACTAGAATGATGAGAATTACAATTTTAAGGATACCTGATTATAGAAGAGGGAGGGGATGGAGAGGGGAGATGTTAGAGGAACATAACAAGAGGAGAGCAATAGGGGGGGGGGTGACAGTAGCCTCGTCCGTAGTGTCATGGCTCGACCCTTGTGAGAACCGGATACTCTACAGGAAACTCACTCCTTCCACTGACGGAGTTTACCTCTCCTTCCATGTGCTATAGTCATACTGGCTTAGCGTTTTCTCCTGATGATTCTCATATTTCTGTTATCATTCATAAACAGATCTCTAACTCTGTCCATGGAGGAGAGAAGAACATGTCTACATACAGGTTAAGATAAAAGGGCTGTCGAAATCACCAAGAGAAATTGTGAGAAATCCACTGTGCCAGGACAAAGGGGCACCACTGTGCCAGGACAAAGGGGCACCACTGTGCCAGGACAAAGGGGCACCACTGTGCCAGGACAAAGGGGCACCACTGTGCCAGGACAAAGGGGCACCACTGTGCCAGGACAAAGGGGCACCACTGTGCCAGGACAAAGGGGCACCACTGTGCCAGGACAAAGGGGCACCACTGTGCCCCTGCTCCCACACACTATTACCCATGTTCCCACATAATACTCCCCATGCTCCCACACAATACTCCCCATGCTCCCACACAATACTCCCCATGCTCCCACACAATACTCCCTATGCTCCCACACAATACTCCCCATGCTTCCACACAATACTCCCCATGCTCCCACACAATACTCCCCATGCTCCCACACAATACTCCCCATGCTCCCACACAATACTCCCCATGCTTCCACACAATACTCCCCATGCTCCCACACAATACTCCCCATGCTCCCACACAATACTCCCCATGCTCCCACACAATACTCCCCATGCTCCCACATACCGCCATCCATGTTCCCACACCACTTATATGAGCCACTCTCTGCTAAGTGAGAACAAAATTGGTTCTAGTGAAGTGCTTGTACAATATCGTGGCGAATGTGGCACATTACTGTCTTGGCATTCAAGGAAGGCGAGTGGGTTATGTGAGAGGTATATAACCAGCATATCCTTGCAGAGTGTGGTAGTCGCTGCTGCCCTGGGACCAGCTGGACGGCTCGCCTAGACTCCTGCTCCTGCCTTCCGCGCCTCCCGGCACTCTTCCGGCAGCCACCACTCCACACGCAGCTGCTGGTCCAATTGCTGCTGACGACTGGCAACACATAGGGCGCCCCGCTCCTGCTGGTGGCAGACTCTGCCCACTGACTACCTCGGGGGGCTGACAATATCCACGCCAGCATCCCCTGCGAGAGGCGTGCGTGCCACCCGTTGACCTTCCAGGCACCCGGCCAGGGCCGACACCAAGCACAATGGATAAGCAATCTCTGCCGTGGATAACTAAACTGAGCTATGGCGTGGGTCACGTTTTCAATGACCTGTGCGCCTCCATGTGGTTCACATACCTCCTCATGTACTACGAGAAGGTAAGTCGCGCCCTCTACACCAACGATCAGTGCAATATTCGAATATGAAATGAGAGTGACTACTGATAAATGGAATTCTGAATGTTGTGATGTCTGCAGGTACTGTTGTTCAGCCCGACCATGGCGGGGCTGGTGCTCCTGGTGGGGCAGATCGCTGACGGCATCAGCACCCCGCTCGTGGGCATATTCTCCGACAAGGAAAACAAACTCCCCGTCTGCGCCAGATACGGACGCCGGAAAGTGTGGCACTTGATAGGTAAGGCGTCTGTCTGTCTCACTTGTTGCTCGGCTGTGGATGTGTCGTGTTTATATGTGAGCGTTGAAGGTGTTACGGCCTGTTGTCTTGGTGCAGAGGCGTGAGTATGTTGGTGAGAGCTGGCCACACCTTTGCCACACCATCCCGTCCCTCGCCTGCTTTTACAAGCATTTCTAAAGAAGAATGTGAACTTTATTCGTGAAGAGAACGCGAGAGAACTGCAGCTTAGCCTAATACTGACATAGTGTACAGTGTTCCCTACAGCTGCAGGCAGCATAATAATCTCCCACATAACACTGACATAGTGTACAGTGTTCCCTACAGCTGCAGGCAGCATAATAATCTCCCACATAATACTGACATAGTGTACAGTGTTCCCTACAGCTGCAGGCAGCATAATAATCTCCCACATAATACTGACGCAGTGTACAGTGTTCCCTACAGCTGCAGGCAGTATAATAAGCAGAATTTCACTATAGGCAAATTTCAAAATAATGCTTATTTCCTGTTGAGATCTACTGACATACTCCCCATAACACTGGAATAAAGAGTATACTCCCCACAACACTGAGAAATGAGGAGTATACTCCCACAATATTGAGGAATGAAGAGTATACTTAATTCAACAGTCTGTGTGATAATATATCCGAGCAGACAGGGTAGGATGGGCCACTTGCAGAGAGACGTAGTGGAGCCCAATGGTTGTTTGGACGGCACTGGAAGGGGTACTGGAACCCACAGTTGGGTAGTGCCAATAAACATCAAGGGGCTGGTACTGGAACCGGGAGTGTCAATAAAGATGGTAAGGCACTAAAGGTATAGGCGGGTGTGGCACTGAGACCCTGGTGGTGCCAGTGATGTAGGCGGGTGGGGGGGGGGGGGTGAAGGCTGTTGTGCCAAGCTTTGGATGTCCACCTCACGACGGGAAGATGAAACAATGGGCAACGATAAATGAAAACGAATGAGACCTATGGCACGAAATAGAGAGTGGAAGCAGTTGGGCGAGTCATTGGGGAAGTGGAAGCTGGAATTGGTGGTGGTGGTCGTCGTTGTGGTGGTGATGGTGGTCGTCGTTGTGGTGGTGATGGTGGTCGTGGTGGTTGTCGTCGTCGTTGTGGTGGTGGTGATAGTGGTGGTGGTGATGCTTGTGGTGGTTGGGATGGTGGTGGTGTTGCTTGAGGGGGTGGTGGTAGTGGTGGTGATGCTGATAGGGTGGTGGTGGTTGGGGTGGTGGTGGTGTTGCTTGAGGAGGTGGTGGTGGTAGTGGTGGTGATGCTGATAGGGTGGTGGTAGTGGGGGTGGTGGTGGTGGTGATGGTGGTTGTAGGGATGGTGGTGGGGGTAGGGGTGGTGGCCACCTTGCCGGGGTCACGACCAGTCCCACCTGCCTGCTGGGGAGAACAAGTCGCTGCCTCTCCCTCCTCCACCTTCACCCTGGACGGCCACACACTCCTGCTAGGGTGTGTACTCGCCTAGTTGTGTTGCAGGGGTTGATCTCTGGCTCTTTGGTCCCGCCTTTCAACTGTCAATCAATTGATGTACACGTTCCTGAGCCTTTTGGGCTCTATTATATTTACACTTGAGACTGTGTTTGGAGTCTGTTTTGCATTTCCTGCCATATCTTTCACTCCAGTATGTTACTTTTTTGTGCATATTTGGGACCTGAACTTCCAGTATCTTCCATGTATATGTTACGTGATACCTCTCATCTTTTCAGAGAAAGTGCATTTTAAGTGCTTCCAGATGGTTCCAATAATTTAGGTGCTTTGTCGAGTCTATGCGTGCCGTATATGTTCTCGGAAATACTTCTAGCTCTAAAATCTTTGCTATGAATGGAGAAATGAGTACCGAGTAGAACTCAAGGCGGAACAGCACAAGTGATTTGAACATTGTAATGTAATTCCTGGATTTGAAAGTTCTCATATCCACGGTCATTGTTCTGGCTGATGGCGCGTTTGTTTTATTCTGCCCACTAATTATTGGGGCGTCCGACATCATTATTCCCAGATTTCTTACATGTCGTTTTCGTGTGATGAGGTCTGATTGCACCTTGCAGCCTGTATCCGGTGTCAGTTCATCATTTTCCGCCGTATCTAAGTTGCCGGAATTTACCACTGTCGAGAACCTGTTTTCTGTTGCCCAGTGGTCAGCTTTATCTCGTGTAGTTGTTTCTGTGTATCTTGCTAGGACATTATTTTTGCTGATTGTGGTCGCTTTGTCAAATGATGAGTGAAAACTGTGATTCGTATTTTTGGGTTTGTCTGAGTTGATTTTTTTTTTTTGGGGGGGGGAGGAGAGGGGGGAGAGGTGAGGGGGGAGGAGAGGGGGGAGGAGGGGGGGGGGAGGTCAGGGATATTCCTGCGCGGGCCCTAAGTCTCTGGCTGGCCCACTAAGTGTTGCTTGTTTCTGCTTTACTTGGGCGGAGTATGAGTATTTATGACTCGTATGGTCGCTTCAGTAAGATTTTACCCCATGTGTTTAACAACTTCTGCTCTGTTGAATCTAAGTTGAATTCCTAATGGGTTTGTAACTGTACACTGTGTTAGATAATGTTCGAGTGGTCTGTCGGGCATTTCTCCACAGTGCTGACATTTCCTCCCATCTTTCGGGACCTGTAAGCCTATTTCCCATGCACATGCGTATCCACGACTGATGCGATGTTAGTGTACTTCTGTTATTCTACTGCTCCCTTTCATCAAACTAAGTGGTACGTAGTTGGTTGAATTCTTGTACCAACCCGCAGATCCTGATCACTATGCCTCGGTCCTCACTTTATTGGTTATTACTTCATGGTCAATTACTTCGCCTTTTGTACATAATAAAGTGAACTATATCGACCAGTAGTTAGTCACTTCGGGGTGTTGGAAACATCAGTCTCAAAAGCTTTACATCTGGCAGAGGGGCTAGATTCACGAAGCAGTTACGCAAGCACTTACGAACGTGTACATCTTTCTTCAATCTTTGACGGCTTTGGTTACATTTATTAAACAGTTTACAAGCATGAAAACTTCCCAATCAACTGTTGTTATTGTTATAAACAGTCTCCTGGTGCTTCGGTGCTCATTAACTGTTTAATAATTGTAAACAAAGCCGCCAAAGATTGAGAAAAGATGTACTCGTTCGTAAGTACTTGCGTAACTGCTACGTGAATCTGGTAGTTCGTAAATTGCAGTGACGTTGGTTGAAATTAAACGGGCCGATTCTAGTTAAGTCATAGTGATATCACAAGAACATGGTAGCACAAGATCATGAGAGCACAAGATCATGAGAGCACAAGAACATGATAGCACAAGAACATGATATTACACGAGCATAATAACACAAGAATATGATATCACAAAAATATGATATCACAAGAACATAATACCACAAGAGCATGATATAACAAAAATATGATATCACAAGAACATAATACCACAAGAGCATGATATAACAAAATTATGATAGCACAAGAACATGATAGCACAAGAGTATGATAGCACAAGAACATGATAGCACAAGACCATGATATCACAAGGACATGATATCACAGACCCATCCTCCTGTTTTGATAATATTTATAGTGACGATAAGGACCATAGTACATATATCGACTTTCAACGCAATTTGAAAGCAGAAATTGGACATTGAATTTGGACAGACCGGAAAAGATTTTCTATTTATGTTGCAAAGACCAACTACCCTAACTTAACCTAACCTTCCTAGGCCTAATCCACGCTATTTGAGGCCTAATATAGTATACGTGTGCTATACTAGGCCTAGGAATATTTAAGTTTGTTTTTTAGCTTAATTTTTTCGAACTTATAAAGTGAATAGTACAAAATTTGAATATCTAATTCACAAGAAAATGATATCACAAGAACATGATATCACAGGAATATCAGAAGAACATATATGATATCACATGAATATGAATCATAACACAAGAACATGACAGAATCTGAGTAAATATTATCTCTACTTAATCTTAAACCTCCCGTCTCTCCTCTACGGGCTCACCATAGCCCGTGTTACTTGGAACATTTTGTTCCAGGTAGCGAATCTTTAACAACAACAACGTCTCTCCTCTCTCACTATATCCGCCCCGTTCAGAGCGTCGGTGTTGTGGTGGAGGAGCACCATCCCCCCCCACCTAACAGGGGCCAGGGGGGAAATGACATGCAGCCAAGCATAATTAATATTTAATAACTTGGGGGTTTGATATGGACAATCCCCTAGCTGAGCAAGTTACATATATATGAACCTCCACAGATATGGTGCGGGTCTCAAATCATTTCCGACTCAAAAGCCTTTATGTGATGTTAGTTTGACCTGTCTATAGTTGTTTATTATTCCTTTAGCATCTCATAGTTTATGGCCAGAATCTCAGCATATTCCCACGCTACATTTCCCGCTCGTCCTGCTGACTCTTCGTAATTCTTTGCAAATATAGAGCTTCAGAAGTGAGGACTAGGCAGAGTGCATTAGGCTTCCTGTTGATTGTGCTAACATAAGCACACGCTGCTGTTGTGCTTATGTTAGAATAGTGCATAGGCTTCTTGTTGATTGTACACGCTGCTGCTGCTGTGCTTATGTGAGTATGTCTGAGATGCCGAGGATATCGTTCATGAAGAAGGTGTCAGGATCTCACTAAACAAACAACTTTATATTTGTTAATTCAGGATTTTACAAATTTGTTCGCCAGCCTCTGTAAGAACCTTCCTTTGTAATAATAGATCAAATACTGATGCTTTCTTTTTGTTTTATGTGAAGATTTGTATCTCTTGTTTAACTTTCTATCCATTTGCATTTATTCCACCTGGTATGACACCTTGTGTTCTCTTACTTCAGTCTCCCTCTTTAGATTAGTGTGTGTGTGTGTGTGTGTGTGCAGATATTCGTGCCTGCTTGAGCATTTCTGATGTTATTTTCCTTCTTCTGTAATGCCATTGGGTTTTCCTTGTATGTTTTTGTTTATATCTTTTCAAAGGAACTTATCTCGGCCCTTTTTTTCTTCGGCGGTCCATTATTCTATTTCTTGTGCGACAGGGGATTTTCGAATCTGGTTGGCACTATTATGTGGTGTGTGTGTGTGTGTGTGTGTGTGTGGTAAGGATGGTGTGTGCGTGTGGTAAGGATGGTGTGTGCGTGCGTAAGGGTGCAGCAAGTCTCCTGAGGGAGGGAGCTGGAGAGGACGGGCGTGTCTGGGTGTACAGGTTGGCACACAATGCGTAATATCCGGCCATCAAGCACACACCTGCCAGATCCCGTGATCAGTCTCCAATGTTTCTCTTCAAGTTCGTTTCCCCCCACAAGGCACTCACCGGGTCCCCTCCTAACCAAGTGTCAACATTCCTGTACACTATAACCCACAGATTCTTGCTTCGGCTGCCTGCTAGGCTAGCTAGAGTACCATATGAATGCAACATAAACAAACCTCAAGGTTCCTTGAGATGCTGAGGGCCTCAGGCGACCCGAGGCACCAACCAACACGTTTTTGTCGCACTCTCCGTCAAGATAAAAAAAAGTATTTCAAGTGCATTTATTAGTTTTTTTTAATTACTAACCAAGAAATCGTTAATATAATTCTTACCGAAAATATGTAACTTAATGATAAAATAGGAATGGAAACGTACAGCTGTTGTTATGGAGAGGTGTTTGACGAATGGTTGCCAGAGATAAGATAATTGTTGAGAACGTAAGGAATTTAGAGACACCAACCTTGCTATCGACCTCTTATATGTATGTTTATAAATACAGTATATACTACATTTTTCGTTGAGGATTAACCAACCCGCTTAAACTTATTTAAGAAGACAAAAATAATAAGAACAAATGGAGCTTCTCGCCCAAACACAGAAAGTGTCGAACAGACGAGAAATGTTACAATGCTCTCTTGCCCCAAACCTGACCAATATGAGTCCGTAGCTTGCCTTCAGTAATTCCTGAACCCAGCCTATAATTCTGAGATACCCTGCAAATCTCTCGCCTATGTATACGTGCACTATAATTGTCAAACTATTGCAGTCCCCGTAGCGTAGTGGTAAGACGCTTGCCTAGCGTCAGTCACTGTGGTCTAGTGGTTAAAGTACTGGATACGTCAAGGTATATAGAGCCGCTATGACCTTATAGATCCTGTAAGTACTATCATTTCAGGAGGATGGCTGTGCCGGGCGAACTAGAGCCGTCCCCTGTCCTAGGGCAATTCGATAACTACCGAACGGCAGTTCCTTACCCCAGGGAATCCCTGACGAGCGGTTCCCGTTAGCCGTTTGGGGCAAACGGGAACTGTTCCGGATCACCTTTAGCGCATTAATTAAGAACTGACATTTAAAATTTGACAGCCTTAGGAAAAATATATATTTGCACTTTTTTTTTTTTTTGCATTCTTACGGTTCCTGCTGGTTGAAGAGTACACAGCCACACGGCTAAATGTCTCGACAAACACACAGTTTAAAATAAGGAAATTGATGCATCAATTACTATATATAATTACCGAAAAACATTAGAGTAGAATTGTAAGTAATTATCAAAAGAAGGTGCAAAGCCTTCTGTAACTGTAAAGCCAAGACAGTAACTGTAGATTATCCAAGATTGAGCAGGTCATTAGTGTTGACATGACTGAGGGTAGGAATACCTGTATGGAGGGTGCCAGGGGTAGAGGAGGCTGCACAGATACACCTACGTTGGACGAGGCCAGAGATCCCCAACCCCTCACTGCTTATCATCCATTCTATTAGAACAAAATTTTGCAATTCTACAGACTCCTACATTCTACAGATTCCTTCCTCCCTGCAGGCACAGTGTTGGTGTTCGTGAGCTTCCCTTTCATCTACAACAGTTGCTTGGGATGCCAGGAGGCGGACATGTGGGCGCAATTTGCATACTACTGCGTCTTCGTCTGTATCTTCCAGTTTGGCTGGGCGAGTGTGCAAATCTCCCACCTGGCGCTCATTCCTGATCTCACCTACAAAAAACACCAGAGAACAGAACTCAATTCTATCAGGTTAGTCAAGTTATCTGTAATACCTCCACCACCATGACCCACAGGGAGAGTGAGTGAGTGAGTGAGAGTGAGTGAGAATGAGAGAATGATAAAACATGGCACTAACCCACTCCGGGCCGACCTTACCGCCTATACAATACCGGCAACAGATGATCCCAACCCTTAACCTCAATAGTTAAAAAGAGACGTTCCAACCCCTTCCCCCAATACCTAAAGTGACCCTCCTGCTCTCTCCACCAAACACCCCTCCAAGAGCGAGCCGACTCCCTAAGACACATAAGAACCCTATCAAACACCCCACCTGACCCTACAGCGCCGCCTCGGGCCACAGTCATCCTCCACGTCGTTGGTGTACAACACCCACACACTGTACAGCTAGTGGCCCAGGACAGGACACATAGCGTCTTCTAGTAAAAGACACAGGTAATGTTACAGGAGAGGACACATTGTGTTACAGTACATGACACAGGTAGTGTTCCAGATGAGGACACATATAGTGTGCTCCAGTACAGGACACAGGTAGTGTGTTCCAGGTGAGGACACATATAGTGTGTTCCAGGTGAGGACACATATAGTGTGTTGCAGGACAGGACACGGGTAGTGTTGCAGGACAGGACACGGGTAGTGTTGCAGGACAGGACACGGGTAGTGTTGCAGGACAGGACACGTGTAGGTGCTACTGAGTCCGGGGTTCGTGACTAATCCTGCCGGTGGTGTGTGTCAGGTACGCCTTCACAGTGCTGGCCAACCTGAGCGTCTTCGCCATCACCTTCGTGGTCCTCAACACCAGCGCCAACGTCCCGAGCTCCAACGGCAACAACTCCACAATGAGCACCACCATCGAGCCCTCCTCCAGCAGCGACCTCGTGGACGGATATACGGAGATCGTCCCTGGCTCCAACCAAGACAATACTGACACCATCGGCCCCGAGGACGCCACCAAGTTCAGAGTAAGAACCTGCCGTCACCGAGACGGTGCTCAGTTATGTTGTTCTAGAAGTTAGAATCCAAGTCTCGAGTCTAAACGTGTTGCTCGGGCAAGAGTGATCCCGCTGTTATTATCGAGACATTGGGGACATGAATATGTGAGAGACACACAGCGATAATGTTCTTGAGTGAGAATGATGCAGAAAGTCACACAATGAGAGCGTGAGACAGACAAAGACACACACACACACACACACACACACACACACACACACACACACACACACACACACACACACACACACACACACACGCACGCACGCACACGCACACAGGTATGACCTACGAAGAGAGACTACGGGAATTAAACCTCTCGTCGCTGGAAGTCAGAAGAGTTAGGGGGACATAATCACCACGTACAAGATTCTCAAAGGAATTGATAGGGTAGATAAAGACAGGCTATTTAACACAGGGGGCACACGCACTAGGGGACACAGGTGGAAATTGAGTGCCCAAATGAGCCACAGAGATATTAGAAAGAATTTTTTAGTGTCAGAGTGGTTGACAAATGGAATGCATTAGGCAGTGATGTGGTGGAGGCTGACTCCATAGACAGTTTTAAGTGTAGAGCCCAATAGGCTCAGGAACCTGTACACCAGTTGATTGACAGTTGAGAGGCGGGACCAAAGAGCCAGAGCTCAACCCCCGCAAGCACAAATAGGTGAGTACACATATTCAGTGTGTTATACAACAAAGAGTACTGGGAAGACGGGACACCACGAGCTTAGCTTTCATCCTGTAACTACACTCAGGTAATTATACACACACACACACACACACACACACACACACACACACACACACACACACACACACACACACACACACACACCCCCCACACACACACACACACACACACACACCCCACACACACACACACACACACACACACACACACACACACACACACACACACACACACACACACACACACACACACACACACACACACACACACACACACACACACACACACACACACACACACACACACACACACACACACACACACCACACACACACACACCACACACACACACACCACACACACACACACACACACACACACACACACACACACACACACACACACACACACACTGAGTGTGTGTGTGTGTGTGACACTGGAAGACAGAAGAGTAAGGGGAGACATGATCACAACCTACAAAATCCTCAGGGGAATCGACCGGGTAAACAAGGACGAACTTTTCAACACTGGTGGGACGCGAACAAGGGGACACAGGTGGAAGCTGAGTACCCAAATGAGCCACAGAGACGTTAGAAAGAACTTTTTCAGTGTCAGAGTAGTTAGCAAATGGAATGCATTAGGAAGTGATGTGGTGGAGGCTGACTCCATTCACAGTTTCAAATGTAGATATGATAGAGCCCAATAGGCTCAGGAATCTGTACACCAGTTGATTGACGGTTGAGAGGCGGGACCAAAGAGCCAGAGCTCAACCCCCGCAAGCACAATTAGGTGAGTACAATTAGGTGAGTACACACACACACACCCCACACACACACCCCACACACACACACGACACACACACACACACACACACACACACACACACACACACACACACACACACACACACACACACACACACACACACACCACACACACACCACACACACACACACCACACACACACACACCACACACACACACACACACACCCCCCCACACACCCCACACACACACCCCACACACACACCCCACACACACACACACACACACACACACACCACACCACACACACACACACCACACACACACACACACACACACACACACACACACACACACACACCACACACACACACACACACACCACACACACACACACACACACACACACACACACACACACACACACACACACACACACACACACACACACACACACACACACACACACACACACACACACACACACACACACACCACACACACACACCACACACACACACACACACACACCACACACACACACACACACACACACACACACACACACACACACACACACACACACACACACACACACACACACACACACACACACACACACACACACACACACACACACACACACACACACACACACACACACACACACACACACACACACACACACACACACACACACACACACACACACACACACACACACACACACACACACACACACACACACACACACACACACACACCACACACACACACACACACACACACACACACACACACACACACACACACACACACACACACACACACACACACCACACACACACACACACACACACACACACACACACACACACACACCACACACACACACACACACACACACACACACACACACACACACACACACACACACACACACACACACACACACACACACACACACACACACACACACACACACACACACACACACACACACACACACACACACACACACACACACACACACACACACACACACACACACACACACACACACACACACACACACACACACACACACACACACACACACACCACACACACACACACCACACACACACACACACACACACACACACACACACACACACACACACACACACACACACACACACGCACACACACGCCACACACACACACACCACACACACCCACACACACACACACACTGAGGCGTGAGAGATACACTATAGGAGGTGTTGTGGTGTTGGCAGAACGTGGCAGTCATCTGCTGCGTGGTGGGCGCGGTGTTCTCCCTGGTGTTCCACGTCGGGGTGAGGGAGCCCGTCTTCGTCTCCCACAAGACAAAGGTCATCCTGGCCGCCCAGGAGAATGAAGCCAAGATCAAGAAGGCCATGAGGAAACTCGACTGGTTCAAGGAGTTGCCATTCTATCAGGTCGCCATCCTCTACATGGTCACACGCCTCTATGTCAACCTTTACCAGGTATGTTAGTACATGGCCATGTATGTCAACTCTAGTAGGTTACCTTTCGATGATTCCGTGGATCAACGTCCCCAGGACCCGGTCTCTGTCTAGACCTTATTTGTGGACTGGTCAACCAGGCTGTTGGACGCGGCTGCTCACAGCCTGACGTTTGAGTTACAGCCTGATTGATCATGTATCCTTTGGAGGTGTATATCAAATTCTCTCTTGAACACTGTAAGAGGTCGGCCAGTTATGCTCCTTACGTGTAAAGGTAAAGTATTGAAAAGTCTTGGGCCCTTGATGTTGTTAGTTATCTATGGCATACCTATTGCACTTCTGCTTTTCAACGGTGATATTCTGCACATCCTGCCATACCTCCTGGTCTCGTGTGGTGTTATTGCTGTGTTCAGATTTGGAACCAGTCCCTCTAATATTTTCCGTGTTTAGATTATTATACATCTCGATCGCCAGTGCTCTATAGAATACAAATTTATAAATTTTAATTGGTTCAATAATTTAGATGTTTTATCGAGTAGATTCTAGCAGTAAAATATCGTTACACGTTCTCGAGACTAGCAGATTATCCAGGTTTCAAATGGGGTATTATTGTGCAACAATATTTTACCCTAGAGAGAACTAGTGTCTGAAAAGTATCATGATTGGTACGAATTGTTTGAGAGGTTATTGTTATCCAACCTGTCATTTATCTTACAGTTGTGATAGTTACAGCATTTATTTTATTTTAACTTCATTCTTCACGACACTTAGCTACGAAGAGGGATATTTTTTTTATATTCCATGTTACGTCAAATTCCTGAATCCCGATTTTGAAAACATTATAATTATGCCGTCAAAATATAGTTTAATGTGACTCATTTCATGATTATATGTACAAAAAACTGATGCTGAAATAAAATGACAGTAATCATTATCTGTCCGCGAGGCACCTGAATATTTATATGAAAACATCTTATATCCTTATCTCCACTAAACTGTTATTCTAAACCTTATAATTTGTCGAGTTGATAACTTTGGTAAAGTCTGTTTGTGGGAGTTTGCTTATGGGTGAGCAAGGAACGCAGCGATACTAATTTGCCCAAAACTAAATAAGCTACAATTAGCTGCTAAAACAATATTTGTTCCGATGGAAATAATTATTAATATCTTGCAAAACTTCAATTATATTATTGACCAGTTAGAAGCCTATAATATTAAGTGGGGGCCATAAACATTATATGAAGCATCAATAATACCCATTACATATGTGCAATCAAGTGTTATAATGTAGACGTATGGTGGGATAGACGTATTGTAGGGTGATGGGAGTAACGTGCCGTCGTGGTTGCAGGTATACATCCCGCTGTACGTGCAGGACACCTTACTCTTGAGCGAGAGCTACGTGGCCACCGTGCCCTTCTCCATGTACCTGGCCGGCTTCGTCGGCTCCCTCATTATGAAGGAGATCAACAAGAAGATAGGAAGGAAGGTGAGGTGACTTTACATCAGTTGATAAGGAATATGTCAATGTTCTCTGTTTTATTACGTCATGCACCCAATAAATTGTTTATTTGAAGAATTTCTCGGTTGGGGGGATGGGGCATAAGGGAGTTAAGAGAAGTTTGGTGGGTACTGCACTTCATGGCTGGTTATATCTCTTCTTTGGGAGGGAAGTGGGTAGGACGGACCACCTCGCCACACTTGATGGACTAGTCCTCTTGGTCATAACGCATTCGTCTCACTAATGCGTCACCATTAAGGCTTTAGAATGAGAGAGAGAGAGAGAGAGAGAGAGAGAGAGAGAGAGAGAGAGAGAGAGAGAGAGAGAGATTGATTGATTACTCGTAATCAACAGCACATTCTTCTCCCTCACTTGTTCACTGTATCCTCGGACCAGCTCCAAAAAAAAACACTATTCCAATAGCCTAGTTCAAAACTATTCACGTTAAAAATGGGTTAAACCCTATAGAGAAAGCACATCCAACATGTCCTACAGCGTTCAGTAGTGAACCATCGCCACATAGTGTTATTACTGTAATATCCTTACGCGTATATTATATTATTATACATGTTAAAATATGAATCATCACAATCATTTTTTTAAGAGAAACGCGATAGGCACACATCAGATACATCTTGCCCTCGGGATGGGTATGGGATGCACTACCGCTCACAGGATGGGATATGGGGGTGCATAAGTGACTTTAAATTAGTTAGAAGGTTCATAAATAATTCAAACAGTATAAGTTACTTTGTATATTATAACTTGTTGTTAGTGATTACGTGGGTAATAGAGCTTGATGTAGTAAATTCAGAAAGAAAGGGTTATGTTTGAATTAGAATTACTAGCAATTTTGTTCTTATTAGACGATAAAACAAATATAATATTTTTTTCTGGCAGGAAAGCGAGTGCATGTGTACCTACTTGTACGTGCTGTACTCGGTCCTATCTTGTTTCTGATATATGTAAATGATCTCCCGGAGGGTATCGATTCATTTCTCTCAATGTTTGCGGACGATGCTAAAATTATGAGAAGGATTAAAACAGAAGAGGACTGTTTGAGGCTTCAAGAAGACCTAGACAAGCTGAAGGAATGGTCGAACAAATGGTTGTTAGAGTTTAACCCAACCAAATGTAATGTAATGAAGATAGGTGTAGGGAGCAGGAGGCCAGATACAAGGTATCATCTGGGAGAGGAAATTCTTCAGGAGTCAGAGAAGGAAAAAGACTTGGGGGTTGATATCACGCCAGACCTGTCTCCTGCAGCACATATCAAGCGGATAACATCAGCGGCATATGCCAGGCTGGCCAACATACGAACGGCATTCAGAAATTTGTGTAAAGAATCATTCAGAACTTTGTATACCACATATGTCAGGCCAATCCTGGAGTATGCAGCCCCAGCATGGAGTCCATATCTAGTCAAGGATAAGACTAAACTGGAAAAGGTTCAAAGGTTTGCCACCAGACTAGTACCCGAGCTAAGAGGTATGAGCTACGAGGAGAGACTACGGGAATTAAACCTCACTTCGCTGGAAGACAGAAGAGTTAGGGGGGACATGATCACCACATTCAAGATTCTGAAGGGAATTGATAGGGTAGATAAAGACAGTCTATTTAACACAAGGGGAACACGCACAAGGGGACACAGGTGGAAACTGAGTGCCCAAATGAGCCACAGAGATATTAGAAAGAACTTTTTTAGTGTCAGAGTGGTTGACAAATGGAATGCATTAGGGGGTGATGTGGTGGAGGCTGACTCCATATACAGTTTCAAGTGTAGATATGACAGAGCCCGATAGGCTCAGGAATCTGTACACCTGTTGATTGACGGTTGAGAGGCGGGACCAAAGAGCCAGAGCTCAACCCCCGCAAACACAACTAGGTGAGAACTAGGTGAGTACACACACACACACACACACACACACACACACACACACACACACACACACACACACACACACACACACACATACACACTTTGGACCAAAGAGCCAGAGCTCAACCCCCGCAAGCACAACTAGGTGAGTACAACTAGATGAGTACACACACACACACACACACACACACACACACACACACACACACACACACACGAGAGAGAGAAAGACTTGGGGGTTGATATCACGCCAGACCTGTCCCGTGAAGCCCATATCAAGAGGATAACATCAGCGGCATATGCCAGGTTGGCCAACATAAAAACGGCCTTTCCCCCCCACCCCCGCAAGCACAACTAGGTGAGTACACCCCCCCCGCAAGCACAACTAGGTGAGTACCCCCCGCAAGCACAACTAGGTGAGTACCCCCCCCCCGCAAGCACAACTAGGTGAGTAACCCCCCTCCGCAAGCACAACTAGGCGAGTACAGACACACGCGCGTATGTACCACCACTCCTATACACTCGCTCACTCTTGCCCACATCGACACCTGCCCTGCACGCACTCTCAAGGTCACTCAACCATCACTTATGTGAGCACTCAAGCGTAGGCCGCGACTGACACCCTATCATTACCACCCCCATTTCCCCTCATCCACAGGATGAGGCAGGGCTGTATTACACAAATGACAGTTGTATGTAACTCATTCACCACAAATGTAAATCCCTTGAGCACATTAGAGGCACAGTCTCTGACCCCATAATAATAATAATTAATGTATGTTATGCTAGAGTTATCCACGAACAGTGGATATTTACACAGGTAAGACATGTGCATTATATAAAGGCAGTAAATATGTGTCTCCACAGGCCACCTTCACCCTGGGCTGCTGTGTGGGGCTGGCGGGGTCTCTGTGGGTGTGGTATGGAGACGGTTCCTACTACACCCACTGGGGCGTGTTCCTCGTGGCGGCGCTGCTGGGGATCGGGGGTTCCACACTCCTCATCACCTCCCTCTCCATCACCGCCGACCTCATCGGGGAGAACGTGGAGGGCGGCGCCTTCGTGTACGGCTTCATGAGTCTGGTAGACAAGTTCTCCAACGGAATTATCATCATGGTCATCCAGAACTCCGACCCAGACCAGTGAGTATTGGGCTCAGCCTCCGGACACGGGCACGAAAAAGGGGATGTGTAAACAGGGAGGGTAGAAGGGAAGGGTATAAACAGTGAGGAGGTAGTAGATAGGGGAAGGGGTAAACAGGGAGGATGGGGTGGACAAGGAGGATGGGTATGGACAGGGAGGATGGGTATAGCCAGGGAGGATGGGTATAGCCAGGAAGAATGGGTATAGACAGAGAAGATGCGTAGACAGGGAGGATGGGTAGACAGGGAGCTGGGAGAAGCAAGACAAATTGGGAGTCTCCTACTGCTGCATGGTGCACGGACACCACACAGCAGGGGGTGGGGGGGGGGGGTAGAAATAGCCTAAGCTACTCTATCCCTTTGAGATGTATTTCTTTCTTGTCTCAATAAACATACTTGAACCACACAGCAGGGTCCCCAACGTCACTAAACTGTGGTACAAAATTGTCCGAACCTAACCTACCCGAGAACCCATGAACAGAAAACAGGATATCATGTCAAATTCGCGACACACTATCATGTTAGTACATCAGTTTTTGCCCTTAGGTAAAGTATGCAACGTGCTATTTAGGAGGAGTTGGGCTGCCGGGTTGACAGCATGGAGATGCAGAAGGGGTGGCAGCAGGAGACGCAGAAGGGGTGGCAGCAGGAGATGCAGAAGGGGTGGCAGCAGGAGACGCAGAAGGGGTGGCAGCAGGAGACGCAGAAGGGGTGGCAGCAGGAGACGCAGAAGGGGTGGCAGCAGGAGACGCAGAAGGGGTGGCAGCAGGAGACGCAGAAGGGGTGGCAGCAGGAGACGCAGAAGGGGTGGCAGCAGGAGACGCAGAAGGGGTGGCAGCAGGAGACGCAGAATGGGTGGCAGCAGGAGACGCAGAAGGGGTGGCAGCAGGAGACGCAGAAGGGGTGGCAGCAGGAGACGCAGAAGGGGTGGCAGCTGGAGACGCAGAAGGGGTGGCAGCAGGAGACGCAGAAGGGGTGGCAGCAGGAGACGCAGACGGGGTGGCAGCAGGAGACGCAGAAGGGGTGGCAGAAGTTGACGCAGAAGGGGTGGCAGAAGAAGACGCAGAAGAGACCTCCCTGGAATAGGGGCCGGGGTAGCCACAAGGCCGACTCCCTCGTGTGCGTCGCGCTCCCCGGCCAGTGTCTTGGTTGCCACTACTGAGTCTGGCTTCTTCCTCAGCAGTTGGTCAAGCCTGGGAGACCCTTCCAGATGCCCCCAAGGCCTGCTGGACAAGAAATTAAACACTCAAGCCCCACCATCACGTCAAGATGTCGGCTATGGGGATCAAGAGGATAAAAATCCTTAAAATCTAATTTACACTTATTGATAAACAACATTTAATTAACACGTTAAATTAAGGTTATTCGATAATTTATTTGAAAATTGAGCCCTGTTCTTGCCTCGACGGCTTCAAGAGCGAGTATTTCCAAATTTCATCACTACTTCCAAAGTCAAGCACTAACCTGCGATGCTCTCTTCCCGCAGGTCGTGGTACTACCGCAGTGTCATTACCTTCGCTTGCGGCTCCGCCTGCGTCCTGGGCATCTTCGTCACCATCACCCTCAGGAACGTCAAAATTGGACAAAGACATGGTAAGGATGTCCCAGCTTTTGTCTTGAGAAATTACATGTTTAGTCATCCTTTTTTTTCTAGTGAGAAATAGACTTGCGGACAGTTCCCAAGGCAGTCCCGGGGATAGTGCCAGGGACAGTCCTGGGGATAGTCCCGGGGATAGTCCCAGGGACAGGGCCAGGGAGAGTGCCAGGAACAGGGAGACACGTAAGCAAGTAATGTAATCATCCAGTCACTGTAGTGATCCTAATTTTCTGTAAAACCTGGAATACAAGTCATAAAGTGATATAGATAAACAGTATTTGTATATATGTTGTCCTTTGCCGGACAACATATTCCAAACTGAATTTACCTTAATTTACTTAAGGGCAACTATTTCTCTAGTGGCCTCGGGTAGGACAGGAAGACAGCGGCTTGCCAATTTTTTCTTCAATTTGATGACTTACTAAGAGTTCTCACATAATTTCATCACTGTTGACACTAACAAGCTGGTTGACTTGAGCTTCACGATCATGCACCCCATATCTATCCTGCCACGAGTATGTCCTACCGCAACTAGGCTAACGATTGATGTATCGCTTAAAATTTATGGTAGTATATAATAATTTTGAATGAAGAATTTATACGTTTTTTTTAATCTTAGTAATACTTATCTCTAAACCTCTTAAAATTATTCACACATTCCGTGACACTACAGACAGTCAAGCCTTTATTCAGGCTAGCGGTATTAACTTATGAAATAGTTGTTATATAAACGATTTATTTTTGTATTGTATTATTCTAAACGTCAGTCCTTGTATATATTTTAAAGCCATACTACTTGATATAATTATAACATTATTGCATGGAGGTTATAGGAATAATGTCTCGAGTAATATATGCGCTATACCACACTGCACTAGCAATCAACATGTGGGCTTGTTGCAGGAACCTCGCCTGTGTTAGAAATCTTGGCGGAGAGCGACGACTCCAGCAGCAGCCTGGAGGGAGTCGACAACCCGGTCATTTCTGTCATTTCAGAGGTCAAGTGGAAGCCCAGCAGCTGCCAGCCAGGCCTTGAGAGCCCACACGACCTGCGTCACTGTGAAGTCCCCGCTTCATGCCAACACAGAACAACCACAGGGCCAGACAGTTCATACAGCGCTGGCCTGGGACAATTGCCAGAGAAGTCTGGTATTCCGCAGCGCCGGCCAGAGGAAGCCCCGAACATGTACCAGCTGGGCGTAACTGACATCTTGAAAGTATGTCAGTCCAAAGTTGAGGAGTAAATTGAGTTGGGTGTAGTGGTGGTACAAAGAGTACCAGTGAACCCTGCCCTGTGTCCTGGTGCTATCTAGTATCTGATTCACACTTTGTCGATAGAATTTCTAGACATTTCGTATTAGGAATTGCTGTTTTTTCATGGCGGAACATGAAACATTACTGAATGGTTCCGCCCTTTGATGTAGTGGTATATTCTTGTAGAAGACGAGCAGCGGTGCCCTCAGGAGAGATTACTATGGAATGCGCACCAAGGTGTCCTTCTGCAGTAGCCAGCACCGGGAAGGTGAAGTGTGCGAGTGTGTAAAGGAGACATTACTTGCTAAGTGGCACAAACACGCCCAGGTTGGACAAATCTTCAGTCTTCGCCAAAACAATCCGTGTTCGTAGTGAACTCGCCAAACTGAACAATACATGTGCTGAAAACGTTTTCGCCGCGTAATTCCTAAGATGATACACCTAGCATAAGATTTGTTGTCTACCTAGTCTCCTCACCGCTACTTGGAGCTCCACCAAAGAGTCTTGCATTATAATGGAGTTAGAGTAGCCAGGATTCTGCAATACAAAGGTGTGTGTGAGATATCTGTGATCTCAGTCTTTCCTCTGACGAGTCCTGTGCAGCACCATCCTTCACCTCCTCTGACGAGTGAGACGAGTCCTGTGCAGCACCACTTTTCACTAGTAGCTAAGGAATACCACACCAAGGGTCATGTATATAACATTTTGTGTAACATGTTTATAATCAAATTAATCGTGTCGATATATTGATGCCAGAACCAAGAGTTTCTGTAAATCTTTGGAAACCTTTCGCTTCCGAAGGAGATATTGTGTGGTGTGACGTGGCCACACCAGCTACACTGTGGGGGGTATGACGTGGCCACACCACCCACACTGTGGGGGGTATGACGTGGCCCACACCACCCACACTGTGGGTGGTATGACGTGGCCCACACTGTGGGGGGTATGACGTGGCCACACCACCCACACTGTGGGTGGTATGACGTGGCCCACACCACCCACACTGTGGGTGGTATGACGTGCCCACACCACCCACACTGTGGGTGGTATGACGTGGCCCACACCACCCACACTGTGGGGGGTATGACGTGGCCCACACTGTGGGGTATGACGTGGCCCACACCACCCACACTGTGGGGGGTATGACGTGGCCCACACTGTGGGGTATGACATGGCCCACACCACCCACACTGTGGGGTATGACGTGGCCCACACCACCCACACTGTGGGGGGTATGACGTGGCCCACACTGTGGGGTATGACATGGCCCACACCACCCACACTGTGGGGTATGACATGGCCCACACCACCCACACTGTGGGGGGTATGACGTAGCTACACCACCCACACTGTGGGGTATGACGTGGCCCACACCACCCACACTGGGGGGTGTGGAGCGGTCCCCCCCCTCCTCACATGTAAAGTACGTGTAGTGTGTTCCTTATCTCATCCAAATATCAAAATATTGTTATTGTTGTGATATGTGTTAACTTCCGTTAACGGGTATCGCAGACTACCATGTTTAACCTATAATGTACCGTTTATATATATATATATATATATATATATATATATATATATATATATATATATATATATATATATATATAATATATACATATACATACACACACGGAAAAACCACATGTGAAAAACAGAGAATGCTAAACGCGTTTTCAGCTCGATTCGCCTTCATCAGATCATTTTAGAATCATTCTAAAAGGCTCTGATGAAGGCGAATTGAGCCGAAAACGCGTTTAGTATTCTCTATTTTTCACATGTGGTTGAAAAATAGAGAATATTTTATTTTTATTTCATTAAACATAAATAAAATAAAAAAATATTTTATTTTATTAAAAATAGAATATTCAATTTTTCACATGTGGAGATATATATTATATTGATATATATTATATATATAATATATAATAATATATATAATATATAATAATATGTGTGTGTGTAACAACCCATCCTCCTGTAGTACTTACATTAACGGTGAGGACCATCGTACATACACTGACGTAAAAGACAATCATAAAGTAGAAATCGGTAATATTGAATTTGGACAACCAAAAAAGTTTCTGGTTTGTTGCAAAGAAAATCTAACCTAACGTTCCTATGCCTAATACACGTTATCTGAAGCCTAATATAGTACATGTATGTCCTCTACTAGGCCTAGGAATATTTAAGTTTGGTCTTTAGCTCTATTTTTTTTCTGACACTATAAAGTGAATAGTACCAAATTGTACTATCTAATTCTCGATTACGTCTATGTATGATAGTCCACATATTTACAAAAAGTACTATCTGAACAGGAGGATGGGTTGATGAATATGCATTTCATGTTTTACTTTATTTTTCTTTATTATCGCGAATATTGAATGGTATATGTATAGTAATATGTGTATATTTTTTTGTTATTAAATAGCTATACAGTCAGTTTTATACAGTTTTATTGATAGTACATGTAGAGTACTGTAGAGGTGTGTGTGTTAGCCGATGTCTTTCCGCGTTCAAGAAGGAAATTGATCAACACTTCAAAATGCTTCCTGATAACCCTGGCTGTGATTCATTCTCAGACTGCATACATCGACATCTGACGACCTGCTTAGTCAGATCATTGATCCTCAGAACCTCCTCAAGATAAGGTAGTCCATAGACTCACAGCTCTCTATACTAACAGACTTAAATTAAATCTTCATTATCAACACACTACTCGCATACTTAAATCAACACACTACTCACAAACTTAAATCAACAACAATTGTATGGACATTTTTAGAACGCATGATCAATATATTTAAAAAAAACTTATTATTATTATTATTATTATAATTATTGCACAGAGAAATCACATTAACGTGATGTATCAATGAGAAAATCAGTTGGAGCCGTAATGAGGATTCGAACGAATGATCTGGGTACTCCCAGGCACACGCCTTGGAAGTACCCAGCAAACGCCAAACGCACGACAGATATCATCAAAGACACGAAAGTATATAATCAGAAATGGTACTAAGATAAATCAGTAACATCGATAGTCTTTGGACCTTGAAGAAGCGCATGACGCCACGTGGAAATATCAGAGGTTAAATTGAATAATTTGGACTTGAGAAGCAACACGCAAGGTAAGGTATGGTAACTTGCAGTGGTCTTGTAGGAATGTTGACATCATGGGCAGGAGCCAACCGACCGTTCTCCCGTCAACACGATCATGTCCTCATGATGCACCCAGAGTTTTCCAGGCAGACTATTTATCACATGCCTCTGTATGAGTAACCATCCTGTGTGATGGGGATTTTTAGCATCATGTAGCTAGTGTTTTAACACACTGTACTCCCCTTCATATTGTCTAGGGCAGCTGCAGAAATGCAGATGTACCTAAATGTGTTAATACAAAAACACCACGAGGGAGTTCCCAAAGGAAGTGTATGGAACACAACTTTATTCTTAATCTCTATTTATTGATATCATATCCGCTCTTCCAATTGGATTATCTTCCGCAATAAATGTTGACAATGTGTTTGGTATAATAGCGATAGCTTTTCTCACGTTCAAAGAAAACCCCAAAATGCAATAAGCAGATCATCAAGGTACAACCCAGCATCCTGAACTGATAGTCCTTATGGTAACTGTTTGGTCGAAAGTACCAGTATGTATTGATGGGCTATCAAAAGAGCTAACATTTTGTACTCTAAATTTTATAGTGACCGGAAAAAAATAAAGCTAAAAACCAAACTAAAATATTTCTAGGCCTAGTAAAGCTCATATGTACTATATTAGGCATAAGAGAGTGTGTAATAAGCCTAGGATTGCTAAGAGAAATTAGGTTAGGTCTATATGTATGTTGCCGTTAAAAAGTTTCCCAATTGTTTAAATTCAATAATACAAGTCAAATTTGTGATGTCCCATGACTACATATTGGTTCTTTCGACTAAATATCTACTGTAAGTACATTAATTTTAAGAGAATAGGCGTCAAGCTTGGCAACCAACAGGGTTTCAAATTGTACATAATGAAAATGGAAATTGTGGGAATATCTCATGCCCTTTACTGATGCATTAAGTGTACGGAAGCGGTTGACTTGTACAAATTAGTATCACAGGGAATGCGGGTTGAGAAACATGAATCATCACCGAAAATGCGAATTAAGAAATATGAACCGATGCATCCCGTAGAGTTATAATGTTAGGCAACTGGGTTAGGCATTGCGACACCATACAGAGATTCCATTTGGGGACTCGGGGGTCACACTGGGCCATGATATTATCACACACATGGTCAAACCCGATCATGGACCCCTACGGATCATGAGGAGAAGTGTGTGTAGGGAGTAACCTGAACCTCTCCAGGGTCGCCACTCCACACCTCCGGTGCGCTGGTACTCGTCAGGATGGTGCTGATACCGGCCCGTGGGAAGTGTGAGGTGACAGTCTGGAGCTTCGATGAACCACCAGCCGGCATCCAGGTCATCACTACACCTGTCACCTAAGGCGCGTTAATGAGATGTCAATCAACGTATGTTGATGCTAGAATAATTTTATGTATCATTGTTTTGCATGGGTAGTACTAATCTGTAAAATGAACAATTTTCAGCACCTTATATAAACAATAAACGTATTTCTTGCATATTCCAAGCAGACAAGGCCACTATAATGCAGCAATTAAAACACGAGACACTTGGCCTGGCGCTGATCACCTGAGGAAGGCTCCGGGGAGGTAAAGATTGCCCTGGAGTGTGGAGAGAGGGCGTCGCCGGCCGTGCTCGAGGGGTCATAGCCATCTACGTGCAAGCGGTACTGGTCCTCCGGTCCACCAACACTGCCGGAGAAATATGTGAGCTTGTGACTGTGAAGCATTCGCAGATGGCGCGGCAACAGTGTCAAGAGCACTACAAGCCGGCATCCAGCCACGGAGAAGCTCCATAGTTTAGTCCTACTCCACTAAGAATGATCAGGTTTAAAAACATGAATCATATCCCTGGTATCAATCGTGTCTCTAGTCTATTGTCAAAACATTGGGTTATATTTTTGTTAACCCAGCAGGCGGCCTCATGTCCACATACACCTCGTTTCTTCATAAATTCCTACACATGACTTTAATCCCTCCCAATCCCAAAGCCAAGTGCTGTACCACTGTATCACACTACAAAAGCATGGGAAAGTCTTTATGAACTCATTCAACCCCATGCCCGAGTGCATTCGGGTTATGTGGTCAACTATTTCATCTAGTCCAAGTTTAAGCTACAGAACATGCAATATCAAATGATAAACCTGAATAAGTTTAGGTTCCTGAATTGATCACGCAGAGGAGGTTCTAGTCCCAGCAAGGGCATTTGGAACTTTCAAGTATTTAAAGTGAGGCCTGTGTACTGTTCATGATTATCATTTGATATTTATTGTGTTGTGTTGTCTTTATCTACCTTATCAATTCCTCTGAGAGTCTTGTATTTGGTGATCATGTCTCCCCTAACTCTTCTGATCTCCAGCGCGTGAGGTTTAGTTCGTGTAGTCTCTTCTCGTAGCTCATACCCCTCAGCTCGGGTACTAGTCTGGTGGCACACCTCTGAACCTTCTCCAATTTAGCCTTGTGCATGACTAGATATAGACTAATGCTCCAGGATTGGTCTGATATAGGATGGTCTTTTTGTGGTTTGTGTGGGTGTGAGTGTGGGAGTGGGTGTGAGCGTGGGTGTGGGTGGGAAGTGATGCGGAAGAGTTGTCAGAGCGTGTTGAAGAGACATGGTGGTGGGAGGCACAGGAAGCGGGTATCACTGTCCTTTGCTCTCCTCCCACTGCTGATCTCCACCCCACACTCCTCTAAACCCGGGCCCCACACTCTCCTAAACCCTACCGACACACTCCTCTAACTCAGACCCCCCCACTCCTCTAACCCCGAACCCTACACTACACTAACACCCACCCCCACAGACAAAGAGGCACAGCCTCCTGAAGGCGGTGCAGGTGACAGACACGTGCGACGCAACACCTGCTGGGAATGTATCTGGGAGAGTATAATACCTGAAAACGGTGTAGGCGGCGTGGGCGTGGTGCAGGCGGTGGTCCAGCAGGTGGGCGCGGAGGGTGGTGTTGGCGTGGTGGGTGAGGGCGTGTAGCGCGGCCAGGCCTGTACATATGTGTGTGTATATTATATATAATATGCCTGTAGCAGTTGTCTAACTTCCAGGTACCTATTTACTGCTAGGTAAACCAGGGGCATCAGTATGAAAGAAACTCTGCCCATTTGTTTCCGCCTTCGTCGGGGATCGATCCCCGGACCCTAGAATTACGAATCCCCAGCGCTGTCCACTCGGCTGTCAGACTAAAAAAACTACATGACAAGGCCAGGATTCGAACCCATGCCGCTCAGGATCACCCTTAAACGTTAGTACGACAGTTTTTTGGCGTTGGGGAGCCTTAAGAGGACGGGCTGCACTGTCACCACGCAGTCCTCCCCATTTCAGGATCAATTTCAACTTACAGTAAATGAAGATTGTAAATTTTACAAGTGGGTGACAGCTCATCAGGACTAACCTGGCGATGGTTCATCATACACATCTATTCACATCATCAATGTCTAAATGTGTGCCAAATATGATGATTTTTATCATTAAATTCACTATTGTTATGAATTTTTTGTCATGACACCCCACTATAGCGAAACTAACAACTTTCAGCACAATATTTACACAGCTACAAGCCTTATTTTATCTAAAAGTTAATTTAAAAAATGAAAACTTGACACTTTTATTGAAGGACTCACCAATCCAGTGGTGAGTGGCTGGGTCCCCGAAGCCTTGCACGTAGTCATGGTGAAGTCTGGTGAAGTTGACGACGGGGTGGAGGCCCGGCCGACGAGCGACCACCACCGTCCACCCACCGCCCATACTCTCCTGGTTACACCATACATCTACGCCCACTCCTGCCGTCCCAGAGCAGAGAAGCGTTAGAGTAAAACCACCTCTTGAGTCACAAGTCTGAGACATGAGCACTCTGTGGAATCACCATCACAAATCATTTCCTACCTTCGGAGGCGCTGTTTGTTGTTTTAGATATAGCTACTCAGAACGAAATGACCATGTAGCACGGGCTATAGTGAGCCCGTAAAAACCTCCAGAGTCACTATCACACTCCAAGTGACTCAGAAAAGAGTCGTATTAGAAACCTGTCAGGCTTACGGTTTGTTAGTTTGTCAGTTGGTTTATGGTGCAGCCCGTCCTCGTACAAATTAGATCGCTTCTCGCTCGTTTGCATTACGGCCAAAAATCCTCGTACTGGAATTTTAAAAAAATGGAAATTAATTTTCCAAATGAAATGGAGCAAAAGCAGCAAGTTTTGGGTCCTCTGGTAGGTTAGGAGAGCAGCAAGTTCTCCTAAGGTTTTAAAACATCATGAAAACCGTTAGTGTTCTCTCCTAGTCTAACAGACTAAGCCAGAAATTGAAATTGAAATTGAAATAGGACTCAAAACAGAAAACGAGACAGTACGTCACTTTCGCGAGGCGATTTCATTTTCTAGTAAGGCGACTTTTAGCGTTAGTGCACATACGAGCGTTAGTGCACATACGGGTTGTTCGCTGGAGTCAAGAAACCTGCCAGGCGTATGCATGTCCCATTATGCAAATAACAAACCTGTTACAGGATGCAAGCCACAAGTCACCTGGATGGACAAAAGAGGTATAACAAAGGGTATATTAATGAGGTGTTACGAACGCAAAATAGAAGACTAATGGAGAAGAAGCATGGAACTAATAGGCTACTAATTCCACTGTGGAAATTGTAAGTTAGTCTTACGTGCTATTCATGCCCGTGCCACCTCTTGGGTGACTTAATCTTCATCAATCATCACATTGTAAATTGGTACTACTGGATGGCCAGCGGTCACGACTCTGCCACCACAACCAGAGAAGCGGACCTCCTTCTGTCAAACTATATACATATATAACCGGCAAATAATTCTTTACATCTGATTATTTTACTAAGAATTTGTAAAAAGTCACCCTAATGAGAAAAAGTAAATATTTAAATGGATTGTATTATGGTGAAGCGTGGAACACACGTCATACCTGCGGGGTAAACTTTGTAAACACCATCAGTGAGGTGACCAGCGGCCAGCAGGTCGAGGCAGTCCCTGGGCTGGGGTACCTGGGTGGTGGTGTGCAGCGCCGCCCGGCTCCCCCACACCGGCGAGTAGTCTCTCAGGATGAACGGGGATCCCTCGTCTTCAATGTCATCTAAATCATCTGTATTGGCCAAGAACACATCAACGCCGTCGTCCAGAGTGGGCCCCAACGGGTCTGTGTTGGGGGTGTTGAAGAGGTAAGACTGTTGGACGGTGTCTGCTACCCAGTCCAAGGTGTGGCGTCGTCTCCTGTTGAAAGTTTGCGTGTCATACATCGTAGCTGTTATGTAGTCATCGTGGCTAAATACCATAGCAGAGTCCTGGTCATCGGCCCAGCTGGAGCCCACTGACGTGAGTACTCTAGTCAGCTGATCACTGAGGTCTTGAACCCTCAGAGTGGAGTAAGTCATAACTTTAGTGAACTTCTCTAACACCTCAGCAACCTGATCGGATAATTTCATCCTCAGAGCCTCAGACAGTGTATCTTGCGTTATGTCAACATCTTCCACAAATTTTAGAAACTCTGAATACATCTCTGACTCTAGGCTTGATAGCTCTCCTTTCAATTTTGTTTGGAAATCATGTGCTATTTTGTGCAACTCGTTTTTAAATGTTATTTGGGATTCTGTTTCTGTCATCACAGACATGCTGGCTCCTGCAATGTTTGCATTAAGAACTAACAAACACATTAACACGGATGTGGCCCACATTCTCTTCCGTCCTGTAGCGAAGTCTATAATGAACCAGTACGCTTGTGGGAGGGAGACTGGCAGTCTGGCACCAGTACAGCTGTGCTCGCAGTAACCAGCGTTCGCTGTCATTTGTCACTGTTTTCAGTTCATTTTCTTTCTACCTAAGAAAATCATTTAATTATATTTGCCCTCATGACGTTATTAAATTTAAATATCGCAAATGTTCATGAAATGTGCAGGTATTATATTAAAAATTCTGTATCATCATAAATCTTAGGCTAATGTGCCTATTTTCGGTACAGCGTGACTAAGGTTGCCACCGCCGCCAACTTCATAAGTATCGGATGTATAATAGGCAAATTATATATATAATATATATATATATATATATATATATATATATATATATATATATATATATATATATATATATATAAAATCGCATGATTTTTGGCCGCTAGCGGCCATATATATATATATATATATATATATATATATATATATATATATATGGCCGCTAGCGGCCAAAAATCATGCGATTTTCGCAGCTGGCGGGCAAAAATCGCGATTTTCGCCGCTAGCGGCCAAAAATAGGGCGATTTTTGCCGCTACCAGCCAAAAACCGCGTGATTTTCGCCGCTAGCGGCCAAAAACCGTGCGATTTTCACAGCTGGCGGCCAAAAATCGCGCAATTTTCGCCGCTAGCGGCTAAAAACCGCGCAGTTTTCGCCGCTAGCGGCCAAAAATCGTGCTGTTTTTGCCGCTAGCGGCCAAAAATCGACGATTTTCGCCCCTAGCGGCCAAAAATCGTGCGAATTTCGCTGCTAGCGGTGTTACGGCCCTCTCGGGACGCAACGGGGTTCTCACTCTGATGTTGTTAGAGGAAGATATATATCCGACCCCAAACCAGTAGAGGCTTTCAAGGGATGCGATCCGTGACGCAAGTAACTTAAAGGGAGTAGGGAAAGAAAGCTAAGAACTTAATATAATATAATGTTCACCTTCACCGTTTAATATATATAATAAAAGAGTACACAAGGGGGAGGGGTATTAACACTTTACAAAGGGGATCAACACTGTAGTCTTCTGCTGGAGACTATGGATCCTCGAAGCTAGGTGCTGAGTCCGCGGTGCTTTCTTCATGGCCTCAAGACGTATCCTCTGAGAACGCCGAGTCTACCCTGGCCACAGGTCAGCCACAACACAGGTCCACTGGGGGCACCGTCGTGGAGGCCGTCAACCACACGTCCAGCAGGTCTGCTGGCAGGTACTGAGCCACCAAGGCTGGCACGGCCACTCCACGAACGATAAAAGGGGTACGCCCTAGACAGGAGTCTCGTGTGATATCACCAATCACCCTCCTGTCCTCAATACCCCAGTGGATTATCGTCTCCAACCGTCGGTCCCGGGTAAATCCTTCCACTGCCACTCCACTGGCAGGCTTAACACACCACAGTGTTCTTCCGGGGGGGATGACGTCACAACAGCTGCAGCAAACTGGACAGTATGGAGACTGGCTGCCTCGGGTAGACTGACTCCACTTTCAACACAGTGGTCCCAGGTCGGCTCTGTAAGCAGACACGTCATCAATAACAGAGACACTAAAACACCACACTTACTGCCTCAGATACAAACGCCCGACATATCCACTCCATAGATGGCGCTGTCGTCGGAGCACCACCTCACCAGAGGTCAGGAGCGGCGGTGTTGAGCGCTGAACCAGACTGGAAACTGGTCCTCGAGGCCAGTACACGCTGTCCTCACTAGGTGTCGTCGTTCGTTTGGCGGGGGTTTCGGGAGCTGACCCACAGATGGCGTGTTTGTCACTGCTCCAGGCACGGACGCTGGATCCGGGTTCGTAACAAGCGGCCAAAAATCGTGCGAATTTCGCCGCTACCGGCCAAAACTCGTGCGAATTTCGCCGCTACCGGCCAAAAACCGCGCAATTTTCGCCGCTAGCGGCAAAAAAGCCCAAATTTTGGCCGCTAGCGGCCAAAATCGCGCGATTTTCGCCGCTACCGGCCAAAAACCGTGCGATTTTCGCAGCTGGCGGCCAAAAACCGCGCGACTTTCGCCGCTAGAGGCCAAAAACTGCGCAATTTTCGCCGCTAGCGGCCAAAAATCGGGATATTTTTGGCACTAGCGACCAAAAATCGACGATTTTCGCCCCTAGCGGCCAAAAATCGTGCGAATTTCGCTGCTAGCGGCCAAAAATCGTGCGAATTTCGCCGCTAGCGGCCAAAAATCGTGCGAATTTCGCCGCTACCGGCCAAAAACCGCGCGACTTTCGCCGCAAGAGGCCAAAAACTGCGCAATTTTCGCCGCTAGCGGCCAAAAATCGGGCTAATTTCGCCGCTACCGGCCAAAATCGCGCGATTTTCGCCGCTACCGGCCAAAATCGCGCGATTTTCGCCGCTACCGGCCAAAAATCGCGCGATTTTCGCCGCTACCGGCCAAAAACCGCGCAATTTTCGCCGCTAGCGGCCAAAAATTGGGCTATTTTTGGCGCTAGCGGCCAAAAATTCGGCGATTTTGGCCACTAGCGGCCAAAAATCGTGCGAATTTCGCCGCTAGCGGCCAAAAATCGTGCGAATTTCGCCGCTACCGGCCAAAAACCGTGCGATTTTCGCAGCTGGCGGGCAAAAATCGTGCGAATTCTGCCGCTACCTGCCAAAAAACGCGCGATTTTCGCCGCTAGCGGCCAAAAACCATGCGATTTTCGCAGCTAGCGGGCAAAAATCGCGCGATTTTCGCCGCTACCGGTCAAAAACCGCGCGATTTTCGCCGCTAGCGGCCAAAAACCGTGCGATTTTCGCAGCTACGGGCAAAAATCGCGCGATTTTTGCCGCTACCGGCCAAAAACCGCGCGATTTTCGCCGCTAGCGGCCAAAAACCGTGCGATTTTCGCCGCTAGCGGCCAAAAATCGCGATTTTCGCCGCTAGCGGCCAAAAATAGCGCGATTTTCGCCGCTAGCGGCCAAAAATCGTGCGATTTTCGCCGCTAGCGGCCGAAAATCGGGCGATTTTTGCCGCTAGCGGCCGAAAACCGCGCGATTTTCGCCGCTAGCGGCCAAAAACCGCGCGATTTTTGCAGCTAGCGGCCAAAAATCGCGCGAATTTTGCCGCTAGCGGCCAAAAACCACGCGATTTTCGCCGCTAGCGGCCAAAAACAATGCGATTTTCGCCGCTAGCGGCCAAAAATCGCGCGAATTTCGCCGCTAGCGGCCAAAAACCGCGCGATTTTCGCCGCTAGCGGCCAAAAACCGTGCGATTTTCGCAGCTAGCGGGCAAAAATCGCGCGATTTTCGCCGCTAGCGGCCAAAAACCGCGCGATTTTCGCCGCTAGCGGCCAAAAACCGTGCGATTTTCACAGCTAGCGGGCAAAAATCGCGCGATTTTCGCCGCTACCGGCCAAAAATCGCGCGATTTTCGCCGCTAGCGGCCAAAAACCGTGCGATTTTCGCAGCTAGCGGCCAAAAATCGCGATTTTCGCCGCTACCGGCCAAAAATCGCGCGATTTTCGCCGCTAGCGGCCAAAAACCGTGCGATTTTCGCCGCTAGCGGCCAAAAACCGTGCGATTTTCACAGCTAGCGGGCAAAAATCGCGCGATTTTTGCCGCTAGCGGCCAAAAACCGAGCGATTTTCGCCGCTAGCGGCCAAAAACCATGAATTTTCGCCGCTAGCGGGCAAAAATCGCGCGATTTTCGCCGCTAGAGGCCAAAAACTGCGCGATTTTCGCCTCTAGCGGCCAAAAAGCGCGCAATTTTCGCCGCTAGTGGCCAAAAAGCGGGCTATTTTGGCCGCTAGCGGCCAAAAGACGGCGATTTTCGCCCCTAGCGGCCAAAAATCGTGCGAATTTCGCTGCTAGCGGCCAAAAATCGTGCGAATTTCGCCGCTAGCGGCCAAAAATCGTGCGAATTTCGCCGCTACCGGCCAAAATCGCGCGATTTTCGCCGCTACCGGCCAAAAACCGTGCGATTTTCGCAGCTGGCGGGCAAAAATCGCATGATTTTCGCCGCTAGCGGCCAAAAAGCGTGCGATTTTCGCCGCTAGCGGCCAAAAATCGCGCGATTTTCGCCGCTAGCGGCCAAAAATCGACCGATTTTTGCCGCTAGCGGCCAAAAATCGTGCGATTTTCGCCGCTAGCGGCCAAAATCGCGCGATTTTCGCCGCTAGCGGCCAAAAATCGATTTTCGCGCTAGCGGCCATTTTTCGCCGCTAGCGGCCAAAAACCGCGCGATTTTCGCCGCTAGCGGCCAAAATCGCGCGATTTTCGCCGCTACCGGCCAAAAATCGTGCGAATTTCGCCGCTAGCGGCCAAAAATCGTGCGAATTTCGCCGCTAGCGGCCAAAAATCGTGCGAATTTCGCCGCTACCGGCCAAAATCGCGCGATTTTCGCCGCTACCGGCCAAAAACCGTGCGATTTTCGCAGCTGGCGGGCAAAAATCGTGCGAATTTCGCCGCTAGCGGCCAAAAACCGCGCGATTTTCGCCGCTAGCGGCCAAAAACAATGCGATTTTCGCAGCTGGCGAGCAAAAACCGCACGATTTTCGCCGCTACCGGCCAAAAATTGTGCGAATTTCGCTGCTAGCGGCCAAAAATTGTGCGAATTTCGTCGCTAGCGGCCAAAAACCGTGCGAATTTCGCCGCTACCGGCCAAAATCGCGTGATTTTCGCCGCTATCGGCCAAAAACCGTGCGATTTTCGCCGCTAGCGGCAAAAATCGTGCGATTTTCGCCGCTAGCGGCCAAAAACCGCGCGATTTTCGCCGCTAGCGGCCAAAAACCGCGCAATTTTCGCCGCTAGCGGCCAAAAATCGTGCTATTTTTGCCGCTAGCGGCCAAAAATCGACGATTTTCGCCCCTAGCGGCCAAAAATCGTGCGAATTTCGCTGCTAGCGGCCAAAAATCGTGCGAATTTCGCCGCTAGCGGCCAAAAATCGTGCGAATTTCGCCGCTACCGGCCAAAAACCGCGCAATTTTCGCCGCTAGCGGCCAAAAACCGCGCAGTTTTCGCCGCTAGCGGCCAAAAATCGTGCTGTTTTTGCCGCTAGCGGCCAAAAATCGACGATTTTCGCCCCTAGCGGCCAAAAATCGTGCGAATTTCGCTGCTAGCGGCCAAAAATCGTGCGAATTTCGCCGCTAGCGGCCAAAACTCGTGCGAATTTCGCCGCTACCGGCCAAAAACGCGCGCGCAATTTTCGCCGCTAGCGGCAAAAAAAGCCCATTTTTGCCGCTAGCGGCCAAAATCGCGCGATTTTCGCCGCTAGCGGCCAAAAACCGTGCGATTTTCGCCGCTAGCGGCCAAAAATCGCGCGATTTTCGCCGCTAGCGGCCAAAAACGCGCGATTTTCGCCGCTAGCGGCCAAAAATCGGGCGATTTTTGCCGCTAGCGGCCAAAAATCGACGATTTTCGCCCCTAGCGGCCAAAAATCGTGCGAATTTCGCTGCTAGCGCCAAAAATCGTGCGAATTTCGCCGCTAGCGGCCAAAAATCGTGCGAATTTCGCCGCTACCGGCCAAAATCGCGCGATTTTCGCCGCTACCGGCCAAAAACCGTGCGATTTTCGCAGCTTTTCGGCTAGCGGCCAAAAATCGTGCGAATTTCGCCGCTAGCGGCCAAAAATCGCGCGATTTTCGCCGCTAGCGGCCAAAAACAATGCGATTTTCGCAGCTAGCGGCCAAAAATCGCATGATTTTCGCCGCTAGCGGCCAAAAATCGTGCGATTTTCGCCGCTAGCGGCCAAAAATCGCGCGATTTTCGCCGCTAGCGGCCAAAAATCGACCGATTTTCGCCGCTAGCGGCCAAAAATCGTGCGAATTTCGCCGCTAGCGGCCAAAAACCGCGCGACTTTCGCCGCTAGATTTTTCGCCGCTAGCGGCCAAAAATCGGGCTATTTTTGCCGCTAGCGGCCAAAAATCGACGATTTTCGCCCCTAGCGGCAAAAAATCGTGCGAATTTCGCTGCTAGCGGCCAAAAATCGTGCGAATTTCGCCGCTAGCGGCCAAAAATCGTGCGAATTTCGCCGCTACCGGCCAAAATCGCGCGATTTTCGCCGCTAGCGGCCAAAAACCGCGCGATTTTCGCCGCTAGCGGCCAAAAATCGTGCGATTTTCGCCGCTAGCGGCCAAAAACCGCGCGATTTTCGCCGCTAGCGGCCAAAATCGCGCGATTTTCGCCGCTAGCGGCAAAAATCGCGCGATTTTCGCCGCTACCGGCCAAAAATCGCGCGATTTTTGGCCGCTAGCGGCCAAAAATCGCGCGATTTTCGCCGCTAGCGGCCAAAAATCGCGCGATTTTCGCCGCTAGCGGCCAAAAATCGCGCGATTTTCGCCGCTAGCGGCCAAAAATCGTGCGATTTTCGCCGCTAGCGGCCAAAAATCGCGCGATTTTCGCCGCTAGCGGCCAAAAATCGCGCGATTTTTGCCGCTAGCGGCCAAAAACCGCGCGATTTTCGCCGCTAGCGGCCAAAAACCATGCGAATTTTCGCCGCTAGCGGCCAAAAATCGCGCGATTTTCGCCGCTAGCGGCCAAAAATCGCGCGATTTTCGCCGCTAGCGGCCAAAAACCGCGCGATTTTCGCCGCTAGCGGCCAAAAATCGGGCGATTTTCGCCGCTAGCGGCCAAAAATCGCGCGATTTTCGCCCCTAGCGGCCAAAAATCGTGCGATTTTCGCCGCTAGCGGCCAAAAATCGTGCGAATTTCGCCGCTAGCGGCCAAAAATCGTGCGAATTTCGCCGCTAGCGGCCAAAAATCGCGCGATTTTCGCCGCTAGCGGCCAAAAACCGTGCGATTTTCGCCGCTAGCGGCCAAAAATCGCGCGATTTTCGCCGCTAGCGGCCAAAAATCGTGCGATTTTCGCCGCTAGCGGCCAAAAATCGCGCGATTTTCGCCGCTAGCGGCCAAAAATCGACGATTTTTCGCCGCTAGCGGCCAAAAATCGTGCGATTTTCGCCGCTAGCGGCCAAAAATCGCGCGAAAATTTTTTCGCCGCTACCGGCCAAAAATCGCGCGATTTTCGCCGCTAGCGGCCAAAAATCGCGCGATTTTCGCCGCTAGCGGCCAAAAATCGACGATTTTCGCCCCTAGCGGCCAAAAATCGTGCGAATTTCGCCGCTAGCGGCCAAAAATCGTGCGAATTTCGCCGCTAGCGGCCAAAAATCGTGCGAATTTCGCCGCTACCGGCCAAAAATCGCGCGATTTTCGCCGCTACCGGCCAAAAATTTTCGCCGCGATTTTCGCCGCTAGCGGCCAAAAATCGCGCGATTTTCGCCGCTAGCGGCCAAAAACCGCGCGATTTTCGCCGCTAGCGGCCAAAAACGTGCGATTTTCGCCGCTAGCGGCCAAAAATCGCGCGATTTTCGCCGCTAGCGGCCAAAAATCGTGCGAATTTCGCCGCTAGCGGCCAAAAATCGCGCGATTTTCGCCGCTAGCGGCCAAAAACCGCGCGATTTTCGCCGCTAGCGGCCAAAATCGCGCGATTTTCGCCGCTACCGGCCAAAAACCGTGCGATTTTCGCGGCTGGCGGGCAAAAATCGCGCGATTTTCGCCGCTAGCGGCCAAAAACCGCGCGATTTTCGCCGCTAGCGGCCAAAAACCGCGCAATTTTCGCCGCTAGCGGCCAAAAATCGGGCTATTTTTGCCGCTAGCGGCCAAAAATCGGCGATTTTCGCCTCTAGCGGCCAAAAATCGTGCGAATTTCGCCGCTAGCGGCCAAACATCGTGCGAATTTCGCCGCTAGCGGCCAAACATCGTGCGAATTTCGCCGCTACCGGCCAAAAATCGCGCGATTTTCGCCGCTACCGGCCAAAAACCGCGCAATTTTCGCCGCTAGCGGCCAAAAATCGTGCTATTTTTGCCGCTAGCGGCCAAAAATCGACGATTTTCGCCCCTAGCGGCCAAAAATCGTGCGAATTTCGCTGCTAGCGGCCAAAAATCGTGCGAATTTCGCCGCTAGCGGCCAAAAATCGTGCGAATTTCGCCGCTACCGGCCAAAAACCGCGCAATTTTCGCCGCTAGCGGCAAAAAAAAGCGCCAGCGGCCAAAAATTTTTCGCCGCTAGCGGCCAAAAATCGCGCGATTTTCGCCGCTACCGGCCAAAAACCGTGCGATTTTCGCCGCTAGCGGCCAAAAATCGCGCGAATTTCGCCGCTAGCGGCCAAAAACTGCGCGATTTTCGCCGCTAGCGGCCAAAAATCGGGCGATTTTTGCCGCTAGCGGCCAAAAATCGACGATTTTCGCCCCTAGCGGCCAAAAATCGTGCGAATTTCGCTGCTAGCGGCCAAAAATCGTGCGAATTTCGCCGCTAGCGGCCAAAACTCGTGCGAATTTCGCCGCTACCGGCCAAAAATCGCGCGATTTTCGCCGCTACCGGCCAAAAACCGTACGATTTTCGCAGCTGGCGGGCAAAAATCGCGCGATTTTCGCCGCTAGCGGCCAAAAACCGCGCGATTTTCGCCGCTAGCGGCCAAAAACAGGCGATTTTCGCAGCTGGCGAGCAAAAATCGCATGATTTTCGCCGCTACCGGCCAAAAACCGTGCGATTTTCGCCGCTAGCGGCCAAAAATCGCGCGATTTTCGCCGCTAGCGGCCAAAAATCGCGCGATTTTCGCCGCTAGCGGCCAAAAATCGACGATTTTCGCCGCTAGCGGCCAAAAATCGTGCGAATTTCGCCGCTAGCGGCCAAAAATCGTGCGATTTTCGCCGCTAGCGGCCAAAAACTGCGCGATTTTCGCCGCTAGCGGCCAAAAATCGGGCGATTTTCGCCGCTAGCGGCCAAAAATCGACGATTTTCGCCGCTAGCGGCCAAAAATCGTGCGAATTTCGCCGCTAGCGGCCAAAAATCGTGCGAATTTCGCCGCTAGCGGCCAAAAATCGTGCGAATTTCGCCGCTACCGGCCAAAAATCGCGCGATTTTCGCCGCTAGCGGCCAAAAACCGTGCGATTTTCGCAGCTGGCGGCCAAAAATCGTGCGAATTTCGCCGCTAGCGGCCAAAAACCGCGCGATTTTCGCCGCTAGCGGCCAAAAACAATGCGATTTTCGCAGCTAGCGGCAAAAATCGCATGATTTTCGCCGCTACCGGCCAAAAACCGTGCGATTTTCGCAGCTAGCGGCCAAAAATCGCGCGATTTTCGCCGCTAGCGGCCAAAAATCGACCGCTAGCGGCCAAAAATTTTCGCCGCTAGCGGCCAAAAATCGTGCGATTTTCGCCGCTAGCGGCCAAAAATCGCGCGATTTTCGCCGCTAGCGGCCAAAAATCGCGCGATTTTCGCCGCTACCGGCCAAAAATCGCGCGATTTTCGCCGCTAGCGGCCAAAAATCGTGCGATTTTCGCCGCTAGTGGCCAAAAATCGTGCGAATTTCGCCGCTAGCGGCCAAAAATCGTGCGAATTTCGCCGCTAGCGGCCAAAAACCGCGCGATTTTCGCCGCTAGCGGCCAAAATCGCGCGATTTTCGCCGCTAGCGGCCAAAAAAATCGTGCGATTTTCGCAGCTAGCGGGCAAAAATCGTGCGATTTTCGCCGCTAGCGGCCAAAAATCGCGCGATTTTCGCCGCTAGCGGCCAAAAATCGCGCGATTTTCGCCGCTAGCGGCCAAAAATCGTGCGATTTTTGCCGCTAGCGGCCAAAAATCGACGATTTTCGCCCCTAGCGGCCAAAAATCGTGCGAATTTCGCTGCTAGCGGCCAAAAATCGTGCGAATTTCGCCGCTAGCGGCCAAAAATCGTGCGAATTTCGCCGCTAGCGGCCAAAAACCGCGCGATTTTCGCCGCTAGCGGCCAAAAACCGCGCGATTTTCGCCGCTAGCGGCCAAAAATCGTGCGATTTTCGCCGCTAGCGGCCAAAAATCGTGCGATTTTCGCCGCTAGCGGCCAAAAATCGCGCGATTTTCGCCGCTAGCGGCCAAAAACCGCGCGATTTTCGCCGCTAGCGGCCAAAAATCGTGCGATTTTTGCCGCTAGCGGCCAAAAATCGACGATTTTCGCCCCTAGCGGCCAAAAATCGTGCGAATTTCGCTGCTAGCGGCCAAAAATCGTGCGAATTTCGCCGCTAGCGGCCAAAAATCGCGCGATTTTCGCCGCTAGCGGCCAAAAATCGCGCGATTTTCGCCGCTAGCGGCCAAAAATCGCGCGATTTTCGCCGCTAGCGGCCAAAAATCGCGCGATTTTCGCCGCTAGCGGCCAAAAATCGACGATTTTCGCCGCTAGCGGCCAAAAATCGTGCGATTTTCGCCGCTAGCGGCCAAAAATCGTGCGAATTTCGCCGCTAGCGGCCAAAAATCGTTTTCGCCGCTAGCGGCCAAAAATCCGTGCGATTTTCGCCGCTAGCGGCCAAAAATCGCGCGATTTTCGCCGCTAGCGGCCAAAAATCGCGCGATTTTCGCCGCTAGCGGCCAAAAAATCGCGCGATTTTCGCCGCTAGCGGCCAAAAATCGCGCCATTTTCGCCGCTAGCGGCCAAAAACCGCGCGATTTTCGCCGCTAGCGGCCAAAAACCGCGCAATTTTCGCCGCTAGCGGCCAAAAATCGTGCTATTTTTGCCGCTAGCGGCCAAAAATCGACGATTTTCGCCCCTAGCGGCCAAAAATCGTGCGAATTTCGCTGCTAGCGGCCAAAAATCGTGCGAATTTCGCCGCTAGCGGCCAAAAATCGTGCGATTTTCGCCGCTAGCGGCCAAAAATCGCGCGATTTTCGCCGCTAGCGGCCAAAAACCGCGCGATTTTAGCGGCCAAAAATCGCTATTTTTGCCGCTAGCGGCCAAAAATCGTGCGATTTTCGCCGCTAGCGGCCAAAAATCGTGCGATTTTCGCCCCTAGCGGCCAAAAATCGTGCGAATTTCGCCGCTAGCGGCCAAAAATCGTGCGAATTTCGCCGCTAGCGGCCAAAAATCGTGCGATTTTCGCCGCTAGCGGCCAAAAAATCGCGCGATTTTCGCCGCTAGCGGCCAAAAATCGCGCGATTTTCGCCGCTAGCGGCCAAAAATCGTGCGATTTTCGCCGCTAGCGGCCAAAAATCGCGCGATTTTCGCCGCTAGCGGCCAAAAACCGTGCGATTTTCGCCGCTAGCGGCCAAAAATCGCGCGCGATTTTCGCCGCTAGCGGCCAAAAATCGTGCGATTTTCGCCGCTAGCGGCCAAAAATCGTGCGATTTTCGCCGCTAGCGGCCAAAAACCGCGCAATTTTCGCCGCTAGCGGCCAAAAATCGTGCGATTTTTCGCCGCTAGCGGCCAAAAATCGCGCGATTTTCGCCGCTAGCGGCCAAAAATCGTGCGATTTTCGCCGCTAGCGGCCAAAAATCGTGCGATTTTCGCCGCTAGCGGCCAAAAATCGCGCGATTTTCGCCGCTAGCGGCCAAAAATCGCGCGATTTTCGCCGCTAGCGGCAAAAATCGCGCGATTTTCGCCGCTAGCGGCCAAAAATCGTGCGATTTTCGCCGCTAGCGGCCAAAAATCGTGCGAATTTCGCCGCTAGCGGCCAAAAATCGTGCGATTTTCGCCGCTAGCGGCCAAAAATCGCGCGATTTTCGCCGCTAGCGGCCAAAAATCGCGCGATTTTCGCCGCTAGCGGCCAAAAATCGCGCGATTTTCGCCGCTAGCGGCCAAAAATCGCGCGATTTTCGCCGCTAGCGGCCAAAAATCGACGATTTTCGCCGCTAGCGGCCAAAAATCGTGCGATTTTCGCGTGCTAGCGGCCAAAAATCGTGCGAATTTCGCCGCTAGCGGCCAAAAATCGCGCGATTTTCGCCGCTAGCGGCCAAAAATCGCGCGATTTTCGCCGCTAGCGGCCAAAAATCGTGCGATTTTCGCCGCTAGCGGCCAAAAACCGCGCGATTTTCGCCGCTAGCGGCCAAAAATCGCGCGATTTTCGCCGCTAGCGGCCAAAAATCGCGCGATTTTCGCCGCTAGCGGCCAAAAATCGTGCGATTTTCGCCGCTAGCGGCCAAAAATCGTGCGATTTTCGCCGCTAGCGGCCAAAAATCGTGCGAATTTCGCCGCTACCGGCCAAAAATCGCGCGATTTTCGCCGCTAGCGGCCAAAAACCGTGCGATTTTCGCCGCTAGCGGCCAAAAATCGTTTTCGCCGCTAGCGAAAAATTTTTCGCCGCTAGCGGCCAAAAACCGCGCGATTTTCGCCGCTAGCGGCCAAAAATCGGGCTATTTTTGCCGCTAGCGGCCAAAAATCGACGATTTTCGCCCCTAGCGGCCAAAAATCGTGCGAATTTCGCCGCTAGCGGCCAAAAATCGTGCGAATTTCGCCGCTAGCGGCCAAAAATCGTGCGAATTTCGCCGCTACCGGCCAAAATCGCGCGATTTTCGCCGCTACCGGCCAAAAACCGTGCGATTTTCGCCGCTAGCGGCGGGCAAAAAAATCGATTTTCGCGCTAGCGGCCAAAAATTTTTCGCCGCTAGCGGCCAAAAACCGCGCGATTTTCGCCGCTAGCGGCCAAAAATCGCGCGATTTTCGCTAGCTAGCGGCCAAAAATCGCGCGATTTTCGCCGCTATTTTTCGCCGCTAGCGGCCAAAAATCGTGCGATTTTCGCCGCTAGCGGCCAAAAATCGCGCGATTTTCGCCGCTAGCGGCCAAAAATCGCGCGATTTTCGCCGCTAGCGGCCAAAAATCGCGCGATTTTCGCCGCTAGCGGCCAAAAATCGTGCGATTTTCGCCGCTAGCGGCCAAAAATCGCGCGATTTTCGCCGCTAGCGGCCAAAAATCGTGCGATTTTCGCCGCTAGCGGCCAAAAATCGCGCGATTTTCGCCGCTAGCGGCCAAAAATCGCGCGAATTTCGCCGCTAGCGGCCAAAAATCGCGCGATTTTCGCCGCTAGCGGCCAAAAATCGCGCGATTTTCGCCGCTAGCGGCCAAAAATCGGGCGATTTTCGCCGCTAGCGGCCAAAAATCGGCGATTTTCGCCCCTAGCGGCCAAAAATCGTGCGAATTTCGCCGCTAGCGGCCAAAAATCGTGCGATTTTCGCCGCTAGCGGCCAAAAATCGTGCGATTTTCGCCGCTACCGGCCAAAATCGCGCGATTTTCGCCGCTACCGGCCAAAAACCGCGCGATTTTCGCCGCTAGCGGCCAAAAATCGCGCGATTTTCGCCGCTAGCGGCCAAAAAATCGTGCGATTTTCGCCGCTAGCGGCCAAAAATCGCGCGATTTTCGCCGCTAGCGGCCAAAAATCGCGCGATTTTTGCCGCTAGCGGCCAAAAATCGTGCGATTTTCGCCGCTAGCGGCCAAAAATCGTGCGATTTTCGCCGCTACCGGCCAAAAATCGCGCGATTTTCGCCGCTAGCGGCCAAAAATCGCGCGATTTTCGCCGCTAGCGGCCAAAAATCGACGATTTTCGCCGCTAGCGGCCAAAAATCGTGCGAATTTCGCCGCTAGCGGCCAAAAATCGTGCGATTTTCGCCGCTAGCGGCCAAAAATCGTGCGATTTCGCCGCTACCGGCCAAAAATCGCGCGATTTTCGCCGCTAGCGGCCAAAAATCGTGCGATTTTCGCCGCTATTTTCGCCGCTAGCGGCCAAAAAATCGCGCGATTTTCGCCGCTAGCGGCCAAAAACCGCGCGATTTTCGCCGCTAGCGGCCAAAATCGCGCGATTTTCGCCGCTAGCGGCCAAAAATCGTGCGATTTTCGCCGCTAGCGGCCAAAAATCGTGCGATTTTCGCCGCTAGCGGCCAAAAACCGCGCGATTTTCGCCGCTAGCGGCCAAAAATTTTCGCCGCTACGGCCAAAAACCGTTTTTCGCAGCTAGCGGCAAAAAAATCGTGCGATTTTCGCCGCTAGCGGCCAAAAATCGCGCGATTTTCGCCGCTAGCGGCCAAAAATCGCGCGATTTTCGCCGCTAGCGGCCAAAAATCGCGCGATTTTCGCCGCTAGCGGCCAAAAACCGCGCGGGCTATTTTTGCCGCTAGCGGCCAAAAATCGCGATTTTCGCCCCTAGCGGCCAAAAATCGTGCGAATTTCGCCGCTAGCGGCCAAAAATCGTGCGATTTCGCCGCTAGCGGCCAAAAATCGTGCGAATTTCGCCGCGGCCAAAAATCGTGCGATTTTCGCCGCTAGCGGCCAAAAATCGTGCGATTTTCGCCGCTAGCGGCCAAAAATCGCGCGATTTTCGCCGCTAGCGGCCAAAAATCGCGCGATTTTCGCCGCTAGCGGCCAAAAATCGTGCTAGCGGCCAAAAATTTTTTTGCCGCTAGCGGCCAAAAATCGACGATTTTCGCCCCTAGCGGCCAAAAATCGTGCGAATTTCGCTGCTAGCGGCCAAAAATCGTGCGAATTTCGCCGCTAGCGGCCAAAAATCGTGCGAATTTCGCCGCTACCGGCCAAAAATTTTCGCCGCTAGCGGCCAAAAACGCGTTTTTTCGCCGCTAGCGGCCAAAAATCGTGCGAATTTCGCTAGCGGCCAAAAATCGCGCGATTTTCGCCGCTAGCGGCCAAAAATCGCGCGATTTTCGCCGCTAGCGGCCAAAAATCGTGCGATTTTCGCCGCTAGCGGCCAAAAATCGCGCGATTTTCGCCGCTAGCGGCCAAAAATCGCGCGATTTTCGCCGCTAGCGGCCAAAAATCGGGCGATTTTTGCCGCTAGCGGCCAAAAATCGACGATTTTCGCCCCTAGCGGCCAAAAATCGTGCGAATTTCGCTGCTAGCGGCCAAAAATCGTGCGAATTTCGCCGCTAGCGGCCAAAACTCGTGCGAATTTCGCCGCTACCGGCCAAAAATCGCGCGATTTTCGCCGCTACCGGCCAAAAACCGTGCGATTTTCGCAGCTAGCGGCCAAAAATCGTGCGAATTTCGCCGCTAGCGGCCAAAAACCGCGCGATTTTCGCCGCTAGCGGCCAAAAACGTGCGATTTTCGCAGCTGGCGAGCAAAAATCGCACGATTTTCGCCGCTACCGGCCAAAAATCGTGCGATTTTCGCCGCTAGCGGCCAAAAATCGCGCGATTTTCGCCGCTAGCGGCCAAAAATCGCGCGATTTTCGCCGCTAGCGGCCAAAAATCGCCGCTAGCGGCGATTTTCGCCGCTAGCGGCCAAAAATCGTGCGAATTTCGCCGCTAGCGGCCAAAAATCGTGCGATTTTCGCCGCTAGCGGCCAAAAATCGTGCGATTTTCGCCGCTAGGCCAAAAATCGCGCGATTTTCGCCGCTAAAAATCGCGCGATTTTCGCCGCTAGCGGCCAAAAATCGGGCTATTTTTGCCGCTAGCGGCCAAAAATCGACGATTTTCGCCCCTAGCGGCCAAAAATCGTGCGAATTTCGCTGCTAGCGGCCAAAAATCGTGCGAATTTCGCCGCTAGCGGCCAAAAATCGTGCGAATTTCGCCGCTACCGGCCAAAATCGCGCGATTTTCGCCGCTACCGGCCAAAAACCGTGCGATTTTCGCAGCTGGCGGGCAAAAATCGTGCGAATTTCGCCGCTAGCGGCCAAAAACCGCGCGATTTTCGCCGCTAGCGGCCAAAAACCGCGCGATTTTCGCAGCTAGCGGCCAAAAATCGCGCGATTTTCGCCGCTACCGGCCAAAAACCGTGCGATTTTCGCCGCTAGCGGCCAAAAATCGCGCGATTTTCGCCGCTAGCGGCCAAAAATCGCGCGATTTTCGCCGCTAGCGGCCAAAAATCGTGCGATTTTCGCCGCTAGCGGCCAAAAATCGCGCGATTTTCGCCGCTAGCGGCCAAAAATCGCGCGATTTTCGCCGCTAGCGGCCAAAAATCGCGCGATTTTCGCCGCTAGCGGCCAAAAATCGCGCGATTTTCGCCGCTAGCGGCCAAAAATCGTGCGATTTTCGCCGCTAGCGGCCAAAAATCGTGCGAATTTCGCCGCTAGCGGCCAAAAATCGCGCGATTTTCGCCGCTAGCGGCCAAAAATCGCGCGATTTTCGCCGCTAGCGGCCAAAAATCGTGCGATTTTCGCCGCGGGCAAAAATCGCGCGATTTTCGCCGCTAGCGGCCAAAAATCGCGCGATTTTCGCCGCTAGCGGCCAAAAATCGCGCGATTTTCGCCGCTAGCGGCCAAAAATCGTGCGATTTTCGCCGCTAGCGGCCAAAAATCGACGATTTTCGCCCCTAGCGGCCAAAAATCGTGCGAATTTCGCCGCTAGCGGCCAAAAATCGTGCGAATTTCGCCGCTAGCGGCCAAAAATCGTGCGAATTTCGCCGCTACGGCCAAAAACCGCGCGATTTTCGCCGCTAAAAAATCGCGCGATTTTCGCCGCTACCGGCCAAAAACCGTGCGATTTTCGCAGCTGGCGGCCAAAAATCGTGCGATTTTCGCCGCTAGCGGCCAAAAATCGCGCGATTTTCGCCGCTAGCGGCCAAAAACCGCGCGATTTTCGCCGCTAGCGGCCAAAAATCGTGCTATTTTTGCCGCTAGCGGCCAAAAATCGACGATTTTCGCCGCTAGCGGCCAAAAATCGTGCGAATTTTCGCCGCTAGCGGCCAAAAATCGTGCGATTTTCGCCGCTAGCGGCCAAAAATCGCGCGATTTTCGCCGCTAAAAAATCGTGCGATTTTCGCCGCTAGCGGCCAAAAATCGCGCGATTTTCGCCGCTAGCGGCCAAAAATCGTGCGATTTTCGCCGCTAGCGGCCAAAAATTTTTCGCCGCTAGCGGCCAAAAATCGCGCGATTTTCGCCTAGCGGCCAAAAATAGCGGCCAAAAATCGTGCGAATTTCGCCGCTAGCGGCCAAAAATCGTGCGAATTTCGCCGCTAGCGGCCAAAAATCGTGCGAATTTCGCCGCTAGCGGCCAAAAACCGCGCAATTTTCGCCGCTAGCGGCCAAAAATCGCGCGATTTTTGCCGCTACCGGCCAAAAACCGTGCGATTTTCGCCGCTAGCGGCCAAAAATCGCGCGATTTTCGCCGCTAGCGGCCAAAAACCGCGCGATTTTCGCCGCTAGCGGCCAAAAACCGCGCGAATTTCGCCGCTAGCGGCCAAAAATCGGGCTATTTTTGCCGCTAGCGGCCAAAAATCGACGATTTTCGCCGCTAGCGGCCAAAAATCGTGCGAATTTCGCCGCTAGCGGCCAAAAATCGTGCGAATTTCGCCGCTAGCGGCCAAAAATCGTGCGAAAAATCGCCGCTAGCGGCCAAAAATTTTCGCCGCTAGCGGCGAAAACCGCGCGATTTTCGCCGCTAGCGGCCAAAAATCGCGCGATTTTTGCCGCTAGCGGCCAAAAATCGCGCGATTTTCGCCGCTAGCGGCCAAAAATCGTGCGAATTTCGCCCGCTAGCGGCCAAAAATCGCTAGCGAAAAATTCGCCGCTAGCGGCCAAAAATCGTGCGAATTTCGCCGCTAGCGGCCAAAAATCGTGCGATTTTCGCCGCTACCGGCCAAAAACCGCGCGATTTTCGCCGCTAGCGGCCAAAAATCGCGCGATTTTCGCCGCTAGCGGCCAAAAATCGCGCGATTTTCGCCGCTAGCGGCCAAAAATCGTGCGATTTTCGCCGCTAGCGGCCAAAAATCGCGCGATTTTCGCCGCTAGCGGCCAAAAATCGTGCGATTTTCGCCGCTAGCGGCCAAAAATCGTGCGATTTTCGCCGCTAGCGGCCAAAAACCGCGCGATTTTCGCCGCTAGCGGCCAAAAATCGCGCGATTTTCGCCGCTAGCGGCCAAAAATCGCGCGATTTTCGCCGCTAGCGGCCAAAAACCGTGCGATTTTCGCCGCTAGCGGCCAAAAATCGCGCGATTTTCGCCGCTAGCGGCCAAAAATCGCGCGATTTTCGCCGCTAGCGGCCAAAAATCGCGCGATTTTCGCCGCTAGCGGCCAAAAATCGCGCGATTTTCGCCGCTAGCGGCCAAAAATCGCGCGAGCGGCTAGCGGCCAAAAATCGTGCGATTTTCGCCGCTAGCGGCCAAAAATCGTGCGAATTTCGCCGCTAGCGGCCAAAAATCGTGCGAATTTCGCCGCTACCGGCCAAAAACCGCGCGATTTTCGCCGCTAGCGGCCAAAAACTGCGCGATTTTCGCCGCTAGCGGCCAAAAATCGCGCGATTTTCGCCGCTAGCGGCCAAAAATCGACGCTTTTTTCGCCGCTAGCGGCCAAAAATCGTGCGATTTTCGCCGCTAGCGGCCAAAAATCGTGCGATTTTCGCCGCTAGCGGCCAAAAATCGTGCGAATTTCGCCGCTAGCGGCCAAAAATCGTGCGATTTTCGCCGCTAGCGGCCAAAAATCGCCGCGGCCAAAAATTTCGCCGCTACCGGCCAAAAACCGCGCGATTTTCGCCGCTAGCGGCCAAAAATCGTGCGATTTTTGCCGCTAGCGGCCAAAAATCGGCGATTTTTCGCCGCTAGCGGCCAAAAATCGTGCGATTTTCGCCGCTAGCGGCCAAAAATCGTGCGAATTTCGCCGCTACCGGCCAAAATTTCGCCGCTGCGATTTTCGCCGCTAGCGGCCAAAAATCGCGCGATTTTCGCCGCTACCGGCCAAAAATCGCGCGATTTTCGCCGCTAGCGGCCAAAAATCGTGCGATTTTCGCCGCTAGCGGCCAAAAATCGCGCGATTTTCGCCGCTAGCGGCCAAAAACCGCGCGATTTTCGCCGCTAGCGGCCAAAAAACCGTGCGATTTTCGCCGCTACGGGCCAAAATCGCGCGATTTTCGCCGCTACCGGCCAAAAATCGCGCGATTTTCGCCGCTAGCGGCCAAAAACCGCGCGATTTTCGCCGCTAGCGGCCAAAAATCGCGCGATTTTCGCCGCTAGCGGCCAAAAATCGCGCGATTTTCGCCGCTAGCGGCCAAAAATCGCGCGATTTTCGCCGCTAGCGGCCAAAAATCGCGCGATTTTCGCCGCTAGCGGCCAAAAATCGCGCGATTTTCGCCGCTACGCCAAAAACCGCGCGATTTTCGCCGCTAGCGGCCAAAAACCGTGCGATTTTCGCAGCTGGCGGGCAAAAATCGCGCGATTTTCGCCGCTACCGGCCAAAAACCGCGCGATTTTCGCCGCTAGCGGCCAAAAACAATGCGCGATTTTCGCAGCTAGCGGCCAAAAATCGCGCGATTTTCGCCGCTACCGGCCAAAAATCGCGCGATTTTCGCCGCTAGCGGCCAAAAATCGCGCGATTTTCGCCGCTAGCGGCCAAAAATCGCGCGATTTTCGCCGCTACCGGCCAAAAATCGCGCGATTTTCGCCGCTAGCGGCCAAAAATCGTGCGATTTTCGCCGCTAGCGGCCAAAAATCGCGCGATTTTCGCCGCTACCGGCCAAAATCGCGCGATTTTCGCCGCTAGCGGCCAAAAACCGCGCGATTTTCGCCGCTAGCGGCCAAAAATCGCGATTTTCGCCGCTAAAAAATCGCGCGATTTTCGCCGCTAGCCGGCCAAAAATCCATGCGATTTTCGCAGCTAGCGGCCAAAAATCGCGATTTTCGCCGCTACCGGCCAAAAATAGCGCGATTTTCGCCGCTAGCGGCCAAAAACCGCGCGATTTTCGCCGCTAGCGGCCAAAAATCGGGCGATTTTCGCCGCTACCGGCCAAAAATCGCGCGATTTTCGCCGCTAGCGGCCAAAACCGCGCTATTTTCGCCGCTAGCGGCCAAAAATCGCGCGATTTTCGCCGCTACCGGCCAAAAATATTTTCGCGAAAAACCGCGCGATTTTCGCCGCTAGCGGCCAAAAATCGTGCGATTTTCGCCGCTAACGGCCAAAAACCGCGCGATTTTCGCCGCTAGCTGGCGGGCAAAAATCGCGATTTTCGCCGCTACCGGCCAAAAATCGCGCGATTTTCGCCGCTACCGGCCAAAAACCGCGCGATTTTCGCCGCTACCGGCCAAAAACCGCGCGATTTTCGCAGCTAGTGGGCAAAAATCGCGATTTTCGCCGCTACCGGCCAAAAATCGCGCGATTTTCGCCGCTAGCGGCCAAAAACCGCGCGATTTTCGCCGCTACCGGCCAAAAACCATGCGATTTTCGCAGCTGGCGGGCAAAAATCGCGATTTTCGCCGCTACCGGCCAAAAATAGCGCGATTTTCGCCGCTACCGGCCAAAAACCGCGCGATTTTCGCCGCTACCGGCCAAAAACCGCGCGATTTTCGCAGCTGGCGGGCAAAAATCGCGCGATTTTCGCCGCTACCGGCCAAAAATAGCGCGATTTTCGCCGCTAGCGGCCAAAAATCGGGCTATTTTCGCCGCTAACGGCCAAAAACCGCGCGATTTTCGCCGCTAGCGGCCAAAAATCGCGCGATTTTCGCCGCTAGCGGCCAAAAATCGCGATTTTCGCCGCTACCGGCCAAAAATCGCGCGATTTTCGCCGCTACCGGCCAAAAACCGCGCGATTTTCGCCGCTACCGGCCAAAAACCATGCGATTTTCGCAGCTACCGGCCAAAAATCGCGATTTTCGCCGCTACCGGCCAAAAATAGCGCGATTTTCGCCGCTAGCGGCCAAAAATCGTGCGATTTTCGCCGCTAGCGGCCAAAATCGGGCGATTTTTGCCGCTAACGGCCGAAAACCGCGCTATTTTGCGCAAAAACCGTGCGATTTTCGCAGCTGGCGGGCAAAAATCGCGCGATTTTCGCCGCTACCGGCTAAAAATCGTGCGAATTTCGCCGCTAACGGCCAAGAACCGCGCGATTTTCGCCGCTACCGGCCAAGAACCGCGCGATTTTCGCCGCTACCGGCCAAGAACCGCGCGATTTTCGCCGCTACCGGCCAAGAACCGCGCGATTTTCGCCGCTACCGGCCAAGAACCGCGCGATTTTCGCCGCTAGCTGGCGATTTTCGCCGCTGGCGGCCAAAAATCGCGATTTTCGCCGCTACCGGCCAAAAATAGCGCGATTTTCGCCGCTAGCGGCCAAAAACCGCGCGATTTTCGCCGCTACCGGCCAAAAACCATGCGATTTTCGCAGCTGGCGGGCAAAAATCGCGATTTTCGCCGCTACCGGCCAAAAATAGCGCGATTTTCGCCGCTACCGGCCAAAAACCGCGCGATTTTCGCCGCTACCGGCCAAAAACCATGCGATTTTCGCAGCTGGCGGGCAAAAATCGCGATTTTCGCCGCTACCGGCCAAAAATTTTCGCCGCTAGCGGCCAAAAACCTTTTTTCGCGCTAGCGGCCAAAAATCGGGCTATTTTTGCCGCTAACGGCCGAAAACCGCGCTATTTTGCGCAAAAAACCATGCGCGATTTTCGCAGCTGGCGGGCAAAAATCGCGATTTTCGCCGCTACCGGCCAAAAATCGCGCGATTTTCGCCGCTACCGGCCAAAAATCGGCGCGATTTTCGCCGCTACCGGCCAAAAAATCGGTCGATTTTCGCCGCTAACGGCCAAAAACCGCGCTATTTTGCGCAAAAAAACCATGCGATTTTTGCAGCTGGCGGGCAAAAATCGCGCGATTTTCGCCGCTACCGGCCAAAAATAGCGCGATTTTCGCCGCTACCGGCCAAAAACCGCGCGATTTTCGCCGCTACCGGCCAAAAATCGCGCGATTTTTGCCGCTAGCGGCCAAAAATCGGGCTATTTTTGCCGCTAACGGCCGAAAACCGCGCTTTTTTGCGCAAAAAAAACCATGCGATTTTCGCAGCTGGCGGGCAAAAATCGCGATTTTCGCCGCTACCGGCCAAAAATAGCGCGATTTTCGCCGCTACCGGCCAAAAACCGCGCGATTTTCGCCGCTACCGGCCAAAAACCATGCGATTTTCGCCGCTGGCGGCCAAAAATCGCGATTTTCGCCGCTACCGGCCAAAAATAGCGCGATTTTTGCCGCTAGCGGCCAAAAATCGGGCTATTTTTGCCGCTAACGGCCGAAAACCGCGCTATTTTGCGCAAAAACCATGCGATTTTCGCAGCTGGCGGGCAAAAATCGCGATTTTCGCCGCTACCGGCCAAAAATAGCGCGATTTTCGCCGCTACCGGCCAAAAACCGCTCGATTTTCGCCGCTACCGGCCAAAAACCATGCGATTTTCGCAGCTGGCGGGAAAAAATCGCGATTTTCGCCGCTACCGGCCAAAAATAGCGCGATTTTCGCCGCTAGCGGCCAAAAACATTCCGATTTTCGCCGCTAGCGGCCAAAAATCGCGCTATTTTTGCCGCTACCGGCCAAAAATCGCGCTATTTTCGCCGCAAAAAAAAATGCGATTTTCGCAGCTGGCGGGCAAAAATCGCGATTTTCGCCGCTACCGGCCAAAAATCGCGCGATTTTCGCCGCTAGCGGCCAAAAACGATTTTTGCCGCTAAAGGCCAAAAATTTTTTTTTGCCGCTAACGGCCGAAAACCGCGCTAAAAAACCATGCGATTTTCGCAGCTAGCGGGCAAAAATCGCGATTTTCGCCGCTACCGGCCAAAAATAGCGCGATTTTCGCCGCTACCGGCCAAAAACAGCGCGATTTTCGCCGCTACCGGCCAAAAATCGCGCGATTTTCGCTGCTAGCGGCAAAAATCGCGATTTTTGCCGCTACCGGCCAAAAATAGCGCGATTTTTGCCGCTACCGGCCAAAAACCGCGCGATTTTCGCGCAAAAACCATGCGATTTTCGCAGCTGGCGGGCAAAAATCGCGATTTTCGCCGCTACCGGCCAAAAATAGCGCGATTTTCGCCGCTACCGGCCAAAAACCGCGCGATTTTCACCGCTACCGACCAAAAACCATGCGATTTTCGCAGCTGGCGGGCAAAAATCGCGATTTTCGCCGCTACCGGCCAAAAATAGCGCGATTTTTGCCGTTAGCGGCCAAAAATCGGGCGATTTTTGCCGCTAACGGCCAAAAATCGCGCTATTTTGCGCTAACGGCCGGCGCTATTTTGCGCAAAAATGCGATTTTCGCAGCTGGCGGGCAAAAATCGCGATTTTCGCCGCTACCGGCCAAAAATAGCGCGATTTTCGCCGCTACCGGCCAAAAACCGCGCGATTTTCGCCGCTACCGGCCAAAAACCATGCGATTTTCGCAGCTGGCGGGCAAAAATCGCGATTTTCGCCGCTACCGGCCAAAAAAAGCGCGATTTTCGCCGCTAGCGGCCAAAAACCCACCGATTTTCGCCGCTAGCGGCCAAAAATCGGGCTATTTTTGCCGCTAACGGCCGAAAACCGCGATATTTTGCGCAAAAACCATGCGATTTTCGCAGCTGGCGGGCAAAAATCGCGATTTTCGCCGCTACCGGCCAAAAATAGCGCGATTTTCGCCGCTACCGGCCAAAAACCGCGCGATTTTCGCCGCTACCGGCCAAAAACCATGCGATTTTCGCAGCTGGCGGGCAAAAATCGCGATTTTCGCCGCTACCGGCCAAAAATCGCGCGATTTTCGCCGCTACCGGCCAAAAACCGCGCGATTTTCGCCGCTACCAGCCAAAAACCATGCGATTTTCGCAGCTGGCGGGCAAAAATCGCGATTTTCGCCGCTACCGGCCAAAAATAGCGCGATTTTCGCCGCTACCGGCCAAAAACCGCGCGATTTTCGCCGCTACCGCGATTTTCCAAAAACCATGCGATTTTCGCAGCTGGCGGGCAAAAATCGCGATTTTCGCCGCTACCGGCCAAAAATAGCGCGAGCCGCTAGCGGCCAAAAATCGGGCTATTTTTGCCGCTAACGGCCGAAAACCGCGCTATTTTGCGCAAAAACCATGCGATTTTCACAGCTGGCCGGCAAAAATCGCGATTTTCGCCGCTACCGGCCAAAAATAGCGCGATTTTCGCCGCTACCGGCCAAAAACCGCTCGATTTTCGCCGCTACCGGCCAAAAACCATGCGATTTTCGCAGCTGGCGGGCAAAAATCGCGATTTTCGCCGCTACCGGCCAAAAATAGCGCGATTTTCGCCGCTACCGGCCAAAAACCGCGCGATTTTCGCCGCTACCGGCCAAAAACAATTTTCGCATGGCGGGCTCGCGATTTTTGCCGCTAACGGCCAAAAATCGCGCTATTTTGCTAACGCGCGATTTTCGCAGCTGGCGGGCAAAAATCGCGATTTTCGCCGCTACCGGCCAAAAATAGCGCGATTTTCGCCGCTAGCGGCCAAAAACCGCGCGATTTTCGCCGATAGCGGCCAAAAATCGGGCGATTTTTGCCGCTAACGGCCGAAAACCGCGCTATTTTCGCGCTAAAAACCATGCGATTTTCGCAGCTGGCGGGCAAAAATCGCGATTTTCGCCGCTACCGGCCAAAAATAGCGCGATTTTCGCCGCTAACGGCCAAAAACCGCGCGATTTTCGCCGCTAAAAAAAACCATGCGATTTTCGCAGCTGGCGGGCAAAAATCGCGATTTTCGCCGCTACCGGCCAAAAATCGCGCGATTTTCGCCGCTACCGGCCAAAAACCGCGCGATTTTCGCCGCTACCGCCAAAAACCATGCGATTTTCGCAGCTGGCGGGCAAAAATCGCGATTTTCGCCGCTACCGGCCAAAAATAGCGCGATTTTCGCCGCTAGCGGCCAAAAATCGGGCTATTTTTGCCGCTAACGGCCGAAAACCGCGCTATTTTGCGCAAAAAACCATGCGATTTTCGCAGCTGGCGGGCAAAAATCGCGATTTTCGCCGCTACCGGCCAAAAATAGCGCGATTTTCGCCGCTACCGGCCAAAAACCGCGCGATTTTCGCCGCTACCGGCCAAAAACCATGCGATTTTCGCAGCTGGCGGGCAAAAATCGCGATTTTCGCCGCTACCGGCCAAAAATCGCGCGATTTTCGCCGCTACCGGCCAAAAACCGCGCGATTTTCGCCGCTACCGGCCAAAAACCATGCGATTTTCGCAGCTGGCGGGCAAAAATCGCGATTTTCGCCGCTACCGGCCAAAAATCGCGCGATTTTCGCCGCTACGGTCCAAAAACCGCGCGATTTTCGCCGCTACCAGCCAAAAACCAAGCGATTTTCGCAGCTGGCGGGCAAAAATCGCGATTTTCGCCGCTACCGGCCAAAAATAGCGCGATTTTCGCCGCTACCGGCCAAAAACCGCGCGATTTTCGCCGCTACCGGCCAAAAACCGCGCGATTTTCGCAGCTGGCGGGCAAAAATCGCGATTTTCGCCGCTACCGGCCAAAAATAGCGCGATTTTTGCCGCTAGCGGCCAAAAATCGGGCTATTTTTGCCGCTAACGGCCGAAAACCGCGCTATTTTGCGCAAAAACCATGCGATTTTCGCAGCTGGCGGGCAAAAATCGCGATTTTCGCCGCTACCGGCCAAAAATAGCGCGATTTTCGCCGCTACCGGCCAAAAACCGCGCGATTTTCGCCGCTACCGGCCAAAAACCATGCGATTTTCGCAGCTGGCGGGCAAAAATCGCGCGATTTTCGCCGCTACCGGCCAAAAATAGCGCGATTTTCGCCGCTAGCGGCCAAAAATCGGCGATTTTCGCCGCTAAAACCGCGCGATTTTCGCCGCTACCGGCCAAAAACCGCGCGATTTTCGCCGCTAGCGGCCAAAAACCGCGATTTTTCGCAGCTGGCGGGAAAAACCGTCGCGATTTTCGCCGCTACCGGCCAAAAATAGCGCGATTTTCGCCGCTACCGGCCAAAAACCGCGCGATTTTCGCCGCTACCGGCCAAAAACCATGCGATTTTCGCAGCTCGCGGGCAAAAATCGCGATTTTCGCCGCTACCGGCCAAAAATAGCGCGATTTTCGCCGCTACCGGCCAAAAACCGCGCGATTTTCGCCGCTACCGGCCAAAAATCGCGATTTTCGCCGCTACCGGCCAAAAATCGCGCGATTTTCGCCGCTAGCGGCCAAAAACCGCGCGATTTTTCCCGCTAGCGGCAAAAATCGCGCGATTTTCGCCGCTAACGGCCAAAAACCGCGCGATTTTCGCCGATTACGCGGCGATTTTCGCCGCTAATTTTCCGGCAAAAACCGCGCGATTTTCGCCGCTACCGGCCAAAAATCGCGCGATTTTCGCCGCTAGCGGCCAAAAATCGCGATTTTCGCCGCTACCGGCCAAAAATCGCGCGATTTTCGCCGCTAACGGCCAAAAACCGCGCGATTTTCGCCGCAAAAACCATGCGATTTTCGCAGCTGGCGGGCAAAAATCGCGATTTTCGCCGCTACCGGCCAAAAATAGCGCGATTTTCGCCGCTACCGGCCAAAAACCGCGCGATTTTCGCCGCTACCGGCCAAAAACCATGCGATTTTCGCAGCTGGAGGGCAAAAATCGCGATTTTCGCCGCTACCGGCCAAAAATAGCGCGATTTTTGCCGCTAGCGGCCAAAAACCGCGCGATTTTCGCCGCTAAAAAACCGCGCGATTTTCGCCGCTAAAAAATCGCGCGATTTTCGCCGCTGGCGGCCAAAAATCGCGATTTTCGCCGCTACCGGCCAAAAATAGCGCGTTTTTTGGCGCAACCGGCCAAAAACTTCGCGATTTTCGCCGCTACCGGCCAAAAACCATGCGATTTTCGCAGCTGGCGGGAAAAAATCGCGCGATTTTCGCCGCTACCGGCCAAAAATCGCGCGATTTTCGCCGCTAGCGGCCAAAAACCTTCCGATTTTCGCCGCTAGCGGCCAAAAATCGCGCGATTTTCGCCGCTAGCGGCCAAAAACCGCGCGATTTTCGCCGCTAAAACCGGCCAAAAAAAAACATGCGATTTTCGCAGCTGGCGGGCAAAAATCGCGATTTTTCGCCGCTACCGGCCAAAAATCGCGCGATTTTCGCCGCTAGCGGCCAAAATCGCGCGATTTTCGCCGCTACCGGCCAAAAATCGCGCGATTTTCGCCGCTACCGGCCAAAAATAGCGCGCTATTTTCGCCGCTATTTTGCCAAAAACCATGCGATTTTCGCAGCTGGCGGGCAAAAATCGCGCGATTTTCGCCGCTACCGGCCAAAAACCGCGCGATTTTCGCCGCTAGCGGCCAAAAACCGCGCGATTTTCGCCGCTACCGGCCAAAAATCGCGCGATTTTCGCCGCTAGCGGCCAAAAATCGCGCGATTTTCGCCGCTACCGGCCAAAAACCGCGCGATTTTCGCCGCTAGCGGCCAAAAACCATGCGATTTTCGCAGCTGGCGGGCAAAAATCGCGATTTTCGCCGCTACCGGCCAAAAATAGCGCGATTTTCGCCGCTACCGGCCAAAAACCGCGCGATTTTCGCCGCTACCGGCCAAAAACCATGCGATTTTCGCAGCTGGCGGGCAAAAATCGCGATTTTCGCCGCTACCGGCCAAAAATAGCGCGATTTTCGCCGCTACCGGCCAAAAATAGCGCGATTTTCGCCGCTAGCGGCCAAAAACCGTGCGATTTTAGCAGCTGGCGGGCAAAAACCATGCGATTTTCGCAGCTGGCGGGCAAAAATCGCGATTTTTTCGCCGCTACCGGCCAAAAATAGCGCGATTTTCGCCGCTACCGGCCAAAAACCGCGCGATTTTCGCCGCTACCGGCCAAAAACCATGCGATTTTCGCAGCTGGCGGGCAAAAATCGCGATTTTCGCCGCTACCGGCCAAAAATCGCGCTAGATTTTTCGCCGCTAACGGCCAAAAACCGCGCGATTTTCGCCGCTAGCGGCCAAAAATCGCGCGATTTTCGCCGCTAACGGCCAAAAACCGCGCGATTTTCGCCGCTACCGGCCAAAAATCGCGCGATTTTCGCCGCTACCGGCCAAAAATAGCGCGATTTTCGCCGCTACCGGCCAAAAACCGCGCGATTTTCGCCGCTACCGGCCAAAAACCATGCGATTTTCGCAGCTGGCGGGCAAAAATCGCGATTTTCGCCGCTACCGGCCAAAAATAGCGCGATTTTCGCCGCTACCGGCCAAAAACCGCGCGATTTTCGCCGCTACCAGCCAAAAATGCGATTTTCGCGATTTTTCGCCGCTACCGGCCAAAAATAGCGCGATTTTCGCCGCTACCGGCCAAAAACCGCGCGATTTTCGCCGCTACCGGCCAAAAACCGCGCGATTTTCGCCGCTACCGGCCAAAAACCATGCGATTTTCGCCGCTACCGGCCAAAAATCGCGATTTTCGCCGCTACCGGCCAAAAATAGCGCGATTTTCGCCGCTAGCGGCCAAAAATTTTTTCGCCGCTAACGGCCAAAAACCGCGCGATTTTCGCGCAAAAACCATGCGATTTTCGCAGCTGGCGGGCAAAAATCGCGATTTTCGCCGCTACCGGCCAAAAATAGCGCGATTTTCGCCGCTACCGGCCAAAAACCGCGCGATTTTCGCCGCTACCGGCCAAAAACCATGCGATTTTCGCAGCTGGCGGGCAAAAATCGCGCGATTTTCGCCGCTACCGGCCAAAAATAGCGCGATTTTCGCCGCTACCGGCCAAAAACCGCGCGATTTTCGCGCCGCGATTTTCGCAGCTGGCGGGCAAAAATCGCGCGATTTTCGCCGCTACGGCCAAAAATAGCGCGATTTTCGCCGCTAAAAAATAGCGCGATTTTCGCCGCTACCGGCCAAAAATCGCGCGATTTTCGCCGCTACCGGCCAAAAACCGCGCGATTTTCGCCGCTAGCGGCCAAAAATCGATTTTCGCCGCTAGCGGCCAAAAATCGGGCGATTTTCGCCGCTAAAAAACCGCGCGATTTTCGCCGCTACCGCATTGCGATTTTCGCAGCTGGCGGGCAAAAATCGCGATTTTCGCCGCTACCGGCCAAAAATAGCGCGATTTTTGCCGCTAACGGCCAAAAACCGCGCGATTTTCGCCGCTACCGGCCAAAAACCATGCGATTTTCGCAGCTGGCGGGCAAAAATCGCGATTTTCGCCGCTACCGGCCAAAAATAGCGCGATTTTCGCCGCTACCGGCCAAAAACCGCGCGATTTTCGCCGCTACCGGCCAAAAACCATGCGATTTTCGCAGCTGGCGGGCAAAAATCGCGATTTTCGCCGCTACCGGCCAAAAATCGCGCGATTTTTGCCGCTAGCGGCCAAAAATCGCGCGATTTTCGCCGCTAACGGCCAAAAACCGCGCGATTTTCGCAGCGATTTTCGCAGCTGGCGGGCAAAAATCGCGATTTTCGCCGCTACCGGCCAAAAATAGCGCGATTTTCGCCGCTACCGGCCAAAAACCGCGCGATTTTCGCCGCTACTAAAACCGGCCAAAAACCATGCGATTTTCGCAGCTGGCGGGCAAAAATCGCGATTTTCGCCGCTACCGGCCAAAAATAGCGCGATTTTCGCCGCTACCGGCCAAAAACCGCGCGATTTTCGCCGCTACCGGCCAAAAACCATGCGATTTTCGCAGCTGGCGGGCAAAAATCGCGATTTTCGCCGCTACCGGCCAAAAATAGCGCGATTTTCGCCGCTACCGGCCAAAAACCGCGCGATTTTCGCCGCTACCGGCCAAAAACCATGCGATTTTCGCAGCTGGCGGGCAAAAATCGCGATTTTCGCCGCTACCGGCCAAAAATAGCGCGATTTTCGCCGCTACCGGCCAAAAACCGCGCGATTTTCGCCGCTAAAAAAAATTTTGCCGCATGCGATTTTCGCAGCTGGCGGGCAAAAATCGCGATTTTCGCCGCTACCGGCCAAAAATAGCGCGATTTTCGCCGCTACCGGCCAAAAACCGCGCGATTTTCGCCGCTACCGGCCAAAAACCATGCGATTTTCGCAGCTGGCGGGCAAAAATCGCGATTTTCGCCGCTACCGGCCAAAAATAGCGCGATTTTCGCCGCTACCGGCCAAAAACCGCGCGATTTTCGCCGCTACCGGCCAAAAACCATGCGATTTTCGCAGCTGGCGGGCAAAAATCGCGATTTTCGCCGCTACCGGCCAAAAATAGCGCGATTTTCGCCGCTAACGGCCAAAAACCGCGCGATTTTCGCCGCTACCGGCCAAAAACCATGCGATTTTCGCAGCTGGCGGGCAAAAATCGCGATTTTCGCCGCTACCGGCCAAAAATAGCGCGATTTTCGCCGCTACCGGCCAAAAACCGCGCGATTTTCGCCGCTACCGGCCAAAAACCATGCGATTTTCGCAGCTGGCGGGCAAAAATCGCGATTTTCGCCGCTACCGGCCAAAAATAGCGCGATTTTCGCCGCTAGCGGCCAAAAACCGCGCTATTTTCGCCGCTAACGGCCAAAAACCGCGCTATTTTACCGCAAAAACCATGCGATTTTCGCAGCTGGCGGGCAAAAATCGCGATTTTCGCCGCTACCGGCCAAAAATAGCGCGATTTTCGCCGCTACCGGCCAAAAACCGCGCGATTTTCGCCGCTACCGGCCAAAAACCATGCGATTTTCGCAGCTGGCGGGCAAAAATCGCGATTTTCGCCGCTACCGGCCAAAAATCGCGCGATTTTCGCCGCTACCGGCCAAAAACCGCGCGATTTTCGCCGCTACCGGCCAAAAATGCGATTTTCGCAGCTGGCGGGCAAAAATCGCGATTTTCGCCGCTACCGGCCAAAAACCATTTTCGCCGCGAAAAACCATGCGATTTTCGCAGCTGGCGGGCAAAAATCGCGATTTTCGCCGCTACCGGCCAAAAATAGCGCGATTTTCGCCGCTACCGGCCAAAAACCGCGCGATTTTCGCCGCTACCGACCAAAAATTATGCGATTTTCGCAGCTGGCGGGCAAAAATCGCGATTTTCGCCGCTACCGGCCAAAAATAGCGCGATTTTCGCCGCTACCGGCCAAAAACCGCGCGATTTTCGCCGCTACCGGCCAAAAACCATGCGATTTTCGCGATTTTTCGCCGCTACCGGCCAAAAATAGCGCGATTTTCGCCGCTACCGGCCAAAAACCGCGCGATTTTCGCCGCTAGCGGCCAAAAATCGCGCGATTTTCGCCGCTACCGGCCAAAAACCGCGCGATATTTTGCGCAAAAACCATGCGATTTTCGCAGCTGGCGGGCAAAAATCGCGATTTTCGCCGCTACCGGCCAAAAATCGCGCGATTTTCGCCGCTACCGGCCAAAAATCGCGATTTTCGCGATTTTTCGCCGCTAAAAATCGGCCAAAAATCGCGCGATTTTCGCCGCTAACGGCCAAAAACCGCGCGATTTTCGCGCTACCGGCCAAAAAACCATGCGATTTTCGCAGCTGGCGGGCAAAAATCGCGATTTTCGCCGCTACCGGCCAAAAATAGCGCGATTTTCGCCGCTACCGGCCAAAAACCGCGCGATTTTCGCCGCTACCGGCCAAAAACCAAATTTTCGCAGCTGGCGGGCAAAAATCGCGATTTTCGCCGCTACCGGCCAAAAATAGCGCGATTTTCGCCGCTAGCGGCCAAAAATCGGGCGATTTTTGCCGCTAACGGCCAAAAACCGCGCTATTTTGCGCAAAAACCATGCGATTTTCGCAGCTGGCGGGCAAAAATCGCGATTTTCGCCGCTACCGGCCAAAAATAGCGCGATTTTCGCCGCTACCGGCCAAAAACCGCTCGATTTTCGCCGCTACCGGCCAAAAACCATGCGATTTTCGCAGCTGGCGGGCAAAAATCGCGATTTTCGCCGCTACCGGCCAAAAATAGCGCGATTTTCGCCGCTACCGGCCAAAAATCGCGCGATTTTCGCCGCTACCGGCCAAAAACCATGCGATTTTCGCCGCTACCGGCCAAAAATCGCGCGATTTTCGCCGCTAGCGGCCAAAAATCGCGCGATTTTCGCCGCTAACGGCCAAAAACCGCGCGATTTTCGCCGCTAAAAAACCATGCGATTTTCGCAGCTGGCGGGCAAAAATCGCGATTTTCGCCGCTACCGGCCAAAAATAGCGCGATTTTCGCCGCTACCGGCCAAAAACCGCGCGATTTTCGCCGCTACCGGCCAAAAATCGCGCGATTTTCGCCGCTACCGGCCAAAAATCGCGCGATTTTCGCCGCTACCGGCCAAAAACCGCGCGATTTTCGCCGCTACCGGCCAAAAACCATGCGATTTTCGCAGCTGGCGGGCAAAAATCGCGATTTTCGCCGCTACCGGCCAAAAATAGCGCGATTTTCGCCGCTACCGGCCAAAAACCGCGCGATTTTCGCCGCTACCGGCCAAAAACCATGCGATTTTCGCCGCTGGCGGGCAAAAATCGCGATTTTCGCCGCTACCGGCCAAAAATAGCGCGATTTTCGCCGCTACCGGCCAAAAACCGCGCGATTTTCGCCGCTACCGGCAAAAACCATGCGATTTTCGCAGCTGGCGGGCAAAAATCGCGATTTTCGCCGCTACCGGCCAAAAATAGCGCGATTTTCGCCGCTACCGGCCAAAAACCGCGCGATTTTCGCCGCTACCGGCCAAAAACCATGCGATTTTCGCAGCTGGCGGGCAAAAATCGCGATTTTCGCCGCTACCGGCCAAAAATAGCGCGATTTTCGCCGCTACCGGCCAAAAACCGCGCGATTTTCGCCGCTACCGGCCAAAAACCATGCGATTTTCGCAGCTGGCGGGCAAAAATCGCGCGATTTTCGCCGCTACCGGCCAAAAATCGCGCGATTTTCGCCGCTAAAAAAAACCATGCGATTTTCGCAGCTGGCGGGCAAAAATCGCGATTTTCGCCGCTACCGGCCAAAAATAGCGCGATTTTCGCCGCTACCGGCCAAAAACCGCGCGATTTTCGCCGCTACCGGCCAAAAAACCATGCGATTTTCGCAGCTGGCGGGCAAAAATCGCGATTTTCGCCGCTACCGGCCAAAAATAGCGCGATTTTCGCCGCTACCGGCCAAAAACCGCGCGATTTTCGCCGCTACCGGCCAAAAACCATGCGATTTTCGCAGCTGGCGGGCAAAAATCGCGATTTTCGCCGCTACCGGCCAAAAATAGCGCGATTTTCGCCGCTACCGGCCAAAAACCGCGCGATTTTCGCCGCTACCGGCCAAAAACCATTTTCGCGCTGGCGGGCAAAAATCGCGATTTTCGCAGCTACCGGGCAAAAATCGCGATTTTCGCCGCTACCGGCCAAAAATAGCGCGATTTTCGCCGCTAGCGGCCAAAAACCGCGCGATTTTCGCTAGCGGCCGGCGCGATTTTCGCCGCTAAAACCATGCGATTTTCGCAGCTGGCGGGCAAAAATCGCGATTTTCGCCGCTACCGGCCAAAAATAGCGCGATTTTCGCCGCTACCGGCCAAAAATAGCGCGATTTTCGCCGCTACCGGCCAAAAACCATGCGATTTTCGCAGCTGGCGGGCAAAAATCGCGATTTTCGCCGCTACCGGCCAAAAATAGCGCGATTTTCGCGGCTACCGGCCAAAAACCGCGATTTTCGCCGCTACGGCCAAAAACCGCGCGATTTTCGCCGCTACCGGCCGCGGCGCGAAAAAAAAATAGCATGCGATTTTCGCAGCTGGCGGGCAAAAATCGCGCGATTTTCGCCGCTACCGGCCAAAAACCATGCGATTTTCGCCGCTATTTTCGCCGGCGGGCAAAAACCCGCGCGATTTTCGCCGCTACCGGCCAAAAATCGCGCGATTTTCGCCGCTACCGGCCAAAAACCGCGCGATTTTCGCCGCTACCGGCCAAAAATCGCGATTTTCGCCGCTACCGGCCAAAAATAGCGCGATTTTCGCCGCTACCGGCCAAAAACCGCGCGATTTTCGCCGCTAAAAAACCATGCGATTTTCGCAGCTGGCGGGCAAAAATCGCGATTTTCGCCGCTACCGGCCAAAAATAGCGCGATTTTCGCCGCTACCGGCCAAAAACCGCGCGATTTTCGCCGCTACCGGCCAAAAACCATGCGATTTTCGCAGCTGGCGGGCAAAAATCGCGATTTTCGCCGCTACCGGCCAAAAATAGCGCGATTTTCGCCACTACCGGCCAAAAACCGCGCGATTTTCGCGCTACCGGCCAAAAACATGCGATTTTCGCAACTGGCGGGCAAAAATCGCGATTTTCGCCGCTACCGGCCAAAAATAGCGCGATTTTCGCCGCTACCGGCCAAAAACCGCGCGATTTTCGCCGCTACCGGCCAAAAACCATGCGATTTTCGCAGCTGGCGGGCAAAAATCGCGATTTTCGCCGCTACCGGCCAAAAATAGCGCGATTTTCGCCGCTACCGGCCAAAAACCGCGCGATTTTCGCCGCTACCGGCCAAAAACCATGCGATTTTCGCAGCTGGCGGGCAAAAATCGCGATTTTCGCCGCTACCGGCCAAAAATAGCGCGATTTTCGCCGCTACCGGCCAAAAACCGCGCGATTTTCGCCGCTACCGGCCAAAAACCATGCGATTTTCGCAGCTGGCGGGCAAAAATCGCGATTTTTGCCGCTACCGGCCAAAAATCGCGCGATTTTTGCCGCTAGCGGCCAAAAATCGCGCGATTTTCGCCGCTACCGGCTAACGGCCAAAACCGCGCTATTTTGCGCAAAAACCATGCGATTTTCGCAGCTGGCGGGCAAAAATCGCGATTTTCGCCGCTACCGGCCAAAAATAGCGCGATTTTCGCCGCTACCGGCCAAAAACCGCGCGACTTTTGCCGCTACCGGCCAAAAACCATGCGATTTTCGCAGCTGGCGGGCAAAAATCGCGATTTTCGCCGCTACCGGCCAAAAATAGCGCGATTTTCGCCGCTACCGGCCAAAAACCGCGCGATTTTCGCCGCTACCGGCCAAAAACCATGCGATTTTCGCCGCTACCGGCCAAAAATCGCGATTTTCGCCGCTACCGGCCAAAAATAGCGCGATTTTCGCCGCTACCGGCCAAAAACCGCGCGATTTTCCGCTACCGGCCAAAAAACCGCGCGATTTTCGCCGCTAAAAAAACCATGCGATTTTCGCAGCTGGCGGGCAAAAATCGCGATTTTCGCCGCTACCGGCCAAAAATAGCGCGATTTTCGCCGCTACCGGCCAAAAACCGCGCGATTTTCGCCGCTACCGGCCAAAAACCATGCGATTTTCGCAGCTGGCGGGCAAAAATCGCGATTTTCGCCGCGGGCCAAAAATCGCGATTTTCGCCGCTACCGGCCAAAAATCGCGCGATTTTCGCCGCTAGGCCAAAAACCGCGCGATTTTCGCCGCTAGCGGCCAAAAATCGCGCGATTTTCGCCGCTACCGGCCAAAAATAGCGCGATTTTCGCCGCTACCGCGCCAAAAAAATCGCGATTTTCGCCGCTACCGGCCAAAAACCATGCGATTTTCGCCGCTACCGGCCAAAAATCGCGATTTTCGCCGCTACCGGCCAAAAATAGCGCGATTTTCGCCGCTACCGGCCAAAAACCGCGCGATTTTCGCCGCTACCGGCCAAAAACCATGCGATTTTCGCCGCTACCGGCCAAAAATATTTTCGCGCGATTTTCGCCGCTACCGGCCAAAAATCGCGCGATTTTCGCCGCTACCGGCCAAAAACCGCGCGATTTTCGCCGCTACCGGCCAAAAACCATGCGATTTTCGCAGCTGGCGGGCAAAAATCGCGATTTTCGCCGCTACCGGCCAAAAATAGCGCGATTTTCGCCGCTACCGGCCAAAAACCGCGCGATTTTCGCCGCTACCGGCCAAAAACCATGCGATTTTCGCAGCTGGCGGGCAAAAATCGCGATTTTCGCCGCTACCGGCCAAAAATAGCGCGATTTTCGCCGCTACCGGCCAAAAACCGCGCGATTTTCGCCGCTACCGGCCAAAAACCATGCGATTTTCGCAGCTGGCGGGCAAAAATCGCGATTTTCGCCGCTACCGGCCAAAAATAGCGCGATTTTCGCCGCTACCGGCCAAAAACCGCGCGATTTTCGCTACCGCTACCGCTATTTGGCCAAAAACCGGGCGATTTTCGCAGCTAACGGCCAAAAATCGCGATTTTCGCCGCTACCGGCCAAAAATAGCGCGATTTTCGCAGCTGGCGGCCAAAAATCGCGATTTTCGCCGCTACCGGCCAAAAATCGCGCGATTTTCGCCGCTACCGGCCAAAATCGCGATTTTCGCCGCTACCGGCCAAAAATCGATTTTCGCCGCTACCGGCCAAAAACCGCGCGATTTTCGCCGCTATTTTGCGCAAAAAACCATGCGATTTTCGCAGCTGGCGGGCAAAAATCGCGATTTTCGCCGCTACCGGCCAAAAATAGCGCGATTTTCGCCGCTACCGGCCAAAAACCGCGCGATTTTCGCCGCTACCGGCCAAAAACCATGCGATTTTCGCAGCTGGCGGGCAAAAATCGCGAAAAAAATCGCGATTTTCGCCGCTACCGGCCAAAAATCGGCCGCTATTTTTGCCGCTAACGGCCAAAAAAATCCGCGCTATTTTCGCCGCTAAAAAAACCATGCGATTTTCGCAGCTGGCGGGCAAAAATCGCGATTTTCGCCGCTACCGGCCAAAAATAGCGCGATTTTCGCCGCTACCGGCCAAAAACCGCTCGATTTTCGCCGCTACCGGCCAAAAACCATGCGATTTTCGCAGCTGGCGGGCAAAAATCGCGATTTTCGCCGCTACCGGCCAAAAATAGCGCGATTTTCGCCGCTACCGGCCAAAAACCGCGCGATTTTCGCCGCTACCGGCCAAAAACCATGCGATTTTCGCCGCTAAAAAAAATCGCGATTTTTTGCGCCAAAAATAGCGCGATTTTCGCCGCTGGCGGCAAAAACGATTTTCGCCGCTACCGGCCAAAAATAGCGCGATTTTCGCCGCTACCGGCCAAAAACCGCGCGATTTTCGCCGCTACGGCCAAAAATGCGATTTTCGCCGCTAGCGGCCAAAAATCGCGCGATTTTCGCCGCTACGGCCAAAAATAGCGCGATTTTCGCTACCGGCCAAAAACCGCGCTAAAAAACCATGCGATTTTCGCAGCTGGCGGGCAAAAATCGCGATTTTCGCCGCTACCGGCCAAAAATAGCGCGATTTTCGCCGCTACCGGCCAAAAACCGCGCGATTTTCGCCGCTACCGGCCAAAAACCATGCGATTTTCGCAGCTGGCGGGCAAAAATCGCGATTTTCGCCGCTACCGGCCAAAAATCGCGCGATTTTCGCCGCTAGCGGCCAAAAATCGGGCGATTTTTGCCGCTAACGGCCGAAAACCGCGCTATTTTGCGCAAAAACCATGCGATTTTCGCAGCTGGCGGGCAAAAATCGCGATTTTCGCCGCTACCGGCCAAAAATAGCGCGATTTTCGCCGCTACCGGCCAAAAACCGCGCGATTTTCGCCGCTACCGGCCAAAAACCATGCGATGTTCGCAGCTGGCGGGCAAAAATCGCGATTTTCGCCGCTACCGGCCAAAAATAGCGCGATTTTCGCCGCTACCGGCCAAAAACCGCGCGATTTTCGCCGCTACCGGCCAAAAACCATGCGATTTTCGCATTAGCGGCCAAAAATTTTTTGCCGCTACCGGCCAAAACCGCGCGATTTTCGCCGCTACCGGCAAAAACCATGCGATTTTCGCAGCTGGCGGGCAAAAATCGCGATTTTCGCCGCTACCGGCCAAAAATAGCGCGATTTTCGCCGCTACCGGCCAAAAACCGCGCGATTTTCGCCGCTACCGGCCAAAAACCATGCGATTTTCGCAGCTGGCGGGCAAAAATCGCGATTTTCGCCGCTACCGGCCAAAAATAGCGCGATTTTCGCCGCTACCGGCCAAAAACCGCGCGATTTTCGCCGCTACCGGCCAAAAACCATGCGATTTTCGCAGCTGGCGGGCAAAAATCGCGATTTTCGCCGCTACCGGCCAAAAATAGCGCGATTTTCGCCGCTACCGGCCAAAAACCGCGCGATTTTCGCCGCTACCGGCCAAAAACCATGCGATTTTCGCAGCTGGCGGGCAAAAATCGCGATTTTCGCCGCTACCGGCCGCTACCGGCCAAAAATCGCGCTGCGATTTTCCGCCGCTAACGGCCGAAAAAACCGCGCTATTTTGCGCAAAAAACCATGCGATTTTCGCAGCTGGCGGGCAAAAATCGCGATTTTCGCCGCTACCGGCCAAAAATAGCGCGATTTTCGCCGCTACCGGCCAAAAACCGCGCGATTTTCGCCGCTACCGGCCAAAAACCATGCGATTTTCGCAGCTGGCGGGCAAAAATCGCGATTTTCGCCGCTACCGGCCAAAAATAGCGCGATTTTCGCCGCTACCGGCCAAAAACCGCGCGATTTTCGCCGCTACCGGCAATTTTCGCAGCTGGCGGGCAAAAATCGCGATTTTCGCCGCTACCGGCCAAAAACCGCGCGATTTTCGCCGCTAAAAAAAACCATGCGATTTTCGCAGCTGGCGGGCAAAAATCGCGATTTTCGCCGCTACCGGCCAAAAATAGCGCGATTTTCGCCGCTACCGGCCAAAAACCGCGCGATTTTCGCCGCTACCGGCCAAAAATCGCGCGATTTTCGCAGCTAACGGCCAAAAATAGCGCGATTTTCGCCGCTACGGCCAAAAACCGCGCGATTTTCGCGATTTTCGCAGCTGGCGGGCAAAAATCGCGATTTTCGCCGCTACCGGCCAAAAATAGCGCGATTTTCGCCGCTAACGGCCAAAAACCGCGCGATTTTCGCCGCTAAAAAAACCATGCGATTTTCGCAGCTGGCGGGCAAAAATCGCGATTTTCGCCGCTACCGGCCAAAAATAGCGCGATTTTCGCCGCTACCGGCCAAAAACCGCGCGATTTTCGCCGCTACCGGCCAAAAACCATGCGATTTTCGCAGCTGGCGGGCAAAAATCGCGATTTTCGCCGCTACCGGCCAAAAATAGCGCGATTTTCGCCGCTACCGGCCAAAAACCGCGCGATTTTCGCCGCTACCGGCCAAAAACCATGCGATTTTCGCAGCTGGCGGGCACCGGCCAAAAATCGCGATTTTCGCCGCTACCGGCCAAAAATCGCGCGATTTTCGCCGCTAACGGCCGAAAACCGCGCGATTTTCGCCGCTAAAAAAATCATGCGATTTTCGCAGCTGGCGGGCAAAAATCGCGATTTTCGCCGCTACCGGCCAAAAATAGCGCGATTTTCGCCGCTACCGGCCAAAAACCGCGCGATTTTCGCCGCTACCGGCCAAAAACCATGCGATTTTCGCAGCTGGCGGGCAAAAATCGCGATTTTCGCCGCTACCGGCCAAAAATAGCGCGATTTTCGCCGCTACCGGCCAAAAACCGCGCGATTTTCGCCGCTACCGGCCAAAAACCATGCGATTTTCGCAGCTGGCGGGCAAAAATCGCGATTTTCGCCGCTACCGGCCAAAAATAGCGCGATTTTCGCCGCTACCGGCCAAAAACCGCGCGATTTTCGCCGCTACCGGCCAAAAACCATGCGATTTTCGCAGCTGGCGGGCAAAAATCGCGATTTTCGCCGCTACCGGCCAAAAATAGCGCGATTTTCGCCGCTACCGGCCAAAAACCGCGCGATTTTCGCCGCTACCGGCCAAAAACCATGCGATTTTCGCAGCTGGCGGCAAAAATCGCGATTTTCGCCGCTACCGGCCAAAAATAGCGCGATTTTCGCCGCTACGCCAAAAATAGCGCGATTTTCGCCGCTACCGGCCAAAAACCGCGCGATTTTCGCCGCTACCGGCCAAAAAACCGCGATTTTCGCCGCTACCGGCCAAAAAAGCCATGCGATTTTCGCAGCTGGCGGGCAAAAATCGCGATTTTCGCCGCTACCGGCCAAAAATAGCGCGATTTTCGCCGCTACCGGCCAAAAATATTTTCGCCGCTAGCGCGATTTTCGCCGCTACCGGCCAAAAAACCGCGCGCGATTTTCGCAGCTGGCGGGCAAAAATCGCGATTTTCGCCGCTACCGGCCAAAAATAGCGCGATTTTCGCCGCTACCGGCCAAAAATCGCGCGATTTTCGCCGCTACCGGCCAAAAATAGCGCGCGATTTTCGCCGCTACCGGCCAAAAACCGCGCGATTTTCGCCGCTACCGGCCAAAAACCGCGCGATTTTCGCCGCTAAACCATGCGATTTTCGCAGCTGGCGGGCAAAAATCGCGATTTTCGCCGCTACCGGCCAAAAATAGCGCGATTTTCGCCGCTACCGGCCAAAAACCGCGCGATTTTCCGCTAACGGCCGAAAAACCGCGCTATTTTGCGCAAAAACCATCCGATTTTCGCAGCTGGCGGGCAAAAATCGCGATTTTCGCCGCTCCCGGCCAAAAATAGCGCGATTTTCGCCGCTACCGGCCAAAAACCGCGCGATTTTCGCCGCTACCGGCCAAAAACCATGCGATTTTCGCAGCTGGCGGGCAAAAATCGCGATTTTCGCCGCTACCGGCCAAAAATAGCGCGATTTTCGCCGCTACCGGCCAAAAACCGCGCGATTTTCGCCGCTACCCAAGCCAAAAACCATGCGATTTTCGCAGCTGGCGGGCAAAAATCGCGATTTTCGCCGCTACCGGCCAAAAATAGCGCGATTTTCGCCGCTACCGGCCAAAAACCGCGCGATTTTCGCCGCTACCGCCCAAAAACCATGCGATTTTCGCAGCTGGCGGGCAAAAATCGCGATTTTCGCCGCTACCGGCCAAAAATAGCGCGATTTTTGCCGCTAGCGGCCAAAAATCGGGCTATTTTTGCCGCTAACGGCCGAAAACCGCGCTATTTTGCGCAAAAACCATGCGATTTTCGCAGCTGGCGGGCAAAAATCGCGATTTTCGCCGCTACCGGCCAAAAATAGCGCGATTTTCGCCGCTACCGGCCAAAAACCGCGCGATTTTCGCCGCTACCGGCCAAAAACCATGCGATTTTCGCCAAAAAAAAATGCGATTTTCGCCGCTACCGGCCAAAAATAGCGCGATTTTCGCCGCTACCGGCCAAAAATCGCGATTTTCGCCGCTACCGGCCAAAAACCATGCGATTTTCGCCGCTAAAAATCGGCCAAAAATCGCGCGATTTTCGCCGCTACCGGCCAAAAACCGCGCGATTTTCGCGCTAAAAAAACCATGCGATTTTCGCAGCTGGCGGGCAAAAATCGCGATTTTCGCCGCTACCGGCCAAAAATAGCGCGATTTTCGCCGCTACCGGCCAAAAATCGCGCGATTTTCGCCGCTACGGCCAAAAATCGGCGATTTTTGCCGCTAAAAAACCGCGCGATTTTCGCCGCGCAAAAAAACCATGCGATTTTCGCAGCTGGCGGGCAAAAATCGCGATTTTCGCCGCTACCGGCCAAAAATAGCGCGATTTTCGCCGCTACCGGCCAAAAACCGCGCGATTTTCGCCGCTACCGGCCAAAAACCATGCGATTTTCGCAGCTGGCGGGCAAAAATTTTCGCCGCTACCGGCCAAAAATTTTTCGCCGCTACCGGCCAAAAACCGCGCGATTTTCGCCGCTACCGGCCAAAAACCATGCGATTTTCGCAGCTGGCGGGCAAAAATCGCGATTTTCGCCGCTACCGGATTTTCGCCAAAAAATAGCGCGATTTTCGCCGCTACCGGCCAAAAACCGCGCGATTTTCGCCGCTACCGGCCAAAAACCATGCGATTTTCGCAGCTGGCGGGCAAAAATCGCGATTTTCGCCGCTACCGGCCAAAAATAGCGCGATTTTCGCCGCTAGCGGCCAAAAATCGGGCGATTTTTGCCGCTAACGGCCGAAAACCGCGCTATTTTGCGCAAAAAACCATGCGATTTTCGCAGCTGGCGGGCAAAAATCGCGATTTTCGCCGCTACCGGCCAAAAATAGCGCGATTTTCGCCGCTACCGGCCAAAAACCGCTCGATTTTCGCCGCTACCGGCCAAAAACCATGCGATTTTCGCCGCTTCCGGCAAAAAACCGCGCGATTTTCGCCGCTAACGGCCAAAAAACCGCGCGATTTTCGCCGCTACCGGCCAAAAACCATGCGATTTTCGCCGCTACCGGGCAAAAATCGCGATTTTCGCCGCTACCGGCCAAAAATAGCGCGATTTTCGCCGCTACCGGCCAAAAACCGCGCGATTTTTCGCGATTTTCGCGATTTTCGCCGCTACCGGCCAAAAATCGGGCGATTTTTGCCGCTAACGGCCGAAAACCGCGCGATTTTCGCAGCGATTTTCGCAGCTGGCGGGCAAAAATCGCGATTTTCGCCGCTACCGGCCAAAAATAGCGCGATTTTCGCCGCTACCGGCCAAAAACCGCGCGATTTTCGCCGCTACCGGCCAAAAACCATGCGATTTTCGCAGCTGGCGGGCAAAAATCGCGATTTTCGCCGCTACCGGCCAAAAATAGCGCGATTTTCGCCGCTACCGGCCAAAAACCGCGCGATTTTCGCCGCTACCCAAAAACCATGCGAGCCAAAAACCATGCGATTTTCGCAGCTGGCGGGCAAAAATCGCGATTTTCGCCGCTACCGGCCAAAAATAGCGCGATTTTCGCCGCTACCGGCCAAAAACCGCGCGATTTTCGCCGCTACCGGCCAAAAACCATGCGATTTTCGCAGCTGGCGGGCAAAAATCGCGATTTTCGCCGCTACCGGCCAAAAATAGCGCGATTTTTGCCGCTACCGGCCAAAAACCGCGCTATTTTTTCGCCGCTACGGCCGAAAACCGCGCAAAAAACCATGCGATTTTCGCAGCTGGCGGGCAAAAATCGCGATTTTCGCCGCTACCGGCCAAAAATAGCGCGATTTTCGCCGCTACCGGCCAAAAACCGTGCGATTTCGCCGCTACCGGCCAAAAACCATGCGATTTTCGCAGCTGGCGGGCAAAAATCGCGATTTTCGCCGCTACCGGCCAAAAATTTTCGCCGCTACCGATTTTTCGCCGCTACCGGCCAAAAAACCATGCGCGCTGGCGGGCATTTTTTCGCCGCTACCGGCCAAAAATCGCCGATTTTTGCCGCGATTTTTCGCGCTGGCGGGCAAAAACCATCGCGATTTTCGCCGCTACCGGCCAAAAATCGCGATTTTCGCCGCTACCGGCCAAAAATAGCGCGATTTTCGCCGCTACCGGCCAAAAACCATGCGATTTTCGCCGCTACCGGCCAAAAATCGCGATTTTCGCGATTTTCGCCGCTACCGGCCAAAAACCGCGCGATTTTCGCGCGCGATTTTCGCAACCGGCCAAAAATTTTTCGCCGCTACCGGCCAAAAATAGCGCGATTTTCGCCGCTACCGGCCAAAAATAGCGCGATTTTCGCCGCTACCGGCCGAAAACCGCGCTATTTTGCGCAAAAACCATGCGATTTTCGCAGCTGGCGGGCAAAAATCGCGATTTTCGCCGCTACCGGCCAAAAATAGCGCGATTTTCGCCGCTACCGGCCAAAAACCGCGCGATTTTCGCCGCTACCGGCCAAAAAACATGCGATTTTCGCAGCTGGCGGGCAAAAATCGCGATTTTCGCCGCTACCGGCCAAAAATAGCGCGATTTTCGCCGCTACCGGCCAAAAACCGCGCGATTTTCGCCGCTACCGGCCAAAAACCATGCGATTTTCGCAGCTGGCGGGCAAAAATCGCGATTTTCGCCGCTACCGGCCAAAAATAGCGCGATTTTCGCCGCTACCGGCCAAAAACCGCGCGATTTTCGCCGCTACCGGCCAAAAACCATGCGATTTTCGCCGCTAAAACCATGCGATTTTCGCAGCTGGCGGGCAAAAATCGCGATTTTCGCCGCTACCGGCCAAAAATAGCGCGATTTTCGCCGCTAGCGGCCAAAAATCGCGCGATTTTCGCCGCTAACGGCCAAAAACCGCGCGATTTTGCGCAAAAAACCATGCGATTTTCGCAGCTGGCGGGCAAAAATCGCGATTTTCGCCGCTACCGGCCAAAAATAGCGCGATTTTCGCCGCTACCGGCCAAAAACCGCGCGATTTTCGCCGCTACCGGCCAAAAACCATGCGATTTTCGCAGCTGGCGGGCAAAAACCGCGCGATTTTTACCGCGCGATTTTCGCCGCTACCGGCCAAAAACCGCGCGATTTTCGCCGCTACCGGCCAAAAACCATGCGATTTTCGCGCGATTTTCGCCGCTACCGGCCAAAAATAGCGCGATTTTCGCCGCTACCGGCCAAAAATCGCGATTTTCGCCGCTACCGGCCAAAAACTACCATGCGATTTTCGCAGCTGGCGGGCAAAAATCGCGATTTTCGCCGCTACCGGCCAAAAATTTTTTCCCGCTACCGGCCGAAAACCGCGCTATTTTGCGCAAAAACCATGCGATTTTCGCAGCTGGCGGGCAAAAATCGCGATTTTCGCCGCTACCGGCCAAAAATAGCGCGATTTTCGCCGCTACCGGCCAAAAACCGCGCGATTTTCGCCGCTACCGGCCAAAAACCATGCGATTTTCGCAGCTGGCGGGCAAAAATCGCGATTTTCGCCGCTACCGGCCAAAAATAGCGCGATTTTCGCCGCTACCGGCCAAAAACCGCGCGATTTTCGCCGCTACCGGCCAAAAACCATGCGATTTTCGCAGCTGGCGGGCAAAAATCGCGATTTTCGCCGCTACCGGCCAAAAATAGCGCGATTTTCGCCGCTACCGGCCAAAAATCGGCGCGATTTTCGCCGCTAACGGCCAAAAACCATGCGATTTTCGCGCAAAAACTGATTTTCGCGCTGGCGGCCAAAAATCGCGCGATTTTCGCCGCTACCGGCCAAAAATAGCGCGATTTTCGCCGCTACCGGCCAAAAACCGCGATTTTCGCCGCTACCGGCGCGCGATTTTCGCCGCTACCGCCGCTACCGGCCAAAAATAGCGCGATTTTCGCCGCTAAAAAACCGCGATTTTCGCAGCTGGCGGGCCATGCGATTTTCGCAGCTGGCGGGCAAAAATCGCGATTTTCGCCGCTACCGGCCAAAAATAGCGCGATTTTCGCCGCTACCGGCCAAAAACCGCGCGATTTTCGCCGCTACCGGCCGAAAACCGCGCTATTTTGCGCAAAAACCATGCGATTTTCGCAGCTGGCGGGCAAAAATCGCGATTTTCGCCGCTACCGGCCAAAAATAGCGCGATTTTCGCCGCTACCGGCCAAAAACCGCGCGATTTTCGCCGCTACCGGCCCAAAACCATGCGATTTTCGCAGCTGGCGGGCAAAAATCGCGATTTTCGCCGCTACCGGCCAAAAATAGCGCGATTTTCGCCGCTAGCGGCCAAAAATCGCGCGATTTTCGCCGCTACCGGCCAAAAACCGCGCGATTTTGCCGCTAAAAAACCGCGCGATTTTCGCAGCTGGCGGGCAAAAATCGCGATTTTCGCCGCTACCGGCCAAAAATAGCGCGATTTTCGCCGCTACCGGGCCAAAAACCGCGCGATTTTCGCCGCTACCGGCCAAAAATCGCGATTTTCGCGATTTTTCGCCGCTAACGGCCAAAAATAGCGCGATTTTCCGCGGCCGAAAAACGCGCTATTTTGCGCAAAAACCATGCGATTTTCGCAGCTGGCGGGCAAAAATCGCGATTTTCGCCGCTACCGGCCAAAAATAGCGCGATTTTCGCCGCTACCGGCCAAAAACCGCGCGATTTTCGCCGCTACCGGCCAAAAACCATGCGATTTTCGCAGCTGGCGGGCAAAAATCGCGATTTTCGCCGCTACCGGCCAAAAATCGCGCGATTTTCGCCGCTACCGGCCAAAAACCGCGCGATTTTCGCGCAAAAAACCATGCGATTTTCGCAGCTGGCGGGCAAAAATCGCGATTTTCGCCGCTACCGGCCAAAAATAGCGCGATTTTCGCCGCTACCGGCCAAAAACCGCGCGATTTTCGCCGCTACCGGCCAAAAATTTTCGCCGCTACCGGCCAAAAATCATGCGATTTTCGCAGCTGGCGGGCAAAAAATCGCGATTTTCGCCGCTACCGGCCAAAAATAGCGCGATTTTCGCCGCTAAAACCATGGCCAAAAACCGCGCGATTTTCGCCGCTACCGGCCAAAAATCGGGCGATTTTCGCCGCTAACGGCCGAAAAATCGCGATATTTTGCGCAAAAAACCATGCGATTTTCGCAGCTGGCGGGCAAAAATCGCGATTTTCGCCGCTACCGGCCAAAAATAGCGCGATTTTCGCCGCTACCGGCCAAAAATTTTCGCCGCTACCGGCCAAAATTTTCGCGATTTTCGCCGCTAACGGCCAAAAACCGCGCGATTTTCGCCGCTAAAAAAACATGCGATTTTCGCAGCTGGCGGGCAAAAATCGCGATTTTCGCCGCTACCGGCCAAAAATAGCTACCGGCCAAAAATCGCCGCTACCGGCCAAAAACCGCGCGATTTTCGCCGCTACCGGCCAAAAACCATGCGATTTTCGCAGCTGGCGGGCAAAAATCGCGATTTTCGCCGCTACCGCCAAAAATAGCGCGATTTTCGCCGCTAAAAAATCGCGCGATTTTTGCCGCTAACGGCCAAAACCGCGCTATTTTGCGCTACCGGGCAAAAACCATGCGATTTTCGCAGCTGGCGGGCAAAAATCGCGATTTTCGCCGCTACCGGCCAAAAATAGCGCGATTTTCGCCGCTACCGGCCAAAAACCGCGCGATTTTCGCCGCTACCGGCCAAAAACCATGCGATTTTCGCAGCTGGCGGGCAAAAATCGCGATTTTCGCCGCTACCGGCCAAAAATAGCGCGATTTTCGCCGCTACCGGCCAAAAACCGCGCGATTTTCGCCGCTACCGGCCAAAAACCATGCGATTTTCGCAGCTGGCGGGCAAAAATCGCGATTTTCGCCGCTACCGGCCAAAAATAGCGCGATTTTCGCCGCTACCGGCCAAAAACCGCGCGATTTTCGCCGCTACCGGCCAAAAACCATGCGATTTTCGCAGCTAAAAATCGGCCGCTAAAAATCGCGCGATTTTCGCCGCTAAAAAACCGCGCTATTTTGCGCAAAAAACCATGCGATTTTCGCAGCTGGCGGGCAAAAATCGCGATTTTCGCCGCTACCGGCCAAAAATAGCGCGATTTTCGCCGCTACCGGCCAAAAACCGGATTTTCGCCGCTAAAAAACCGCGATTTTTCGCCGCTAGCGGCCAAAAATCGCGCGATTTTTGCCGCTAACGGCCAAAAACCGCGCGATTTTGCGCAAAAACCATGCGATTTTCGCAGCTGGCGGGCAAAAATCGCGATTTTCGCCGCTACCGGCCAAAAATAGCGCGATTTTCGCCGCTACCGGCCAAAAACCGCGCGATTTTCGCCGCTACCGGCCAAAAACCATGCGATTTTCGCAGCTGGCGGGCAAAAATCGCGATTTTCGCCGCTACCGGCCAAAAATAGCGCGATTTTCGCCGCTACCGGCCAAAAACCGCGCGATTTTCGCCGCTACCGGCCAAAAACCATGCGATTTTCGCAGCTGGCGGGCAAAAATCGCGATTTTCGCCGCTACCGGCCAAAAATAGCGCGATTTTCGCCGCTACCGGCCAAAAACCGCGCGATTTTCGCCGCTACCGGCCAAAAACCATGCGATTTTCGCAGCTGGCGGGCAAAAATCGCGATTTTCGCCGCTACCGGCCAAAAATAGCGCGATTTTCGCCGCTACCGGCCAAAAACCGCGCGATTTTCGCCGCTACCGGCCAAAAACCGCTATTTTGCGCAAAAACCATGCGATTTTCGCAGCTGGCGGGCAAAAATCGCGATTTTCGCCGCTACCGGCCAAAAATAGCGCGATTTTCGCCGCTACCGGCCAAAAACCGCGCGATTTTCGCCGCTACCGGCCAAAAACCATGCGATTTTCGCAGCTGGCGGGCAAAAAATCGCGATTTTCGCCGCTACCGGCCAAAAATAGCGCGATTTTCGCTAAAAAACCATGCGATTTTCGCTAGCTGGCGGGCAAAAATCGCGCGATTTTCGCCGCTACCGGCCAAAAATAGCGCGATTTTCGCCGCTACCGGCCAAAAACCGCGCGATTTTCGCCGCTACCGGCCAAAAACCATGCGATTTTCGCAGCTGGCGGGCAAAAATCGCGCGATTTTCGCCGCTACCGGCCAAAAATAGCGCGATTTTCGCCGCTACCGGCCAAAAACCGCGCGATTTTCGCCGCTACCGGCCAAAAACCGGGCGATTTTCGCCGCTAACGGCCAAAAACCGCGCTATTTTCGCCGCTACCGGCCAAAAACCATGCGATTTTCGCAGCTGGCGGGCAAAAATCGCGATTTTCGCCGCTACCGGCCAAAAATAGCTTTTCGCAGCTAGCGGCAAAAATCGCGATTTTTGCCGCTAGCGGCCAAAAATCGGGCGATTTTTGCCGCTAACGGCCGAAAACCGCGCTATTTTGCGCAAAAACCATGCGATTTTCGCAGCTGGCGGGCAAAAATCGCGATTTTCGCCGCTACCGGCCAAAAATAGCGCGATTTTCGCCGCTACGCTATTTTCGCGGCCAAAAACCGCGCGATTTTCGCCGCTACCGGCCAAAAAACCATGCGATTTTCGCAGCTGGCGGGCAAAATTCGCGATTTTCGCCGCTACCGGCCAAAAATAGCGCGATTTTCGCCGCTACCGGCCAAAAACCGCGCGATTTTCGCCGCTACCGACCTAAAACCATGCGATTTTCGCAGCTGGCGGGCAAAAATCGCGATTTTCGCCGCTACCGGCCAAAAATAGCGCGATTTTCGCCGCTAGCGGCCAAAAATCGGGCGATTTTCGCCGCTAACGGCCAAAAACCGCGCGATTTTCGCAGCTGGCGGGCAAAAATCGCGATTTTCGCCGCTACCGGCCAAAAATAGCGCGATTTTCGCCGCTACCGGCCAAAAACCGCGCGATTTTCGCCGCTACCGGCCAAAAACCATGCGATTTTCGCAGCTGGCGGCGGCAAAAATCGCGATTTTCGCCGCTACCGGCCAAAAATAGCGCGATTTTCGCCGCTACCGGCCAAAAACCGCGCGATTTTCGCCGCTACCGGCCAAAAATGCGATTTTCGCAGCTGGCGGGCAAAAATCGCGATTTTCGCCGCTACCGGCCAAAAATAGCGCGATTTTCGCCGCTACCGGCCAAAAACCGCGCGATTTTCGCCGCTACGGCGGCCAAAAACCATGCGATTTTCGCAGCTGGCGGGCAAAAATCGCGATTTTCGCCGCTACCGGCCAAAAATAGCGCGATTTTCGCCGCTACCGGCCAAAAACCGCGCGATTTTCGCCGCTACCGGCCAAAAACCATGCGATTTTCGGAGCTGGCGGGCAAAAATCGCGATTTTCGCCGCTACCGGCCAAAAATAGCGCGATTTTGCCGCTAGCGGCCAAAAATCGGGCGATTTTTGCCGCTAACGGCCGAAAACCGCGCTATTTTGCGCAAAAACCATGCGATTTTCGCAGCTGGCGGGCAAAAATCGCGATTTTCGCCGCTACCGGCCAAAAATAGCGCGATTTTCGCCGCTACCGGCCAAAAACCATGCGATTTTCGCCGCTACCGGCCAAAAACCATGCGATTTTCGCAGCTGGCGGGCAAAAATCGCGATTTTCGCCGCTACCGGCCAAAAACCGCGCGATTTTCGCCGCTACCGGCCAAAAACCATGCGATTTTCGCAGCTGGCGGGCAAAAATCGCGATTTTCGCCGCTACCGGCCAAAAATAGCGCGATTTTCGCCGCTACCGGCCAAAAACCGCGCGATTTTCGCCGCTACCGACCAAAAACCATGCGATTTTCGCAGCTGGCGGGCAAAAATCGCGATTTTCGCCGCTACCGGCCAAAAATAGCGCGATTTTCGCCGCTACCGGCCAAAAACCGCGCGATTTTCGCCGCTACCGGCCAAAAACCATGCGATTTTCGCAGCTGGCGGGCAAAAATCGCGATTTTCGCCGCTACCGGCCAAAAATAGCGCGATTTTCGCCGCTACCGGCCAAAAATCGCGCGATTTTTGCCGCTAACGGCCGAAAACCGCGCTATTTTGCGCAAAAAAAACCATGCGATTTTCGCAGCTGGCGGGCAAAAATCGCGATTTTCGCCGCTACCGGCCAAAAATAGCGCGATTTTCGCCGCTACTGGCCAAAAACCGCGCGATTTTCGCCGCTACTGGCCAAAAACCAAGCGATTTTCGCCGCTACCGGCCAAAAACCGCGCGATTTTCGCCGCTACCGGCCAAAAACCAAGCGATTTTCGCCGCTACCGGCCAAAAACCGCGCGATTTTCGCCGCTACCGGCCAAAAACCATGCGATTTTCGCAGCTGGCGGGGAAAAATCGCGATTTTCGCCGCTACCGGCCAAAAATAGCGCGATTTTCGCCGCTACCGGCCAAAAACGCGATTTTCGCCGCTACCGGCCAAAAACCATGCGATTTTCGCCGCTAACGGCCAAAAATTTTCGCCGCTACTTTTTTTTCGCCGCTACGGCCGAAAAAATTTTGCGCAAAAACCATGCGATTTTCGCAGCTGGCGGGCAAAAATCGCGATTTTCGCCGCTACCGGCCAAAAATAGCGCGATTTTCGCCGCTACCGGCCAAAAACCGCGCGATTTTCGCCGCTACCGGCCAAAAACCATGCGATTTTCGCAGCTGGCGGGCAAAAATCGCGATTTTCGCCGCTACCGGCCAAAAAAAGCGCGATTTTCGCCGCTACCGGCCAAAAACCGCGCGATTTTCGCCGCTACCGGCCAAAAACCATGCGATTTTCGCAGCTGGCGGGCAAAAATCGCGATTTTCGCCGCTACCGGCCAAAAATAGCGCGCTACCGGCCAAAAATTTTTGCCGCTAGCGGTCAAAAATCGGGCTATTTTTGCCGCTAACGGCCGAAAACCGCGCTATTTTGCGCAAAAACCATGCGATTTTCGCAGCTGGCGGGCAAAAATCGCGATTTTCGCCGCTACCGGCCAAAAATAGCGCGATTTTCGCCGCTACCGGCCAAAAACCGCGCGATTTTCGCCGCTACCGGCCAAAAACCATGCGATTTTCGCAGCTGGCGGGCATTTTTCGCCGCTACCGGCCAAAAACCGCGCGATTTTCGCCGCTACCGGCCAAAAACCGCGCGATTTTCGCCGCTAAAAAAAAACCATGCGATTTTCGCAGCTGGCGGGCAAAAAACGCGATTTTCGCCGCTACCGGCCAAAAATAGCGCGATTTTCGCCGCTACCGGCCAAAAACCGCGCGATTTTCGCCGCTACCGGCCAAAAACCATGCGATTTTCGCAGCTGGCGGGCAAAAATCGCGATTTTCGCCGCTACCGGCCAAAAATAGCGCGATTTTCGCCGCTACCGGCCAAAAACCGCGCGATTTTCGCCGCTACCGGCCAAAAACCATGCGATTTTCGCAGCTGGCGGGCAAAAATCGCGATTTTCGCCGCTACCGGCCAAAAATAGCGCGATTTTTGCCGCTACCGGCCAAAAACCGCGCGATTTTTGCCGCTAACGGCCGAAAACCGCGCTATTTTGCGCAAAAAACCATGCGATTTTCGCAGCTGGCGGGCAAAAATCGCGATTTTCGCCGCTACCGGCCAAAAATAGCGCGATTTTCGCCGCTACCGGCCAAAAACCGCGCGATTTTCGCCGCTACCGGCCAAAAACCATGCGATTTTCGCAGCTGGCGGGCAAAAATTTTTCGCCGCTACCGGCCAAAAATAGCGCGATTTTCGCCGCTACCGGCCAAAAACCGCGCGATTTTCGCCGCTGGCGGCCAAAAACCATGCGATTTTCGCAGCTGGCGGGCAAAAATCGCGATTTTCGCCGCTACCGGCCAAAAATAGCGCGATTTTCGCCGCTACCGGCCAAAAACCGCGCGATTTTCGCCGCTACCGGCCAAAAACCATGCGATTTTCGCAGCTGGCGGGCAAAAATCGCGATTTTCGCCGCTACCGGCCAAAAATAGCGCGATTTTCGCCGCTAGCGGCCAAAAATCGGGCGATTTTTGCCGCTAACGGCCAAAAACCGCGCTATTTTGCGCAAAAAAAATCGCGATTTTCGCAGCTGGCGGCCAAAAATCGCGATTTTCGCCGCTACCGGCCAAAAATAGCGCGATTTTCGCCGCTACCGGCCAAAAACCGCGATTTTCGCCGCTACCGGCCAAAAACCATGCGATTTTCGCCGCTACCGGCCAAAAATCGCGATTTTCGCCGCTACCGGCCAAAAATAGCGCGATTTTCGCCGCTACGGCCAAAAACCGCGCCGCTACCGGCCAAAAATTTTTCGCCGCTACCGGCCAAAAATCGCGCGATTTTCGCCGCTACCGGCCAAAAACCGCGCCAAAAAAACCATGCGATTTTCGCAGCTGGCGGCCAAAAATCGCGATTTTCGCCGCTACCGGCCAAAAATAGCGCGATTTTCGCCGCTACCGGCCAAAATCGCGCGATTTTCGCCGCTACCGGCAAAAATCGGGCGATTTTTTTCGCCGCTACCGGCCGCTAACGGCCAAAAACCGCGCGATTTTCGCAGCTGGCGGCAAAAACCATGCGATTTTCGCAGCTGGCGGGCAAAAATCGCGATTTTCGCCGCTACCGGCCAAAAATAGCGCGATTTTCGCCGCTACCGGCCAAAAACCGCGCGATTTTCGCCGCTACCGGCCAAAAACCATGCGATTTTCGCAGCTGGCGGGCAAAAATCGCGATTTTCGCCGCTACCGGCCAAAAATAGCGCGATTTTTTTTGCCGCTACCGGCCAAAAACCGCGCGATTTTCGCCGCTAAAAAAACCATGCGATTTTCGCAGCTGGCGGGCAAAAATCGCGATTTTCGCCGCTACCGGCCAAAAATAGCGCGATTTTCGCCGCTACCGGCCAAAAACCGCGCGATTTTCGCCGCTACCGGCCAAAAACCATGCGATTTTCGCAGCTGGCGGGCAAAAATCGCGATTTTCGCCGCTACCGGCCAAAAATAGCGCGATTTTCGCCGCTACCGGCCAAAAACCGCGCGATTTTCGCCGCTACGGCCAAAAAATCATGCGATTTTCGCAGCTGGCGGGCGCGATTTTCGCCGCTACCGGCCAAAAACCATGCGATTTTCGCCGCTACCGGCCAAAAATCGCGATTTTCGCCGCTACCGGCCAAAAATAGCGCGATTTTCGCGCTACCGCTACCGCCGCTAAAAACCGCGGCCAAAAATCGCGCGATTTTCGCCGCTACGGCCAAAAATCGCCATTTTCGCCGCTAAAAAATATGCGATTTTCGCCGCTGGCGGCCAAAAACCGCGCGATTTTCGCCGCTACCGGCCAAAAATAGCGCGATTTTCGCCGCTACCGGCCAAAAACCGCGCGATTTTCGCCGCTACCGGCCAAAAATCGCGCGATTTTCGCCGCTAAAAAACATGCGATTTTCGCAGCTGGCAGGGCGGGCAAAAATCGCGATTTTCGCCGCTACCGGCCAAAAATAGCGCGATTTTCGCCGCTACCGGCCAAAAACCGCGCGATTTTCGCCGCTACCGCCAAAAACCATGCGATTTTCGCAGCTGGCGGGCAAAAATCGCGATTTTCGCCGCTACCGGCCAAAAATAGCGCGATTTCGCCGCTACCGGCCAAAAATCGCGATTTTCGCCGCTACCGGCCAAAAACCGCGCGATTTTCGCCGCTACCGGCCAAAAACCATTTTCGCCGCTACCGGCCAAAAACCGCGCGATTTTCGCAGCTGGCGGGCAAAAATCGCGATTTTCGCCGCTACCGGCCAAAAATAGCGCGATTTTCGCCGCTACCGGCCAAAAACCGCGCGATTTTCGCCGCTACCGGCCAAAAACCATGCGATTTTCGCAGCTGGCGGGCAAAAATCGCGATTTTCGCCGCTACCGGCCAAAAATAGCGCGATTTTTGCCGCTAGCGGCCAAAAATCGGGCTATTTTTGCCGCTAACGGCCGAAAACCGCGCGATTTTCGCGCTGGCGGGCAAAAATGCGATTTTCGCAGCTGGCGGGCAAAAATCGCGATTTTCGCCGCTACCGGCCAAAAATAGCGCGATTTTCGCCGCTACCGGCCAAAAACCGCGCGATTTTCGCCGCTACGGCCAAAAAATCGCGCGGCCAAAAAAATCGCGATTTTCGCCGCTAAAAAACCGCGCGATTTTCGCGCTAAAAAAAACCATGCGATTTTCGCAGCTGGCGGGCAAAAATCGCGATTTTCGCCGCTACCGGCCAAAAATAGCGCGATTTTCGCCGCTACCGGCCAAAAACCGCGCGATTTTCGCCGCTACCGGCCAAAAACCATGCGATTTTCGCAGCTGGCGGGCAAAAATCGCGATTTTCGCCGCTACCGGCCAAAAATAGCGCGATTTTCGCCGCTACCGGCCAAAAAACCGCGCGATTTTCGCCGCTACCGGCCAAAAAAAAATTTTCGCAGCTAACGGCGGCGCGATTTTCGCCGCTAAAAAATAGCGCGATTTTCGCCGCTACCGGCCAAAAATTTTTCGCCGCTACCGGCCAAAAATAGCGCGATTTTCGCCGCTACCGGCCAAAAATCGCGATTTTCGCCGCTACCGGCCAAAAATCGGGCGATTTTGCCGCTAACGGCCGAAAAACCGCGCTATTTTGCGCAAAAACCATGCGATTTTCGCAGCTGGCGGGCAAAAATCGCGATTTTCGCCGCTACCGGCCAAAAATAGCGCGATTTTCGCCGCTACCGGCCAAAAACCGCGCGATTTTCGCCGCTACCGGCCAAAAACCATGCGATTTTCGCAGCTGGCGGGAAAATATCGCGATTTTCGCCGCTACCGGCCAAAAATAGCGCGATTTTCGCCGCTACCGGCCAAAAACCGCGCGATTTTCGCCGCTACCGGCCAAAAACCATGCGATTTTCGCAGCTGGCGGGCAAAAATCGCGATTTTCGCCGCTACCGGCCAAAAATAGCGCGATTTTTGCCGCTAGCGGCCAAAAACCGCGCGATTTTCGCCGCTAACGGCCAAAACCGCGCTATTTTGCGCAAAAAAAATGCGATTTTCGCAGCTGGCGGGCAAAAATCGCGATTTTCGCCGCTACCGGCCAAAAATAGCGCGATTTTCGCCGCTCGGGCAAAAACCGCGCGATTTTCGCTACCGGCCAAAAACCATGCGATTTTCGCAAAAAATCGCGATTTTCGCCGCTATAGCGCGATTTTCGCCGCTAGCGGCCAAAAATTTTCGATTTTCGCCGCTATTTTCGCCGCTAACGGCCAAAAACCAAAAACCATGCGATTTTCGCAGCTGGCGGGTAAAAATCGCGATTTTCGCCGATACCAGCCAAAAATAGCGCGATTTTTGCCGCTACCGGCCAAAAACCGCGCGATTTTCGCCGCTACCGGCCAAAAATAGCGCGATTTTCGGCGCGATTTTCGCCGCTAAAAAAAATCGCGATTTTCGCAGCTGGCGGGCAAAAATCGCGATTTTCGCCGCTACCGGCCAAAAATAGCGCGATTTTCGCCGCTACCGGCCAAAAACCGCGCGATTTTCGCCGCTACCGGCAAAAAACCATGCGATTTTCGCAGCTGGCGGGCAAAAATCGCGATTTTCGCCGCTACCGGCCAAAAATAGCGCGATTTTTGCCGCTAGCGGCCAAAAATCGGGCTATTTTTGCCGCTAACGGCCGAAAACCGCGCTATTTTGCGCAAAAAAACCATGCGATTTTCGCAGCTGGCGGGCAAAAATCGCGATTTTCGCCGCTACCGGCCAAAAATCGCGCGATTTTCGCCGCTACCGGCCAAAAACCGCGCGATTTTCGCCGCTACCGGCCAAAAACCATGCGATTTTCGCAGCTGGCGGGCAAAAATCGCGATTTTCGCCGCTACCGGCCAAAAATAGCGCGATTTTCGCCGCTACCGGCCAAAAACCGCGCGATTTTCGCCGCTACCGGCCAAAAACCATGCGATTTTCGCAGCTGGCGGGCAAAAATCGCGATTTTCGCCGCTACCGGCCAAAAATAGCGCGATTTTCGCCGCTACCGGCCAAAAACCGCGCGATTTTCGCCGCTACCGGCCAAAAACCATGCGATTTTCGCAGCTGGCGGGCAAAAATCGCGATTTTCGCCGCTACCGGCCAAAAATAGCGCGATTTTTGCCGCTAGCGGCCAAAAATCCGCGCGATTTTCGCCGCTAACGGCCGAAAACCGCGCTATTTTGCGCAAAAAAACATGCGATTTTCGCAGCTGGCGGGCAAAAATCGCGATTTTCGCCGCTACCGGCCAAAAATAGCGCGATTTTCGCCGCTACCGGCCAAAAACCGCGCGATTTTCGCCGCTACCGGCCAAAAACCATGCGATTTTCGCAGCTGCTAAAATCGCGATTTTCGCCGCTAAAAAAATAGCGCGATTTTCGCCGCTACCGGCCAAAAACCGCGCGATTTTCGCCGCTAAAAAAACCATGCGATTTTCGCAGCTGGCGGGCAAAAATCGCGATTTTCGCCGCTACCGGCCAAAAATTTTCGCGCGATTTTCGCCGCTACCGGCCAAAAACCGCGCGATTTTCGCCGCTACCGGCCAAAAACCATGCGATTTTCGCAGCTGGCGGGCAAAAATCGCGATTTTCGCCGCTACCGGCCAAAAATAGCGCGATTTTCGCCGCTACCGGCCAAAAACCGCGCGATTTTCGCCGCTACCGGCCAAAAACCATGCGATTTTCGCAGCTGGCGGGCAAAAATCGCGATTTTCGCCGCTACCGGCCAAAAATAGCGCGATTTTCGCCGCTACCGGCCAAAAATCGCGCGATTTTCGCCGCTAACGGCCAAAAACCGCGCTATTTTCGCGCAAAAAAAAATCGCGATTTTCGCCGCTACCGGCCAAAAATCGCGCGATTTTCGCCGCTACCGGCCAAAAATAGCGCGATTTTCGCCGCTACCGGCCAAAAACCGCGCGATTTTCGCCGCTACCGGCCAAAAATCGCGCGATTTTCGCCGCTACCGGCCAAAAATCGCGCGATTTTCGCCGCTAACGGCCAAAAACGCGCGATTTTCGCCGCTAAAAAACCATGCGATTTTCGCAGCTGGCGGGCAAAAATCGCGATTTTCGCCGCTACCGGCCAAAAATAGCGCGATTTTCGCCGCTACCGGCCAAAAACCGCGCGATTTTCGCCGCTACCGGCCGGCCAAAAAACCATGCGATTTTCGCAGCTGGCGGGCAAAAATCGCGATTTTCGCCGCTACCGGCCAAAAATAGCGCGATTTTCGCCGCTACCGGCCAAAAACCGCGCGATTTTCGCCGCTACCGGCCAAAAACCATGCGATTTTCGCAGCTGGCGGGCAAAAATCGCGATTTTCGCCGATTTTCGCCGCTACCGGCCAAAAATAGCGCGATTTTCGCCGCTACCGGCCAAAAACCGCGCGATTTTCGCCGCTACCGGCCAAAAACCATGCGATTTTCGCAGCTGGCGGGCAAAAATCGCGATTTTCGCCGCTACCGGCCAAAAATAGCGCGATTTTCGCCGCTACCGGCCAAAAACCGCGCGATTTTCGCCGCTACCGGCCAAAAACCATGCGATTTTCGCAGCTGGCGGGCAAAAATCGCGATTTTCGCCGCTACCGGCCAAAAATAGCGCGATTTTCGCCGCTAGCGGCAAAAAATCGCGCGATTTTTGCCGCTAACGGCCGAAAACCGCGCTATTTTGCGCAAAAAAAATGCGATTTTCGCAGCTGGCGGGCAAAAATCGCGATTTTCGCCGCTACCGGCCAAAAATAGCGCGATTTTCGCCGCTACCGGCCAAAAACCGCGCGATTTTCGCCGCTACCGGCCAAAAATCGCGCGATTTTCGCCGCTACCGGCCAAAAATAGCGCGATTTTCGCCGCTACCGGCCAAAAACCGCGCGATTTTCGCGCTACCGGCCAAAAAACCATGCGATTTTCGCAGCTGGCGGGCAAAAATCGCGATTTTCGCCGCTACCGGCCAAAAATAGCGCGATTTTCGCCGCTACGGCCAAAAACCGCGCGATTTTCGCCGCTACGGCCAAAAATCGCGCGATTTTCGCAGCTAGCGGCCAAAAATGCGCGATTTTTCGCTAACGGGCCAAAAATAGCGCGATTTTCGCCGCTACCGGCCAAAAATACGATTTTCGCCGCTACCGGCCAAAAACCATGCGATTTTCGCCGCTACCGGCCAAAAATCGCGCGATTTTCGCCGCTACCGGCCAAAAATAGCGCGATTTTTGCCGCTAGCGGCCAAAAATCGCGCGATTTTTGCCGCTAACGGCCGAAAACCGCGCTATTTTGCGCAAAAAACCATGCGATTTTCGCAGCTGGCGGGCAAAAATCGCGATTTTCGCCGCTACCGGCCAAAAATAGCGCGATTTTCGCCGCTACCGGCCAAAAACCGCGCGATTTTCGCCGCTACCGGCCAAAAACCATGCGATTTTCGCAGCTGGCGGGCAAAAATCGCGATTTTCGCCGCTACCGGCCAAAAATAGCGCGATTTTCGCTACCGGCGCGCGATTTTCGCCGCTAAAAAAACCATGCGATTTTCGCCGCTACCGGCCAAAAATCGCGCGATTTTTTCGCCGCTACCGGCCAAAAATCGCGCGATTTTCGCCGCTACCGGCCAAAAATAGCGCGATTTTCGCCGCTAGCTGGCGGGCAAAAAAAATCGCGATTTTCGCCGCTACCGGCCAAAAATAGCGCGATTTTCGCCGGTACCGGCCAAAAATCGCGCGATTTTCGCCGCTAGCGGCCAAAAATCGGGCGATTTTTGCCGCTAACGGCCGAAAACCGCGCTATTTTGCGCAAAAACCATGCGATTTTCGCAGCTGGCGGGCAAAAATCGCGATTTTCGCCGCTACCGGCCAAAAATAGCGCGATTTTCGCCGCTACCGGCCAAAAACCGCGCGATTTTCGCCGCTACCGGCCAAAAACCATGCGATTTTCGCAGCTTCCGGGCAAAAATCGCGATTTTCGCCGCTACCGGCCAAAAATAGCGCGATTTTCGCCGCTACCGGCCAAAAACCGCGCGATTTTCGCCGCTACCGGCCAAAAACCATGCGATTTTCGCCGCTAGCTGCGCGGCCGCAAAAAACCATGCGATTTTCGCCGCTACCGGCCAAAAATTTTCGCCGCGCGATTTTTCGCCGCTACCGGCCAAAAACCGCGCGATTTTCGCCGCTACCGGCCAAAAACCATGCGATTTTCGCAGCTGGCGGGCAAAAATCGCGATTTTCGCCGCTACCGGCCAAAAATAGCGCGATTTTCGCCGCTAGCGGCCAAAAACCGCGCTATTTTCGCCGCTAAAAATTTTGCGCAAAAACCATGCGATTTTCGCAGCTGGCGGGCAAAAATCGCGATTTTCGCCGCTACCGGCCAAAAACAGCGCGATTTTCGCCGCTACCGGCCAAAAACCGCGCGATTTTCGCCGCTACCGGCCAAAAACCATGCGATTTTCGCAGCTGGCGGGCAAAAATCGCGATTTTCGCCGCTACCGGCCAAAAATAGCGCGATTTTCGCCGCTACCGGCCAAAAACCATGCGATTTTCGCAAAAAATCGCGATTTTCGCCGCTACCGGCCAAAAAAATTTTCGCCGCTACCGGCCAAAAACCGCGCGATTTTCGCCGCTACCGGCCAAAAACCATGCGATTTTCGCAGCTGGCGGGCAAAAATCGCGATTTTCGCCGCTACCGGCCAAAAATAGCGCGATTTTCGCCGCTACCGGCCAAAAACCGCGCGATTTTCGCCGCTACCGGCCAAAAACCAAGCGATTTTCGCAGCTGGCGGGCAAAAATCGCGATTTTCGCCGCTACCGGCCAAAAATAGCGCGATTTTTGCCGCTACCGGCCAAAAATCGCGCGATTTTTGCCGCTAACGGCCAAAAACCGCGCTATTTTCGCCGCTAAAAAAAACATGCGATTTTCGCAGCTGGCGGGCAAAAATCGCGATTTTCGCCGCTACCGGCCAAAAATAGCGCGATTTTCGCCGCTACCGGCCAAAAACCGCGCGATTTTCGCCGCTACCGGCCAAAAACCATGCGATTTTCGCAGCTGGCGGGCAAAAATCGCGATTTTCGCCGCTAGCGGCCAAAAATCGCGCGATTTTTGCCGCTAACGGCCAAAAACCGCGCTATTTTGCGCAAAAAACCATGCGATTTTCGCAGCTGGCGGGCAAAAATCGCGATTTTCGCCGCTACCGGCCAAAAATAGCGCGATTTTCGCCGCTACCGGCCAAAAACCGCGCGATTTTCGCCGCTACCTGCCAAAACCGCCAAAAAACCATGCGATTTTCGCAGCTGGCGGGCAAAAATCGCGATTTTCGCCGCTACCGGCCAAAAATAGCGCGATTTTCGCCGCTACCGGCCAAAAACCGCGCGATTTTCGCCGCTACCGGCCAAAAACCATGCGATTTTCGCAGCTACCGGCCAAAAATCGCGATTTTCGCCGCTACCGGCCAAAAATCGCGCGATTTTTGCCGCTAACGGCCGAAAACCGCGCGATTTTGCGCAAAAAAAATCGCGATTTTCGCCGCTACCGGGCCAAAAATCGCGATTTTCGCCGCTACCGGCCAAAAATAGCGCGATTTTCGCCGCTACCGGCCAAAAACCATGCGATTTTCGCGGCCAAAAACCATGCTTTTCGCCGCTACCGGCAAAAATCGCGCGATTTTCGCCGCTACCGGCCAAAAATTTTCGCCGCTACCGGCCAAAAATAGCGCGATTTTCGCCGCTACCGGCCAAAAACCGCGCGATTTTCGCCGCTAGCGGCCAAAAATCGCGCGATTTTTGCCGCTAACGGCCGAAAAACCGCGCTATTTTGCGCAAAAACCATGCGATTTTCGCAGCTGGCGGGCAAAAATCGCGATTTTCGCCGCTACCGGCCAAAAATTTTTCGCCGCTACCGGCCAAAAATAGCGCGATTTTCGCCGCTACCGGCCAAAAATCGCGATTTTCGCCGCTAGCGGCCAAAAATCGGGCGATTTTTGCCGCTAACGGCCGAAAACCGCGCTATTTTGCCGCAAAAAACATGCGATTTTCGCAGCTGGCGGGCAAAAATCGCGATTTTCGCCGCTACCGGCCAAAAATAGCGCGATTTTCGCCGCTACCGGCCAAAAACCGCGCGATTTTCGCCGCTACCGGCCAAAAACCATGCGATTTTCGCAGCTGGCGGGCAAAAATCGCGATTTTCGCCGCTACCGGCCAAAAATAGCGCGATTTTCGCCGCTACCGGCCAAAAACCGCGCGATTTTCGCCGCTACCGGCCAAAAACCATGCGATTTTCGCAGCTGGCGGGCAAAAATCGCGATTTTCGCCGCTACCGGCCAAAAATAGCGCGATTTTCGCCGCTACCGGCCAAAAACCGCGCGATTTTCGCCGCTACCGGCCAAAAACCATGCGATTTTCGCAGCTGGCGGGCAAAAATCGCGATTTTCGCCGCTACCGGCCAAAAATAGCGCGATTTTCGCCGCTAGCGGCCAAAAATCGCGCGATTTTTGCCGCTAACGGCCAAAAACCGCGCTATTTTGCGCAAAAAACCATGCGATTTTCGCAGCTGGCGGGCAAAAATCGCGATTTTCGCCGCTACCGGCCAAAAATAGCGCGATTTTCGCCGCTACCGGCCAAAAACCGCGCGATTTTCGCCGCTACCGGCCAAAAACCATGCGATTTTCGCAGCTGGCGGGCAAAAATCGCGATTTTCGCCGCTACCGGCCAAAAATAGCGCGATTTTCGCCGCTACCGGCCAAAAACCGCGCGATTTTCGCCGCTACCGCTACCGGCCAAAAATCATGCGATTTTCGCCGCTAACGGCGATTTTCGCCGCTAGCCAAAAATCGCGCGATTTTTGCCGCTAACGGCCGAAAACCGCGCTATTTTGCGCAAAAACCATGCGATTTTCGCAGCTGGCGGGCAAAAATCGCGATTTTCGCCGCTACCGGCCAAAAATAGCGCGATTTTCGCCGCTACCGGCCAAAAACCGCGCGATTTTCGCCGCTACCGGCCAAAAATCGCGATTTTCGCCGCTACCGGCCAAAAATAGCGCGATTTTCGCCGCTACCGGCCAAAAACCGCGCGATTTTCGCTACCGCTAAAACCCATGCGCCAAAAAATCATGCGATTTTCGCAGCTGGCGGGCAAAAAATAGCGCGATTTTCGCCGCTACCGGCCAAAAATAGCGCGATTTTCGCCGCTACCGGCCAAAAACCGCGCGATTTTCGCCGCTAAAAAACCATGCGATTTTCGCAGCTGGCGGGCAAAAATCGCGATTTTCGCCGCTACCGGCCAAAAATAGCGCGATTTTCGCCGCTACCGGCCAAAAACCGCGCGATTTTCGCCGCTACCGGCCAAAAACCATGCGATTTTCGCAGCTGGCGGGCAAAAATCGCGATTTTCGCCGCTACCGGCCAAAAATAGCGCGATTTTCGCCGCTACCGGCCAAAAACCGCGCGATTTTCGCCGCTACCGGCCAAAAACCATGCGATTTTCGCAGCTGGCGGGCAAAAATCGCGATTTTCGCCGCTACCGGCCAAAAATAGCGCGATTTTCGCCGCTACCGGCCAAAAACCGCGCGATTTTCGCTACGCTAAAAACCGGCGATTTTCGCAAAAACCATGCGATTTTCGCCGCTGGCGGGCAAAAATCGCGATTTTCGCCGCTACCGGCCAAAAATAGCGCGATTTTTGCCGCTAACGGCCAAAAACCGCGCGATTTTGCGCTAGGCTGGCGGGCAAAAATCGCGATTTTCGCCGCTACCGGCCAAAAATGCGATTTTCGCCGCTACCGGGCAAAAATCGCGATTTTCGCCGCTACCGGCCAAAAATAGCGCGATTTTCGCCGCTACCGGCCAAAAATCGCGCGATTTTCGCCGCTAGCGGCCAAAAATCGGGCGATTTTTGCCGCTAACGGCCAAAAACGCGCGATTTTCGCCGCTAAAAAAACCATGCGATTTTCGCAGCTGGCGGGCAAAAATCGCGATTTTCGCCGCTACCGGCCAAAAATAGCGCGATTTTCGCCGCTACCGGCCAAAAACCGCGCGATTTTCGCCGCTACCGGCCAAAAACCATGCGATTTTCGCAGCTGGCGGGCAAAAATCGCGATTTTCGCCGCTACCGGCCAAAAATCGCGCGATTTTGCCGCTAACGGCCAAAAATCGCGCGATTTTGCCGCAAAAAAACCATGCGATTTTTTCGCAGCTGGCGGGCAAAAATCGCGATTTTCGCCGCTACCGGCCAAAAATAGCGCGATTTTCGCCGCTACCGGCCAAAAACCGCTCGATTTTCGCCGCTACCGGCCAAAAACCATGCGATTTTCGCAGCTGGCGGGAAAAAATCGCGATTTTCGCCGCTACCGGCCAAAAATAGCGCGATTTTCGCCGCTACCGGCCAAAAACCGCGCGATTTTCGCCGCTACCGACCAAAAACCATGCGATTTTCGCAGCTAGCGGGCAAAAATCGCGATTTTTGCCGCTATTTTTTGCCGCTAACGGCCGAAAACCGCGCTATTTTGCGCAAAAACCATGCGATTTTCGCAGCTGGCGGGCAAAAATCGCGATTTTCGCCGCTACCGGCCAAAAATAGCGCGATTTTCGCCGCTACCGGCCAAAAACCGCGCGATTTTCGCCGCTACCGGCCAAAAACCGATTTTCGCAGCTGCGATTTTCGCCGCTAACGGCCAAAACCGCGCGATTTTCGCCGCTAAAAAACCATGCGATTTTCGCCGCTACCGGCCAAAAATTTTCGCCGCTACCGATTTTCGCCGCTACCGGCCAAAAATAGCGCGATTTTCGCCGCTACCGGCCAAAAACGCGCGATTTTCGCCGCTACCGCCAAAAAACCATGCGATTTTCGCAGCTGGCGGGCAAAATCGCGATTTTCCCCGCTACCGGCCAAAAATAGCGCGATTTTCGCCGCTACCGGCCAAAAACCGCGCGATTTTCGCCGCTACGGCCGAAAACCGCGCGATTTTCGCGCAAAAAAACCATGCGATTTTCGCAGCTGGCGGGCAAAAATCGCGATTTTCGCCGCTACCGGCCAAAAATAGCGCGATTTTCGCCGCTACCGGCCAAAAACCGCGCGATTTTCGCCGCTACCGGCCAAAAAATAGCGCGATTTTCGCGCTACGGCTGGCGATTTTCGCCGCTACCGGCCAAAAATCGCGATTTTCGCCGCTACCGGCCAAAAATAGCGCGATTTTCGCCGCTACCGGCCAAAAACCGCGATTTTCGCCGCTACCGGCCAAAAACCATGCGATTTTCGCCGCTACCGGGCAAAAATCGCGCGATTTTCGCCGCTACCGGCCAAAAAAAGCGCGATTTTTTCGCCGCTACCGGCCAAAAACCGCGCCGCTATTTTTTCGCCGCTAACGGCCGAAAACCGCGCTATTTTGCGCAAAAACCATGCGATTTTCGCAGCTGGCGGGCAAAAATCGCGATTTTCGCCGCTACCGGCCAAAAATAGCGCGATTTTCGCCGCTACGGGCAAAAACCGCGCGATTTTCGCCGCTAGCGGCCAAAAATCGGGCGATTTTTGCCGCTAACGGCCGAAAAACCGCGCTATTTTGCGCAAAAAAACCATGCGATTTTCGCAGCTGGCGGGCAAAAATCGCGATTTTCGCCGCTACCGGCCAAAAATAGCGCGATTTTCGCCGCTACCGGCCAAAAACCGCGCGATTTTCGCCGCTACCGGCCAAAAACCAAGCGATTTTCGCCGCTGGCGGCCAAAAATCGCGATTTTTGCCGCTAGCGGCCAAAAATAGCGCGATTTTCGCCGCTACGGCCAAAAACCGCCATTTTCGCCGCTACCGGCCAAAAACATGCGATTTTCGCAGCTGGCGGGCAAAAATCGCGATTTTCGCCGCTACCGGCCAAAAATAGCGCGATTTTCGCCGCTACCGGCCAAAAACCGCGCGATTTTCGCCGCTACCGGCCAAAAACCATGCGATTTTCGCAGCTGGCGGGCAAAAATCGCGATTTTCGCCGCTACCGGCCAAAAATAGCGCGATTTTTGCCGCTAGCGGCCAAAAATCGGGCTATTTTTGCCGCTAACGGCCGAAAACCGCGCTATTTTGCGCAAAAACCATGCGATTTTCGCAGCTGGCGGGCAAAAATCGCGATTTTCGCCGCTACCGGCCAAAAATAGCGCGATTTTCGCCGCTACGGCCAAAAACCGCGCGATTTTCGCCGCTAGCGGCCAAAAATCGCGCGATTTTCGCCGCTAACGGCCAAAAATCGCGATTTTCGCCGCTAAAACCCAAAAATGCGCGATTTTCGCCGCTACCGGCCAAAAATCGCGATTTTCGCCGCTATTTTCGCCGCTACGGCCAAAAACCGCGATTTTCGCCGCTACCGGCCAAAAACCGCGCGATTTTCGCCGCTACCGGCCAAAAATCGCGCGATTTTCGCCGCTACCGGCCAAAAACCGCGCGATTTTAACGCCGCAACCGCGCTATTTTGCCGCAAAAAACCATGCGATTTTCGCAGCTGGCGGGCAAAAATCGCGATTTTCGCCGCTACCGGCCAAAAATAGCGCGATTTTCGCCGCTACCGGCCAAAAACCGCGCGATTTTCGCCGCTACCGGCCAAAAACCATGCGATTTTCGCAGCTGGCGGGCAAAAATCGCGATTTTCGCCGCTACCGGCCAAAAATAGCGCGATTTTCGCCGCTACCGGCCAAAAACCGCGCGATTTTCGCCGCTACCGGCCAAAAACCATGCGATTTTCGCAGCTGGCGGGCAAAAATCGCGATTTTCGCCGCTACCGGCCAAAAATAGCGCGATTTTCGCCGCTACCGGCCAAAAACCGCGCGATTTTCGCCGCTACCGGCCAAAAACCATGCGATTTTCGCCGCTGGCGGCCAAAAATCGCGATTTTCGCCGCTACGGCCAAAAATAGCGCGATTTTCGCCGCTAGCGGCCAAAAATCGCGCGATTTTTGCCGCTAACGGCCAAAAACCGCGCGATTTTGCGCAAAAAAACCATGCGATTTTCGCAGCTGGCGGGCAAAAATCGCGATTTTCGCCGCTACCGGCCAAAAATAGCGCGATTTTCGCCGCTACCGGCCAAAAACCGCGCGATTTTCGCCGCTACCGGCCAAAAACCATGCGATTTTCGCAGCTGGCGGGCAAAAATCGCGATTTTCGCCGCTACCGGCCAAAAATAGCGCGATTTTCGCCGCTACCGGCCAAAAACCGCGCGATTTTCGCCGCTACCGGCCAAAATAGCGCGATTTTCGCCGCCATGCGAAAAACCGCGCGATTTTCGCGCGCAGCGATTTTCGCAGCTGGCGGCAAAAATCGCGATTTTCGCCGCTACCGGCCAAAAATAGCGCGATTTTCGCCGCTACCGGCCAAAAACCGCGCGATTTTCGCCGCTACCGGCCAAAAACCATGCGATTTTCGCAGCTGGCGGGCAAAAATCGCGATTTTCGCCGCTACCGGCCAAAAATAGCGCGATTTTTGCCGCTAACGGCCAAAAACCGCGCTATTTTGCCGCTAAAAAATTTTGCCATGCGATTTTCGCAGCTGGCGGGCAAAAATCGCGATTTTCGCCGCTACCGGCCAAAAATAGCGCGATTTTCGCCGCTACCGGCCAAAAACCGCTCGATTTTCGCCGCTACCGGCCAAAAACCATGCGATTTTCGCAGCTGGCGGGCAAAAATCGCGATTTTCGCCGCTACCGGCCAAAAATAGCGCGATTTTCGCCGCTACCGGCCAAAAACGCTATTTTCGCCGCTACCGGCCAAAAACCGCGCGATTTTCGCCGCTACCGGCCAAAAATCGCGCGATTTTCGCCGCTAACGGCCAAAAATCGCGCTTTTTTCGCCGCTACCGGCCAAAAATCGCGCGATTTTCGCCGCTACCGGCCAAAAAAATCGCGCGATTTTCGCCGCTACCGGCCAAAAATCGCGCGATTTTCGCAGCTACCGGCCAAAAATCGCGATTTTCGCCGCTACCGGCCAAAAATCGCGCGATTTTCGCCGCTACGGCCGAAAACCGCGCTATTTTCGCCGCTAAAAAAAAACCATGCGATTTTCGCAGCTGGCGGGCAAAAATCGCGATTTTCGCCGCTACCGGCCAAAAATAGCGCGATTTTCGCCGCTACCGGCCAAAAACCGCGCGATTTTCGCCGCTACCGGCCAAAAACCATGCGATTTTCGCAGCTGGCGGGCAAAAATCGCGATTTTCGCCGCTACCGGCCAAAAATAGCGCGATTTTCGCCGCTACCGGCCAAAAACCGCGCGATTTTCGCCGCTACCGGCCAAAAACCATGCGATTTTCGCAGCTGGCGGGCAAAAATCGCGATTTTCGCCGCTACCGGCCAAAAATAGCGCGATTTTCGCCGCTACCGGCCAAAAACCGCGCGATTTTCGCCGCTACCGGCCAAAAACCATGCGATTTTCGCAGCTGGCGGGCAAAAATCGCGATTTTCGCCGCTACCGGCCAAAAATAGCGCGATTTTCGCCGCTACCGGCCAAAAACCGCGCGATTTTCGCCGCTACCGGCCAAAAATTTTTTTCGCCGCTACCGGCCAAAAATCGGGCGATTTTCGCCGCTAACGGCCGAAAACCGCGCTATTTTGCGCAAAAAACCATGCGATTTTCGCAGCTGGCGGGCAAAAATCGCGATTTTCGCCGCTACCGGCCAAAAATAGCGCGATTTTCGCCGCTACCGGCCAAAAACCGCGCGATTTTCGCCGCTACCGGCCAAAAATCGCGATTTTCGCCGCTAACGGCCAAAACCGCGCGATTTTCGCCGCGATTTTCGCAAAAAAAACCGCGATTTTCGCCGCTACCGGCCAAAAATAGCGCGATTTTCGCCGCTACCGGCCAAAAACCGCGCGATTTTCGCCGCTACCGGCCAAAAACCCATGCGATTTTCGCGCTAGCTACCGGCCAAAAAAATCGCGATTTTCGCCGCTACCGGCCAAAAATAGCGCGATTTTCGCCGCTACCGGCCAAAAACCGCGCGATTTTCGCCGCTACCGGCCAAAAACCATGCGATTTTCGCAGCTGGCGGGCAAAAATCGCGATTTTCGCCGCTACCGGCCAAAAATAGCGCGATTTTCGCCGCTACCGGCCAAAAACCGCGCGATTTTCGCCGCTACCGGCCAAAAACCATGCGATTTTCGCAGCTCGCGATTTTCGCCGCTACCGGCCAAAAATAGCGCGATTTTCGCCGCTACCGGCCAAAAATCGCGCGATTTTCGCCGCTAACGGCCAAAACCGCGCTATTTTGCGCAAAAAACCATGCGATTTTCGCGATTTTCGCCGCTACCGGCCAAAAATCGCGATTTTCGCCGCTACCGGCCAAAAATAGCGCGATTTTCGCCGCTACCGGCCAAAAATAGCGCGATTTTCGCCGCTACCGGCCAAAAATCGCGCGATTTTCGCCGCTAACGGCCAAAAACCGCGCGATTTTCGCCGCTAAAAAACCATGCGATTTTCGCAGCTGGCGGGCAAAAATCGCGATTTTCGCCGCTACGCGATTTTCGCCGCTACAAAAAATAGCGCGATTTTCGCCGCTACCGGCCAAAAACCGCTCGATTTTCGCCGCTACCGGCCAAAAACCATGCGATTTTCGCAGCTGGCGGGAAAAAATCGCGATTTTCGCCGCTACCGGCCAAAAATAGCGCGATTTCGCCGCTACCGGCCAAAAACCGCGCGATTTTCGCCGCTAGCGGCCAAAAAAAATCGCGATTTTCGCCGCTACCGGCCAAAAATAGCGCTATTTTCGCCGCTAAAAAACCGCGCGATTTTCGCAGCTGGCGGGCAAAAAACCGCGATTTTCGCCGCTACCGGCCAAAAATCGCGCGATTTTCGCCGCTAAAAAATCGCGCGATTTTCGCCGCTACCGGCCGGCGCGATTTTCGCCGCTAAAAAACCGCGCGATTTTCGCCGCTAAAAAAACCATGCGATTTTCGCAGCTGGCGGGCAAAAATCGCGATTTTCGCCGCTACCGGCCAAAAATAGCGCGATTTTCGCCGCTACCGGCCAAAAATAGCGCGATTTTCGCCGCTACCGGCCATTTTTCGCCGCTACCGGCCAAAAACCATGCGATTTTCGCAGCTGGCGGGCAAAAATCGCGATTTTCGCCGCTACCGGCCAAAAATAGCGCGATTTTCGCCGCTACCGGCCAAAAACCGCGCGATTTTCGCCGCTACCGGCCAAAAACCATGCGATTTTCGCAGCTGGCGGGCAAAAATCGCGATTTTCGCCGCTACCGGCCAAAAATAGCGCGATTTTTGCCGCTACCGGCCAAAAACCGCGCGATTTTCGCCGCTACCGGCCAAAAAACCATGCGATTTTCGCAGCTGGCGGGCAAAAATCGCGCGATTTTTTCGCCGCTACGGGCAAAAATCGCGCGATTTTCGCCGCTACCGGCCAAAAACCATGCGATTTTCGCCGCTACCGGGCAAAAATCGCGATTTTCGCCGCTACCGGCCAAAAATCGCGCGATTTTCGCCGCTACCGGCCAAAAACCGCGCGATTTTCGCCGCTACCGGCCAAAAACCGCGCGCCGCTATTTTCGCCGCTACGGCCAAAAATAGCGCATTTTGCGATTTTCGCAGCTGGCGGGCAAAAATCGCGATTTTCGCCGCTACCGGCCAAAAATAGCGCGATTTTCGCCGCTACCGGCCAAAAACCGCGCGATTTTCGCCGCTACCGGCCGAAAACCGCGCTCAAAAAACCATGCGATTTTCGCAGCTGGCGGGCAAAAATCGCGATTTTCGCCGCTACCGGCCAAAAATAGCGCGATTTTCGCCGCTACCGGCCAAAAACCGCGCGATTTTCGCCGCTACCGGCCAAAAACCATGCGATTTTCGCAGCTGGCGGGCAAAAATCGCGATTTTCGCCGCTACCGGCCAAAAATAGCGCGATTTTCGCCGCTACGGCCAAAAACCGCGCGATTTTCGCCGCTACCGGCCAAAACCCATGCGATTTTCGCAGCTGGCGGGCAAAAATCGCGATTTTCGCCGCTACCGGCCAAAAATAGCGCGATTTTCGCCGCTACCGGCCAAAAACCGCGCGATTTTCGCCGCTACCGGCCAAAAACCATGCGATTTTCGCAGCTGGCGGGCAAAAATCGCGATTTTCGCCGCTACCGGCCAAAAATAGCGCGATTTTCGCCGCTACCGGCCAAAAATCGCGCGATTTTCGCCGCTAACGGCCGCAAAAAACCATGCGATTTTCGCAGCTGGCGGGCAAAAATCGCGATTTTCGCCGCTACCGGCCAAAAATAGCGCGATTTTCGCCGCTACCGGCCAAAAACCGAGCGATTTTCGCCGCTACCGGCCAAAAACCATGCGATTTTCGCAGCTGGCGGGCAAAAATCGCGATTTTCGCCGCTACCGGCCAAAAATCGCGCGATTTTCGCCGCTAACGGCCAAAAACCGCGCGATTTTCGCCGCTAAAAAACCATGCGATTTTCGCAGCTGGCGGGCAAAAATCGCGATTTTCGCCGCTACCGGCCAAAAATAGCGCGATTTTCGCCGCTACCGGCCAAAAACCGCGCGATTTTCGCCGCTACCGGCCAAAAACCATGCGATTTTTTCGCCGCTACCGGCCAAAAACCATGCGATTTTCGCAAAAAATCGCGATTTTCGCCGCTACCGGCCAAAAATCGCGCGATTTTCGCCGCTACCGGCCAAAAACCATGCGATTTTCGCCGCTACCGGCCAAAAATCGCGATTTTCGCCGCTACCGGCCAAAAATAGCGCGATTTTCGCCGCTAGCGGCCAAAAATCGCGCGATTTTCGCCGCTAACGGCCGAAAACCGCGCTATTTTGCGCAAAAAAACCATGCGATTTTCGCAGCTGGCGGGCAAAAATCGCGATTTTCGCCGCTACCGGCCAAAAATAGCGCGATTTTCGCCGCTACCGGCCAAAAACCGCGCGATTTTCGCCGCTACCGGCCAAAAACCATGCGATTTTCGCAGCTGGCGGCCAAAAATCGCGATTTTCGCCGCTACCGGCCAAAAATCGCGCGATTTTCGCTACCGGCCAAAAACCGCGCTATTTTCGCCGGCCAAAAACCGCGCGATTTTCGCCGCTAGCGGCCAAAAATCGCGATTTTCGCCGCTACCGGCCAAAAATAGCGCGATTTTCGCCGCTAAAAAACCGCGCGATTTTCGCCGCTACCGGCCAAAAACCATGCGATTTTCGCAGCTGGCGGGCAAAAATCGCGATTTTCGCCGCTACCGGCCAAAAATAGCGCGATTTTCGCCGCTACCGGCCAAAAACCGATTTTCGCCGCTAGCGGCCAAAAATCGGGCGATTTTTGCCGCTAACGGCCGAAAACCGCGCTATTTTGCGCAAAAAAAACCATGCGATTTTCGCAGCTGGCGGGCAAAAATCGCGATTTTCGCCGCTACCGGCCAAAAATAGCGCGATTTTCGCCGCTACCGGCCAAAAACCGCGCGATTTTCGCCGCTACCGGCCAAAAACCATGCGATTTTCGCAGCTGGCGGGCAAAAATCGCGATTTTCGCCGCTACCGGCCAAAAATAGCGCGATTTTCGCCGCTACCGGCCAAAAACCGCGCGATTTTCGCCGCTACGGCCAAAAACCGCGCAAAAACCATGCGATTTTCGCAGCTGGCGGGCAAAAATCGCGATTTTCGCCGCTACCGGCCAAAAATAGCGCGATTTTCGCCGCTACCGGCCAAAAACCGCGCGATTTTCGCCGCTACCGGCCAAAAACCATGCGATTTTCGCAGCTGGCGGGCAAAAATCGCGATTTTCGCCGCTACCGGCCAAAAATAGCGCGATTTTCGCCGCTAGCGGCCAAAAATCGGGCGATTTTTGCCGCTAACGGCCGAAAACCGCGCTATTTTGCGCAAAAACCATGCGATTTTCGCAGCTGGCGGGCAAAAATCGCGATTTTCGCCGCTACCGGCCAAAAATATTTTTTTCGCCGCTACCGGCCAAAAACCATGCGATTTTCGCCGCTACCGGCAAAAATTTTCGCCGCTACCGGCCAAAAATAGCGCGATTTTCGCCGCTACGGGCAAAAAACCGCGCGATTTTCGCCGCTACCGGCCAAAAACCATGCGATTTTCGCAGCTGGCGATTTTTTCGCCGCTACCGGCCAAAAATAGCGCGATTTTCGCCGCTACCGGCCAAAAACCGCGCGATTTTCGCCGCTACCGGCCAAAAACCATGCGATTTTCGCAGCTGGCGGGCAAAAATCGCGATTTTCGTCGCTACCGGCCAAAAATAGCGCGATTTTTGCCGCTAGCGGCCAAAAATCGGGCAATTTTTGCCGCTAACGGCCGAAAACCGCGCTATTTTGCGCAAAAACCATGCGATTTTCGCAGCTGGCGGGCAAAAATCGCGATTTTCGCCGCTACCGGCCAAAAATAGCGCGATTTTCGCCGCTACCGGCCAAAAACCGCGCGATTTTCGCCGCTACCGGCCAAAAATAGCGCGATTTTCGCCGCTACCGGCCAAAAATCGCGCGATTTTCGCCGCTAACGGCCAAAAACCGCGCGATTTTGCGCAAAAAAAACCGCGATTTTCGCAGCTGGCGGGCAAAAATCGCGATTTTCGCCGCTACAGGCCAAAAATAGCGCGATTTTCGCCGCTACCGGCCAAAAACCGCGCGATTTTCGCCGCTACCGGCCAAAAACCGCGCGATTTTCGCAGCTGGCGGGCAAAAATCGCGATTTTCGCCGCTACCGGCCAAAAATAGCGCGATTTTCGCCGCTACCGGCCAAAACCGCGCGATTTTCGCCGCTACCGGCCAAAAACCATGCGATTTTCGCAGCTGGCGGGCAAAAATCGCGATTTTCGCCGCTACCGGCCAAAAATAGCGCGATTTTCGCCGCTAGCGGCCAAAAATCGGGCGATTTTTGCCGCTAACGGCCGAAAACCGCGCTATTTTGCGCAAAAACCATGCGATTTTCGCAGCTGGCGGGCAAAAATCGCGATTTTCGCCGCTACCGGCCAAAAATAGCGCGATTTTCGCCGCTACCGGCCAAAAACCGCGCGATTTTCGCCGCTACCGGCCAAAAACCATGCGATTTTCGCCGCTACCGGGCAAAAATCGCGATTTTCGCCGCTACCGGCCAAAAATAGCGCGATTTTCGCCGCTACCGGCCAAAAACCGCGCGATTTTCGCCGCTACCGGCCAAAAACCGCGCGATTTTCGCCGCTACCGGCCAAAAATCGCGCGATTTTCGCTACCGGCCAAAAATAGCGCGATTTTCGCGCTAAAAACCGGCAAAAAAAAATCGCGATTTTCGCCGCTACCGGCCAAAAATAGCGCGATTTTCGCGCTACGGGCCAAAAACCGCGCGATTTTCGCCGCTAGCGGCCAAAAAAAAATCGGGCGATTTTTGCCGCTAACGGCCGAAAACCGCGCTATTTTGCGCAAAAACCATGCGATTTTCGCAGCTGGCGGGCAAAAATCGCGATTTTCGCCGCTACCGGCCAAAAATAGCGCGATTTTCGCCGCTACCGGCCAAAAACCGCGCGATTTTCGCCGCTACCGGCCAAAAACCATGCGATTTTCGCAGCTGGCGGGCAAAAATCGCGATTTTCGCCGCTACCGGCCAAAAATAGCGCGATTTTCGCCGCTACCGGCCAAAAACCGCGCGATTTTCGCCGCTACCGGCGAAAAACCATGCGATTTTCGCAGCTGGCGGGCAAAAATCGCGATTTTCGCCGCTACCGGCCAAAAATAGCGCGATTTTCGCCGCTACCGGCCAAAAACCGCGCGATTTTCGCCGCTACCGGCCAAAAACCAAGCGATTTTCGCAGCTGGCGGGCAAAAATCGCGATTTTCGCCGCTACCGGCCAAAAATAGCGCGATTTTCGCCGCTAGCGGCCAAAAATCGGGCGATTTTTGCCGCTAACGGCCGAAAACCGCGCTATTTTGCGCAAAAACCATGCGATTTTCGCAGCTGGCGGGCAAAAATCGCGATTCGCCGCTACCGGCCAAAAATAGCGCGATTTTCGCCGCTACCGGCCAAAAACCATGCGATTTTCGCAGCTGGCGGGCATTTTTTTCGCCGCTACCGGCCAAAAATAGCGCGATTTTCGCCGCTACCGGCCAAAAACCGCGCGATTTTCGCCGCTACCGGCCAAAAATAGCGCGATTTTCGCCGCTACCGGCCAAAAACCGCGCGATTTTCGCCGCTACCGGCCAAAAACCATGCGATTTTCGCCGCTGGCGGGCAAAAATCGCGATTTTCGCCGCTACCGGCCAAAAATAGCGCGATTTTTGCCGCTACCGGCCAAAAACCGCGCGATTTTCGCCGCTAACGGCCGAAAACCGCGCTATTTTGCGCAAAAACCATGCGATTTTCGCAGCTGGCGGGCAAAAATCGCGATTTTCGCCGCTACCGGCCAAAAATAGCGCGATTTTTTCGCCGCTACCGGCCAAAAACCATGCGATTTTCGCCGCTACCGGCCAAAAAAAATCGCGCGATTTTCGCCGCTAGCGGCCAAAAATCGCGCGATTTTCGCCGCTAACGGCCAAAAACCGCGCGATTTTGCGCTACCGGCCAAAAACCATGCGATTTTCGCAGCTGGCGGGCAAAAATCGCGATTTTCGCCGCTCCCGGCCAAAAATAGCGCGATTTTCGCCGCTACCGGCCAAAAACCGCGCGATTTTCGCCGCTACTGGCCAAAAACCAAGCGATTTTCGCCGCTGGCGGCCAAAAACGCGATTTTCGCCGGCGGGCAAAAAATCGCGATTTTTCGCCGCTACCGGCCAAAAAAAACCGCGCGATTTTCGCCGCTACCGGCCAAAAATAGCGCGATTTTCGCCGCTACCGGCCAAAAATCGTGCGACTTTCGCCGCTACCGGCCAAAAATAGCGCGATTTTTGCCGCTAGCGGCCAAAAATCGGGCTATTTTTGCCGCTAACGGCCGAAAACCGCGCTATTTTGCGCAAAAACCATGCGATTTTCGCAGCTGGCGGGCAAAAATCGCGATTTTCGCCGCTACCGGCCAAAAATAGCGCGATTTTCGCCGCTACCGGCCAAAAACCGCGCGATTTTCGCCGCTACCGGCCAAAAACCATGCGATTTTCGCAGCTGGCGGGCAAAAATCGCGATTTTCGCCGCTACCGGCCAAAAATAGCGCGATTTTCGCCGCTACCGGCCAAAAACCGCGCGATTTTCGCCGCTACCGGCCAAAAACCATGCGATTTTCGCAGCTGGCGGGCAAAAATCGCGATTTTTTGCCGCTACCGGCCAAAAATAGCGCGATTTTCGCCGCTACCGGCCAAAAACCGCGCGATTTTCGCCGCTACCGGCCAAAAACCATGCGATTTTCGCAGCTACCGGCCAAAAATCGCGATTTTCGCCGCTACCGGCCAAAAATCGCGCGATTTTCGCCGCTAACGGCCGAAAACCGCGCTATTTTGCCGCTAAAAAAAAAACATGCGATTTTCGCAGCTGGCGGGCAAAAATCGCGATTTTCGCCGCTACCGGCCAAAAATAGCGCGATTTTCGCCGCTACCGGCCAAAAACCGCGCGATTTTCGCCGCTACCGGCCAAAAACCATGCGATTTTCGCAGCTGGCGGGCAAAAATCGCGATTTTCGCCGCTACCGGCCAAAAATAGCGCGATTTTCGCCGCTACCGGCCAAAAACCGCGCGATTTTCGCCGCTACCAAAAAACCATGCGATTTTCGCAGCTGGCGGGCAAAAATCGCGATTTTCGCCGCTACCGGCCAAAAATAGCGCGATTTTCGCCGCTACCGGCCAAAAACCGCGCGATTTTCGCCGCTACCGGCCAAAAACCATGCGATTTTCGCAAAAATCGCTTTTCGCCGCGGGCCAAAAATCGCGATTTTCGCCGCTAGCGGCCAAAAATCGGCCGCTATTTTTGCCGCTAACGGCCGAAAACCGCGCTATTTTGCCAAAAACCATGCGATTTTCGCAGCTGGCGGGCAAAAATCGCGATTTTCGCCGCTACCGGCCAAAAATAGCGCGATTTTCGCCGCTACCGGCCAAAAACCGCGCGATTTTCGCCGCTACCGGCCAAAAACCATGCGATTTTCGCAGCTGGCGGGCAAAAATCGCGATTTTCGCCGCTACCGGCCAAAAATAGCGCGATTTTCGCCGCTACCGGCCATTTTTCGCCGCTACCGGCCAAAAATTTTCGCAGCTGCGAAAAATTTTTCGCAGCTAACGGCAAAAATCGCGATTTTTTTCGCCGCTACCGGCCAAAAAAATGCGCGCGATTTTCGCCGCTACCGGCCAAAAATCGCGATTTTCGCCGCTACCGGCCAAAAACCAGCGCGATTTTCGCCGCTACCGGCCAAAAATCGCGATTTTCGCCGCTACCGGCCAAAAATCGCGCGATTTTCGCCGCTACGGCCAAAAACCGCGCGATTTTCGCGCTATTGCGATTTTCGCAGCTGGCGGGCAAAAATCGCGATTTTCGCCGCTACCGGCCAAAAATAGCGCGATTTTCGCCGCTACCGGCCAAAAACCGCGCGATTTTCGCGCTACCGGCCAAAAACCATGCGATTTTCGCAGCTGGCGGGCAAAAATCGCGATTTTCGCCGCTACCGGCCAAAAATAGCGCGATTTTCGCCGCTACCGGCCAAAAACCGCGCGATTTTCGCCGCTACGCGGCCAAAAAACCATGCGATTTTCGCGCTATTTTTTCGCCGCTACCGGCCAAAAACCGCGCGATTTTCGCCGCTACCGGCCAAAATTTTCGCAGCTACGGGCAAAAATCGCGATTTTCGCCGCTACCGGCCAAAAATAGCGCGATTTTCGCCGCTACCGGCCAAAAACCGCGCGATTTTCGCCGCTACCGGCCAAAAACCATGCGATTTTCGCAGCTGGCGGGCAAAAATCGCGATTTTCGCCGCTACCGGCCAAAAATAGCGCGATTTTTGCCGCTAGCGGCCAAAAATCGGGCTATTTTTGCCGCTAACGGCCGAAAACCGCGCTATTTTGCGCAAAAACCATGCGATTTTCGCAGCTGGCGGGCAAAAATCGCGATTTTCGCCGCTACCGGCCAAAAATAGCGCGATTTTCGCCGCTACCGGCCAAAAACCGCGCGATTTTCGCCGCTACCGGCCAAAAACCATGCGATTTTCGCATGGCGGGCAAAAATCGCGATTTTCGCCGCTACCAAAAATAGCGCGCCAAAAAACCGCGCGATTTTCGCCGCTACCGGCCAAAAACCGCGCGATTTTCGCGCAAAAAATCGCGATTTTCGCCGCTACCGGCCAAAAATAGCGCGATTTTCGCCGCTACCGGCCAAAAATAGCGCGCGATTTTCGCCGCTACCGGCCAAAAACCATGCGATTTTCGCCGCTACCGGCCAAAAACCATGCGATTTTCGCAAAAAAAAAGCGCGATTTTCGCCGCTACCGGCCAAAAATAGCGCGATTTTCGCCGCTACCGGCCAAAAACCGCGCGATTTTCGCCGCTACCGCGCTATTTTGCGCAAAAACCATGCGATTTTCGCAGCTGGCGGGCAAAAATCGCGATTTTCGCCGCTACCGGCCAAAAATAGCGCGATTTTCGCCGCTACCGGCCAAAAACCGCTCGATTTTCGCCGCTACCGGCCAAAAACCATGCGATTTTCGCAGCTGGCGGGCAAAAATCGCGATTTTCGCCGCTACCGGCCAAAAAAAGCGCGATTTTCGCCGCTACCGGCCAAAAACCGCGCGATTTTCGCCGCTCGCGGCCAAAAATCGCGCCGCTAACGGCCGCCGCGCTATTTTGCGCAAAAACCATGCGATTTTCGCAGCTGGCGGGCAAAAATCGCGCGATTTTCGCCGCTACCGGCCAAAAATAGCGCGATTTTCGGCCGCTAACCGCGATTTTCGCGGCCAAAAATTTTCGCCGCTAGCGGCGATCGGGCGATTTTCGCCGCTAACGGCCGAAAACCGCGATTTTGCGCAAAAACCATGCGATTTTCGCAGCTGGCGGGCAAAAATCGCGATTTTCGCCGCTACCGCCCAAAAATAGCGCGATTTTCGCCGCTACGGCCAAAAACCGCGCGATTTTCGCCGCTACCGGCCAAAAACCATGCGATTTTCGCAGCTGGCGGGCAAAAATCGCGATTTTCGCCGCTACCGGCCAAAAATAGCGCGATTTTCGCCGCTACGGCCAAAAATCGCGCGATTTTCGCCGCTAACGGCCAAAACCGCGCGATTTTCGCAGCTGGCGGGCAAAAAATCGCGATTTTCGCCGCTACCGGCCAAAAATAGCGCGATTTTCGCCGCTACCGGCCAAAAACCGCGCGATTTTCGCCGCTACCGGCCAAAAACCATGCGATTTTCGCAGCTGGCGGGCAAAAATCGCGATTTTCGCCGCTACCGGCCAAAAATAGCGCGATTTTCGCCGCTACCGGCCAAAAACCGCGCGATTTTCGCCGCTACCGGCCAAAAACCATGCGATTTTCGCAGCTGGCGGGCAAAAATCGCGATTTTCGCCGCTACCGGCCAAAAATAGCGCGATTTTCGCCGCTACCGGCCAAAAACCGCGCGATTTTCGCCGCTACCGGCCAAAAACCATGCGATTTTCGCAGCTGGCGGGCAAAAATTTTTGCCGCTAAAAAATCGCGATTTTTGCGCGATTTTCGCAGCTGGCGGGCAAAAAATCGCGATTTTCGCCGCTACCGGCCAAAAATAGCGCGATTTTCGCCGCTACCGGCCAAAAACCGCGCGATTTTCGCCGCTACCGGCCAAAAACCATGCGATTTTCGCAGCTAACGGCCGAAAAAAATAGCGCGATTTTCGCGCTACCGGCCAAAAATTTTTTCGCAGCTGGCGGGCAAAAATCGCGCGATTTTCGCCGCTACCGGCCAAAAAAAGCGCGATTTTCGCCGCTACCGGCCAAAAATAGCGCGATTTTCGCCGCTACCGGCCAAAAACCGCGCGATTTTCGCCGCTACCGGCCAAAAACCATGCGATTTTCGCAGCTGGCGGGCAAAAATCGCGATTTTCGCCGCTACCGGCCAAAAACCGCGCGATTTTCGCCGCTACCGGCCAAAAACCATGCGATTTTCGCAGCTGGCGGGCAAAAATCGCGATTTTCGCCGCTACCGGCCAAAAATAGCGCGATTTTCGCCGCTACCGGCCAAAAACCGCGCGATTTTCGCCGCTACCGGCCAAAAACCATGCGATTTTCGCAGCTGGCGGGCAAAAATCGCGATTTTCGCCGCTACCGGCCAAAAATAGCGCGATTTTTGCCGCTACCGGCCAAAAATATTTTCGCCGCTAACGGCCAAAAACCGCGCGATTTTCGCGCAAAAAACCATGCGATTTTCGCAGCTGGCGGGCAAAAATCGCGATTTTCGCCGCTACCGGCCAAAAATAGCGCGATTTTCGCCGCTACCGGCCAAAAACCGCGCGATTTTCGCCGCTACCGGCCAAAAATCGCGCGATTTTCGCCGCTAACGGCCAAAAACCGCGCGATTTTCGCGCTACCGGCCAAAAAACCATGCGATTTTCGCAGCTGGCGGGCAAAAATCGCGATTTTCGCCGCTACCGGCCAAAAATAGCGCGATTTTCGCCGCTACCGGCCAAAAACCGCGCGATTTTCGCCGCTACCGGCCAAAAACCATGCGATTTTCGCAGCTGGCGGGCAAAAATCGCGATTTTCGCCGCTACCGGCCAAAAATAGCGCGATTTTCGCCGCTACCGGCCAAAAACCGCGCGATTTTCGCCGCTACCGCAAAAACCATGCGATTTTCGCAGCTGGCGGGCAAAAATCGCGATTTTCGCCGCTACCGGCCAAAAATAGCGCGATTTTCGCCGCTACCGGCCAAAAACCGCGCGATTTTCGCCGCTACCGGCCAAAAACCATGCGATTTTCGCCGCTACCGGCCAAAAATCGCGATTTTCGCCGCTACCGGCCAAAAATAGCGCGATTTTCGCCGCTACGGCCAAAAACCGCGCGATTTTCGCCGCTAACGGCCAAAAATAGCGCGATTTTTGCCGCTAAAACCATGCGATTTTCGCAGCTGGCGGGCAGCTGGCGGGCAAAAATCGCGATTTTCGCCGCTACCGGCCAAAAATAGCGCGATTTTCGCCGCTACCGGCCAAAAACCGCGCGATTTTCGCCGCTACCGGCCAAAAACCATGCGATTTTCGCAGCTGGCGGGCAAAAATCGCGATTTTCGCCGCTACCGGCCAAAAATAGCGCGATTTTCGCCGCTACCGGCCAAAAACCGCGCGATTTTCGCCGCTACCGGCCAAAAAACCATGCGATTTTCGCAGCTGGCGGGCAAAAATCGCGATTTTCGCCGCTACCGGCCAAAAATAGCGCGATTTTCGCCGCTAGCGGCCAAAAATCGGGCGATTTTTGCCGCTAACGGCCAAAAACCGCGCTATTTTCGCGCTGGCGGCCAAAAACCATGCGATTTTCGCAGCTGGCGGCCAAAAATCGCGATTTTTCGCCGCTACCGGCCAAAAATAGCGCGATTTTCGCCGCTACCGGCCAAAAACCGCGCGATTTTCGCCGCTACGGCGCGCCCGCTAAAAAATAGCGCGATTTTCGCCGCTACCCAAAAACCGCCAAAAAACCATGCGATTTTCGCAGCTGGCGGGCAAAAATCGCGATTTTCGCCGCTACCGGCCAAAAATAGCGCGATTTTCGCCGCTACCGGCCAAAAACCGCGCGATTTTCGCCGCTAAAAACCGGCCAAAAACCATGCGATTTTCGCAGCTGGCGGGCAAAAATCGCGATTTTCGCCGCTACGGGCAAAAAATAGCGCGATTTTCGCCGCTACCGGCCAAAAACCGCGCGATTTTCGCCGCTACCGGCCAAAAACCATGCGATTTTCGCAGCTGGCGGGCCAAAAATCGCGATTTTCGCCGCTAGCGGCCAAAAATCGGGCGATTTTTGCCGCTAACGGCCGAAAAACCGCGCTATTTTGCGCAAAAACCATGCGATTTTCGCAGCTGGCGGGCAAAAATCGCGATTTTCGCCGCTACCGGCCAAAAATAGCGCGATTTTCGCCGCTACCGGCCAAAAACCGCGCGATTTTCGCCGCTACCGGCCAAAAACCATGCGATTTTCGCAGCTGGCGGGCAAAAATCGCGATTTTCGCCGCTACCGGCCAAAAATAGCGCGATTTTCGCCGCTACCGGCCAAAAACCGCGCGATTTTCGCCGCTAAAAAAACGCGATTTTTCGCAGCTGGCGGGCAAAAATCGCGCGATTTTCGCCGCTACCGGCCAAAAATAGCGCGATTTTCGCCGCTACCGGCCAAAAACCGCGCGATTTTCGCCGCTACCGGGCAAAAATCGCGCGCGATTTTCGCCGCTACCGGCCAAAAATCGCGCGATTTTCGCCGCTACCGGCCAAAAATCGCGCGATTTTTGCCGCTAACGGCCAAAAACCGCGCTATTTTGCCGCTAAAAAAACCATGCGATTTTCGCAGCTGGCGGGCAAAAATCGCGATTTTCGCCGCTACCGGCCAAAAATAGCGCGATTTTCGCCGCTACCGGCCAAAAACCGCGCGATTTTCGCCGCTACCGGCCAAAAACCATGCGATTTTCGCAGCTGGCGGGCAAAAATCGCGATTTTCGCCGCTACCGGCCAAAAATAGCGCGATTTTCGCCGCTACCGGCCAAAAACCGCGCGATTTTCGCCGCTACCGGCCAAAAACCATGCGATTTTCGCAGCTGGCGGGCAAAAATCGCGATTTTCGCCGCTACCGGCCAAAAATAGCGCGATTTTCGCCGCTACCGGCCAAAAACCGCGCGATTTTCGCCGCTACCGGCCAAAAACCATGCGATTTTCGCAGCTGGCGGGCAAAAAATCGCGATTTTCGCCGCTACCGGCCAAAAATTTTTTCGCCGCTACCGGCCAAAAAATCGCGCGATTTTCGCCGCTAACGGCCGAAAACCGCGCGATTTTCGCGCTACCGGCCAAAAATCATGCGATTTTCGCAGCTGGCGGGCAAAAATCGCGATTTTCGCCGCTACCGGCCAAAAATAGCGCGATTTTCGCCGCTACCGGCCAAAAACCGCGCGATTTTCGCCGCTACCGGCCAAAAACCATGCGATTTTCGCAGCTGGCGGGCAAAAATCGCGATTTTCGCCGCTACCGGCCAAAAATAGCGCGATTTTCGCCGCTACCGGCCAAAAACCGCGATTTTCGCCGCTACCGGCCAAAAATGCGATTTTCGCAGCTGATTTTTCGCCGCTAGCGGCCAAAAATCGCGATTTTTTGCCGCTAACGGCCGAAAACCGCGCGATTTTCGCGCAAAAACCATGCGATTTTCGCGCTGGCGGGCAAAAATTTTTTCGCCGCTACCGGCCAAAAATAGCGCGATTTTCGCCGCTACCGGCCAAAAACCGCGCGATTTTCGCCGCTACCGGCCAAAAACCGCGCGATTTTCGCCGCTACCGGCCAAAAAACGCGCGATTTTCGCCGCTACCGGCCAAAAACCGCGCGATTTTCGCCGCTACCGGCCAAAAAACCATGCGATTTTCGCCGCTACCGGCCAAAAATCGCGATTTTCGCCGCTACCGGCCAAAAATAGCGCGATTTTCGCCGCTACCGGCCAAAAACCGCGCGATTTTCGCCGCTACCGGCCAAAAACCATGCGATTTTCGCAGCTGGCGGGCAAAAATCGCGATTTTCGCCGCTACCGGCCAAAAATAGCGCAATTTTCGCCGCTACCGGCCAAAAATCGGGCGATTTTTGCCGCTAACGGCCGAAAACCGCGCTATTTTGCGCAAAAACCATGCGATTTTCGCAGCTGGCGGGCAAAAATCGCGATTTTCGCCGCTACCGGCCAAAAATAGCGCGATTTTCGCCGCTACCGGCCAAAAACCGCGCGATTTTCGCCGCTACCGGCCAAAAACCATGCGATTTTCGCCGCTAGCTGGCGGGCAAAAATCGCGCGATTTTCGCCGCTACCGGCCAAAAATGCGATTTTCGCGCGGGCATTTTTCGCCGCTACCGGCCAAAAATAGCGCGATTTTCGCCGCTACGGCCAAAAACCGCGCGATTTTCGCCGCTACCGGCCAAAAAACCATGCGATTTTCGCAGCTGGCGGGCAAAAATCGCGATTTTCGCCGCTACCGGCCAAAAATAGCGCGATTTTCGCCGCTACCGGCCAAAAACCGCGCGATTTTCGCCGCTACCGGCCAAAAACCATGCGATTTTCGCAGCTGGCGGGCAAAAATCGCGATTTTCGCCGCTACCGGCCAAAAATAGCGCGATTTTCGCCGCTACCGGCCAAAAACCGCGCGATTTTCGCCGCTACCGGCCAAAAACCATGCGATTTTCGCAGCTGGCGGGCAAAAATCGCGATTTTCGCCGCTACCGGCCAAAAATAGCGCGATTTTCGCCGCTACCGGCCAAAAACCGCGCGATTTTCGCCGCTAACGGCCAAAAACCGCGCGATTTTCGCGCAAAAAAACCTTTTCGCAGCTGGCGGGCAAAAATCGCGATTTTCGCCGCTACCGGCCAAAAATAGCGCGATTTTCGCCGCTACCGGCCAAAAACCGCGCGATTTTCGCCGCTACCGGCCAAAAATCGCGCGATTTTCGCCGCTACCGGCCAAAAATCGCGCGATTTTCGCCGCTACCGGCCAAAAACCGCGCGATTTTCGCCGCTAACCGCGCGATTTTCGCGCTAAAAAAACCATGCGATTTTCGCAGCTGGCGGGCAAAAATCGCGCGATTTTCGCCGCTACCGGCCAAAAATAGCGCGATTTTCGCCGCTACCGGCCAAAAACCGCGCGATTTTCGCCGCTACCGGCCAAAAACCATGCGATTTTCGCAGCTGGCGGGCAAAAATCGCGATTTTCGCCGCTACCGGCCAAAAATAGCGCGATTTTCGCCGCTACCGGCCAAAAACCGCGCGATTTTCGCCGCTACCGGCCAAAAACCATGCGATTTTCGCAGCTGGCGGGCAAAAAATCGCGATTTTTCGCCGCTACCGGCCAAAAATAGCGCGATTTTTGCCGCTAGCGGCCAAAAATCGCGCGATTTTTGCCGCTAACGGCCGAAAACCGCGCTATTTTGCGCAAAAAAACCGCGATTTTCGCAGCTGGCGGGCAAAAATCGCGATTTTCGCCGCTACCGGCCAAAAATAGCGCGATTTTCGCCGCTATTTTTCGCCGCTACCGGCCAAAAACCGCGCGATTTTCGCCGCTACCGGCCAAAAACCATGCGATTTTCGCAGCTGGCGGGCAAAAATCGCGATTTTCGCCGCTACCGGCCAAAAATAGCGCGATTTTCGCCGCTACCGGCCAAAAACCGCGCGATTTTCGCCGCTACCGGCCAAAAACCATGCGATTTTCGCAGCTGGCGGGCAAAAATCGCGATTTTCGCCGCTACCGGCCAAAAATAGCGCGATTTTCGCCGCTACCGGCCAAAAACCGCGCGATTTTCGCCGCTACCGGCCAAAAAATTTTCGCAGCTGGCGGGCAAAAATTTTTCGCAGCTGGCGGGCAAAAATCGCGATTTTCGCCGCTACCGGCCAAAAATAGCGCGATTTTCGCCGCTACCAAAAAACCGCGCGATTTTCGCCGCTACTACCGGCCAAAAACCGCGCGATTTTCGCCGCTACCGGGCAAAAACCATCGCGATTTTCGCCGCTACGGCCAAAAATCGCGATTTTCGCCGCTACCGGCCAAAAATCGCGCGATTTTCGCCGCTACCGGCCAAAAATCGCGCGATTTTTGCCGCTAACGGCCGAAAACCGCGCTATTTTGCGCAAAAACCATGCGATTTTCGCAGCTGGCGGGCAAAAATCGCGATTTTCGCCGCTACCGGCCAAAAATAGCGCGATTTTCGCCGCTACCGGCCAAAAACCGCGCGATTTTCGCCGCTACCGGCCAAAAACGCGCGATTTTCGCAGCTGCTAAAAATCGGCCAAAAAATAGCCGCGCGCGATTTTCGCGCAAAAAACCATGCGATTTTCGCAGCTGGCGGGCAAAAATCGCGATTTTCGCCGCTACCGGCCAAAAATAGCGCGATTTTCGCCGCTACCGGCCAAAAACCGCTACGCCGCTACCGCCAAAAACCATGCGATTTTCGCAGCTGGCGGGCAAAAATCGCGATTTTCGCCGCTACCGGCCAAAAATAGCGCGATTTTCGCCGCTACCGGCCAAAAATCGCGCGATTTTCGCCGCTACCGGCCAAAAACCATGCGATTTTCGCAGCTGGAGGGCAAAAATCGCGATTTTCGCCGCTACCGGCCAAAAATAGCGCGATTTTCGCCGCTACCGGCCAAAAACCGCGCGATTTTCGCCGCAACCGGCCAAAAACCATGCGATTTTCGCAGCTGGCGGCCAAAAATCGCGATTTTCGCCGCTACCGGCCAAAAATAGCGCGATTTTCGCCGCTAGCGGCCAAAAATCGGGCGATTTTTGCCGCTAACGGCCGAAAACCGCGCTATTTTGCGCAAAAACCATGCGATTTTCGCAGCTGGCGGGCAAAAATCGCGATTTTCGCCGCTACCGGCCAAAAATAGCGCGATTTTCGCCGCTACCGGCCAAAAACCGCGCGATTTTCGCCGCTACCGGCCAAAAACCATGCGATTTTCGCAGCTGGCGGGCAAAAATCGCGATTTTCGCCGCTACCGGCCAAAAATAGCGCGATTTTCGCCACTACCGGCCAAAAACCGCGCGATTTTCGCCGCTACCGGCCAAAAATCATGCGATTTTCGCCGCTAACGGCCAAAAATCGCGATTTTCGCGCTACCGGCCAAAAACCATGCTTTTCGCACTGGCGGCCAAAAATCGCGCGATTTTCGCCGCTACCGGCCAAAAACCATGCGATTTTCGCCGCTATTTTTCGCCGCTAGCGGCCAAAAATCGGGCGATTTTTGCCGCTAACGGCCGAAAACCGCGCTATTTTGCGCAAAAACCATGCGATTTTCGCAGCTGGCGGGCAAAAATCGCGATTTTCGCCGCTACCGGCCAAAAATAGCGCGATTTTCGCCGCTACCGGCCAAAAACCGCGCGATTTTCGCCGCTACCGGCCAAAAACCATGCGATTTTCGCAGCTGGCGGGCAAAAATCGCGATTTTCGCGCTACCGGCCAAAAATTTTTCGCCGCTACCGGCCAAAAAAACCATGCGATTTTCGCCGCTACCGGCCAAAAATCGCGCGATTTTCGCCGCTACCGGCCAAAAATCGCGCGATTTTCGCCGCTACCGGCCAAAAACCGCGCGATTTTCGCCGCTAAAAAACCATGCGATTTTCGCAGCTGGCGGGCAAAAATCGCGATTTTCGCCGCTACCGGCCAAAAATAGCGCGATTTTCGCCGCTACCGGCCAAAAACCGCGCGATTTTCGCCGCTACCGGCCAAAAACCGCGCGATTTTCGCCGCTACCGGCCAAAATCGCGATTTTCGCCGCTACCGGCCAAAAATTTCGCGATTTTCGCCGCTACCGGCCAAAAACCGCGCGATTTTCGCCGCTACCGCGCGATTTTCGCAGCTGGCGGGCAAAAATATCGCGATTTTCGCCGCTACCGGCCAAAAATAGCGCGATTTTCGCCGCTACCGGCCAAAAACCGCGCGATTTTCGCCGCTACCGGCCAAAAACCGCGCGATTTTCGCAGCTGCGCGGCTACCGGGCAAAACCATCGCGATTTTCGCCGCTACCGGCCAAAAATAGCGCGATTTTCGCCGCTACCGGCCAAAAACCGCGCGATTTTCGCCGCTACCGGCCAAAAACCATGCGATTTTCGCAGCTGGCGGGCCAAAAATCGCGATTTTCGCCGCTACCGGCCAAAAATAGCGCGATTTTTGCCGCTAGCGGCCAAAAATCGCGCGATTTTTGCCGCTAACGGCCGAAAACCGCGCTATTTTGCGCAAAAACCATGCGATTTTCGCAGCTGGCGGGCAAAATCGCGATCGCGATTTTCGCCGCTACCGGCCAAAAATAGCGCGATTTTCGCCGCTACCGGCCAAAAACCGCGCGATTTTCGCCGCTACCGGCCAAAAACCATGCGATTTTCGCAGCTGGCGGGCAAAAATCGCGATTTTCGCCGCTACCGGCCAAAAATAGCGCGATTTTCGCCGCTACCGGCCAAAAACCGCGCGATTTTCGCCGCTACCGGCCAAAAACCGCGCGATTTTCGCAACCGGCCAAAAATGCGATTTTCGCAGCTGGCGGGCAAAAATCGCGATTTTCGCCGCTACCGGCCAAAAATAGCGCGATTTTTGCCGCTAACGGCCAAAAACCGCGCTATTTTCGCCGCTAACGGCCAAAAACCGCGCGATTTTCGCGCTATTTTTTTCGCAGCTGGCGGGCAAAAATCGCGATTTTCGCCGCTACCGGCCAAAAATAGCGCGATTTTCGCCGCTACCGGCCAAAAACCGCGCGATTTTCGCCGCTACCGGCCAAAAACCATGCGATTTTCGCCGCTAGCGGCCAAAAATCGCGCGATTTTCGCCGCTAACGGCCGAAAAACCGCGCTATTTTGCCGCAAAAAAAAACCATGCGATTTTCGCAGCTGGCGGGCAAAAATCGCGATTTTCGCCGCTACCGGCCAAAAATAGCGCGATTTTCGCCGCTACCGGCCAAAAACCGCGCGATTTTCGCCGCTACCGGCCAAAAACCATGCGATTTTCGCAGCTGGCGGGCAAAAATCGCGATTTTCGCCGCTACCGGCCAAAAATAGCGCGATTTTCGCCGCTACCGGCCAAAAACCGCGCGATTTTCGCCGCTACCGGCCAAAAACCATGCGATTTTCGCAGCTGGCGGGCAAAAATCGCGATTTTCGCCGCTACCGGCCAAAAATAGCGCGATTTTCGCCGCTACCGGCCAAAAACCGCGCGATTTTCGCCGCTACCGGCCAAAAACCATGCGATTTTCGCAGCTGAAAAATCGCGATTTTCGCCGCTAGCGGCCAAAAATCGGGCTATTTTTGCCGCTAACGGCCGAAAACCGCGCTATTTTGCGCAAAAACCATGCGATTTTCGCAGCTGGCGGGCAAAAATCGCGATTTTCGCCGCTACCGGCCAAAAATAGCGCGATTTTCGCCGCTACCGGCCAAAAACCGCGCGATTTTCGCCGCTACCGGCCAAAAATGCGATTTTCGCAGCTACCGGCCAAAAATTTTTCGCCGCTACCGGCCAAAAACCGCGCGATTTTCGCCGCTACCGGCCAAAAACCATGCGATTTTCGCCGCTACCGGCCAAAAATGCGATTTTCGCCGCTACCGGCCAAAAACCGCGATTTTCGCCGCTAAAAAACCATGCGATTTTCGCCGCTAGCGGCCAAAAATCGGCGCGATTTTCGCCGCTAGCGGCCAAAAATAGCGCGATTTTCGCCGCTAACGGCCAAAAACCGCGCGATTTTCGCCGCTAAAAAACCATGCGATTTTCGCAGCTGGCGGGCAAAAATCGCGATTTTCGCCGCTACCGGCCAAAAATAGCGCGATTTTCGCCGCTACCGGCCAAAAACCGCGCGATTTTCGCCGCTACGGCCAAAAATCGGGCGATTTTTGCCGCTAACGGCCGAAAACCGCGCTATTTTGCCGCAAAAAAAATGCGATTTTCGCAGCTGGCGGGCAAAAAACGCGCGATTTTCGCCGCTACCGGCCAAAAATAGCATGCGATTTTCGCAGCTGGCGGCGCGATTTTCGCCGCTACCGGCCAAAAATAGCGCGATTTTCGCCGCTACGGCCGAAAACCGCGCTATTTTCGCCGCGCAAAAACCATGCGATTTTCGCAGCTGGCGGGCAAAAATCGCGATTTTCGCCGCTACCGGCCAAAAATAGCGCGATTTTCGCCGCTACCGGCCAAAAACCGCGCGATTTTCGCCGCTACCGGCCAAAAACCATGCGATTTTCGCAGCTGGCGCAAAAATCGCGATTTTCGCAGCTACCGGCCAAAAATCGCGATTTTCGCCGCTACCGGCCAAAAATAGCGCGATTTTCGCCGCTACCGGCCAAAAACCGCGCGATTTTCGCCGCTAGCGGCCAAAAATCGGGCGATTTTTGCCGCTAACGGCCGAAAACCGCGCTATTTTGCGCAAAAACCATGCGATTTTCGCAGCTGGCGGGCAAAAATCGCGATTTTCGCCGCTACCGGCCAAAAACCGCGCGATTTTCGCCGCTACCCAAAAAAAATCGCGCGCAAAAAACCATGCGATTTTCGCAGCTGGCGGGCAAAAATCGCGATTTTCGCCGCTACCGGCCAAAAATAGCGCGATTTTCGCCGCTACCGGCCAAAAACCGCGCGATTTTCGCCGCTACCAGGCCAAAAACCATGCGATTTTCGCAGCTGGCGGGCAAAAATCGCGATTTTCGCCGCTACCGGCCAAAAATAGCGCGATTTTCGCCGCTACCGGCCAAAAACCGCGCGATTTTCGCCGCTACCGGCCAAAAACCATGCGATTTTCGCAGCTGGCGGGCAAAAATCGCGATTTTCGCCGCTACCGGCCAAAAATAGCGCGATTTTTGCCGCTAGCGGCCAAAAATCGGGCTATTTTTGCCGCTAACGGCCGAAAACCGCGCTATTTTGCGCAAAAAACCATGCGATTTTCGCAGCTGGCGGGCAAAAATCGCGATTTTCGCCGCTACCGGCCAAAAATAGCGCGATTTTCGCCGCTACCGGCCAAAAACCGCGCGATTTTCGCCGCTACCGGCCAAAAATTTTCGCCATGCGATTTTCGCAGCTGGCGGGCAAAAATCGCGATTTTCGCCGCTACCGGCCAAAAATAGCGCGATTTTCGCCGCTAGCGGCCAAAAACCGCGCGATTTTCGCCGCTAGCGGCCAAAAATCGGGCGATTTTCGCCGCTAACGGCCGAAAACCGCGCTATTTTGCGCAAAAAACCATGCGATTTTCGCAGCTGGCGGGCAAAAATCGCGATTTTCGCCGCTACCGGCCAAAAATAGCGCGATTTTCGCCGCTACCGGCCAAAAAAACCATGCGATTTTCGCAGCTAGCGATTTTTCGCCGCTAGCGGCCAAAAATCGCGCGATTTTCGCCGCTAACGGCCAAAACCGCGCTATTTTCGCGCAAAAACCATGCGATTTTCGCAGCTGGCGGGCAAAAATCGCGATTTTCGCCGCTACCGGCCAAAAATAGCGCGATTTTCGCCGCTACCGGCCAAAAACCATGCGATTTTCGCGCAGCTGGCGGCCAAAAATCGCGATTTTCGCCGCTACCGGCCAAAAATCGCGATTTTCGCCGCTAGCGGCCAAAAATAGCGCGATTTTCGCCGCTACCGGCCAAAAATCGCGCGATTTTCGCCGCTAACGGCCAAAAACCGCGCTATTTTCGCGCAAAAAAAATCCATGCGATTTTCGCAGCTGGCGGCCAAAAATCGCGATTTTCGCCGCTACCGGCCAAAAATCGCGCGATTTTCGCCGCTACCGGCCAAAAATCGCGCGATTTTCGCCGCTACGGCCAAAAATAGCGCGATTTTGCGCTAAAAAACCGCGCGATTTTCGCCGCTACCGGCCAAAAATCGCGATTTTCGCAGCTGGCGGGCAAAAATCGCGCGATTTTCGCGAAAAATAGCGCGATTTTCGCCGCTACCGGCCAAAAATCGCGCGATTTTTGCCGCTAACGGCCGAAAACCGCGCGATTTTCGCGCAAAAAAAAATGCGATTTTCGCCGCTGGCCGGCCAAAAATCGCGATTTTCGCCGCTACCGGCCAAAAACCATGCGATTTTCGCCGCTACCGGCAAAAAAACATGCGATTTTCGCCGCTACCGGCCAAAAAAAAAAAACCATGCGATTTTCGCAGCTGGCGGGCAAAAATCGCGATTTTCGCCGCTACCGGCCAAAAATAGCGCGATTTTCGCCGCTACCGGCCAAAAACCGCGCGATTTTCGCCGCTACCGGCCAAAAACCATGCGATTTTCGCAGCTGGCGGGCAAAAATCGCGATTTTCGCCGCTACCGGCCAAAAATAGCGCGATTTTCGCCGCTACCGGCCAAAAACCGCGCGATTTTCGCCGCTACCAAAAAACCATGCGATTTTCGCAGCTGGCGGGCAAAAATCGCGATTTTCGCCGCTACCGGCCAAAAATAGCGCGATTTTCGCCGCTACCGGCCAAAAACCGCGCGATTTTCGCCGCTACCGGCCAAAAACCATGCGATTTTCGCAGCTGGCGGGCAAAAATCGCGATTTTCGCCGCTACCGGCCAAAAATAGCGCGATTTTTCGCCGCTAGCGGCCAAAAATCGGGCTATTTTTGCCGCTAACGGCCGAAAACCGCGCTATTTTCGCGCAAAAAACCATGCGATTTTCGCAGCTGGCGGGCAAAAATCGCGATTTTCGCCGCTACCGGCCAAAAATAGCGCGATTTTCGCCGCTAGCGGCCAAAAACCGCTAGCGGCCATTTTTTGCCGCTAACGGCCGAAAACCGCGCAAAAAACCATGCGATTTTCGCAGCTGGCGGGCAAAAATCGCGATTTTCGCCGCTACCGGCCAAAAATAGCGCGATTTTCGCCGCTACCGGCCAAAAACCGCGCGATTTTCGCCGCTACCGGCCAAAAACCATGCGATTTTCGCAGCTGGCGGGCAAAAATCGCGATTTTCGCCGCTACCGGCCAAAAATAGCGCGATTTTCGCCGCTACCGGCCAAAAACCGCGCGATTTTCGCCGCTACCAGCCAAAAACCATGCGATTTTCGCAGCTGGCGGGCAAAAATCGCGATTTTCGCCGCTACCGGCCAAAAATAGCGCGATTTTCGCCGCTACCGGCCAAAAACCGCGCGATTTTCGCCGCTACCGGCCAAAAACCATGCGATTTTCGCAGCTGGCGGGCAAAAATCGCGATTTTCGCCGCTACCGGCCAAAAATAGCGCGATTTTTGCCGCTAGCGGCCAAAAATCGGGCTATTTTTGCCGCTAACGGCCGAAAACCGCGCGATTTTGCGCAAAAACCATGCGATTTTCGCAGCTGGCGGGCAAAAATCGCGATTTTCGCCGCTACCGGCCAAAAATAGCGCGATTTTCGCCGCTACCGGCCAAAAACCGCGCGATTTTCGCCGCTAGCGGCCAAAAATCGGGCCATTTTTGCCGCTAACGGCCGAAAACCGCGCTATTTTGCGCAAAAACCATGCGATTTTCGCAGCTGGCGGGCAAAAATCGCGATTTTCGCCGCTACCGGCCAAAAATAGCGCGATTTTCGCCGCTACCGGCCAAAAACCGCTCGATTTTCGCCGCTACCGGCCAAAAACCATGCGATTTTCGCAGCTGGCGGGAAAAAATCGCGATTTTCGCCGCTACCGGCCAAAAATAGCGCGATTTTCGCCGCTACCGGCCAAAAACCGCGCGATTTTCGCCGCTACCGGCCAAAAATAGCGCGATTTTCGCCGCTAACGGCCGAAAACCGCGCGGCCGCAAAAAATATGCGATTTTCGCCGCTACCGGCCAAAAATCGCGCGATTTTCGCCGCTACCGGCCAAAAATCGCGCGATTTTCGCCGCTAGCGGCAAAAATCGCGATTTTTGCCGCTAACGGCCAAAAATCGGGCTTTTTTGCCGCTAACGGCCGAAAACCGCGCTATTTTGCGCAAAAAAAACCATGCGATTTTCGCAGCTGGCGGGCAAAAATCGCGATTTTCGCCGCTACCGGCCAAAAATAGCGCGATTTTCGCCGCTACCGGCCAAAAACCGCGCGATTTTCGCCGCTACCATGCCAAAAACCAAAAATCGATTTTCGCAGCTACCGGGCAAAAATCGCGATTTTCGCCGCTACCGGCCAAAAATAGCGCGATTTTCGCCGCTACCGGCCAAAAACCGCGCGATTTTCGCCGCTACCGGCCAAAAACCATGCGATTTTCGCAGCTGGCGGGCAAAAATCGCGATTTTCGCCGCTACCGGCCAAAAATAGCGCGATTTTTGCCGCTAGCGGCCAAAAATCGGGCTATTTTTGCCGCTAACGGCCGAAAACCGCGCTATTTTGCGCAAAAACCATGCGATTTTCGCAGCTGGCGGGCAAAAATCGCGATTTTCGCCGCTACCGGCCAAAAATAGCGCGATTTTCGCCGCTAGCGGCCAAAAACCGCGCGATTTTCGCCGCTAGCGGCCAAAAATCGCGCGATTTTTGCGCTAACGGCCGAAAACTGCGCGGGCAAAAACCGCGATTTTCGCAGCTGGCGGGCAAAAATCGCGATTTTCGCCGCTACCGGCCAAAAATAGCGCGATTTTCGCCGCTAGCGGCCAAAAATCGCGCGATTTTTGCCGCTAACGGCCAAAAACCGAAAACCGATTTTCGCAGCTGGCGGGCAAAAACCATGCGATTTTCGCAGCTGGCGGGCAAAAAATCGCGATTTTCGCCGCTACCGGCCAAAAATAGCGCGCGCCGATTTTCGCCGCTACTACCGGCCAAAAACCATGCGATTTTCGCAGCTGGCGGGCAAAAATCGCGATTTTCGCCGCTACCGGCCAAAAATAGCGCGATTTTCGCCGCTACCGGCCAAAAACCGCGCGATTTTCGCCGCTACCGACCAAAAACCATGCGATTTTCGCAGCTGGCGGGCAAAAATCGCGATTTTCGCCGCTACCGGCCAAAAATAGCGCGATTTTTGCCGCTAGCGGCCAAAAATCGGGCGATTTTCGCCGCTAACGGCCGAAAACCGCGCTATTTTGCGCAAAAAAAACCATGCGATTTTCGCAGCTGGCGGGCAAAAATCGCGATTTTCGCCGCTACCGGCCAAAAATAGCGCGATTTTCGCCGCTACCGGCCAAAAACCGCGCGATTTTCGCCGCTACCGCCAAAAACCATGCGATTTTCGCAGCTGGCGGGCAAAAAATCGCGATTTTCGCCGCTACCGGCCAAAAATAGCGCGATTTTCGCCGCTACCGGCCAAAAACCGCGCGATTTTCGCCGCTACCGGCAAAAACCATGCGATTTTCGCAGCTGGCGGGCAAAAATCGCGATTTTCGCCGCTACCAGCCAAAAATAGCGCGATTTTTGCCGCTACCGGCCAAAAACCGCGCTATTTTCGCCGCTAACGGCCGAAAACCGCGCGATTTTGCGCAAAAAACCATGCGATTTTCGCAGCTGGCGGGCAAAAATCGCGATTTTCGCCGCTACCGGCCAAAAATAGCGCGATTTTCGCCGCTACCGGCCAAAAACCGCGCGATTTTCGCCGCTAGCGGCCAAAAATCGGGCGATTTTTGCCGCTAACGGCCGAAAACCGCGCTATTTTCGCGCTACAAAAACCATGCGCGATTTTCGCAGCTACGGCCAAAAATCGCGATTTTCGCCGCTACCGGCCAAAAATAGCGCGATTTTCGCCGCTACCGGCCAAAAACCGCGATTTTCGCCGCTACCGGCCAAAAACCATGCGATTTTCGCAGCTGGCGGGAAAAAATCGCGATTTTCGCCGCTACCGGCCAAAAACCATGCGATTTTCGCAGCTGGCGGCCAAAAATCGCCGATTTTACCGCTAGCGGCCAAAAATCGGGCTATTTTTGCCGCTAACGGCCGAAAACCGCGCTATTTTCGCGCAAAAAAAACCATGCGATTTTCGCAGCTGGCGGGCAAAAATCGCGATTTTCGCCGCTACCGGCCAAAAATAGCGCGATTTTCGCCGCTAGCGGCCAAAAAGCGCGCGATTTTCGCCGCTACCGGCCAAAAACCATGCGATTTTCGCAGCTGGCGGGCAAAAATCGCGATTTTCGCCGCTACCGGCCAAAAATAGCGCGATTTTCGCCGCTACCGGCCAAAAACCGCGCGATTTTCGCCGCTACCGGCCAAAAACCATGCGATTTTCGCAGCTGGCGGGCAAAAATCGCGATTTTCGCCGCTACCGGCCAAAAATAGCGCGATTTTTGCCGCTAGCGGCCAAAAATCGGGCTATTTTTGCCGCTAACGGCCGAAAACCGCGCTATTTTGCGCAAAAACTTTGCGATTTTCGCGCTGGCGGGCAAAAATCGCGATTTTCGCCGCTACCGGCCAAAAATAGCGCGATTTTCGCCGCTATTTTCGCGGCCAAAAACCGCGCGATTTTCGCCGCTACCGGCCAAAAATCGCGCGATTTTCGCCGCTAACGGCCAAAAACCGCGCGATTTTCGCCGCGCAAAAACCATGCGATTTTCGCAGCTGGCGGGAAAAAATCGCGATTTTCGCCGCTACCGGCCAAAAATAGCGCGATTTTCGCCGCTACCGGCCAAAAACCGCGCGATTTTCGCTAACGGCCGAAAACCGCGCTTTTTTGCCAAAAACCATGCGATTTTCGCAGCTGGCGGGCAAAAATCGCGATTTTCGCCGCTACCGGCCAAAAATAGCGCGATTTTGCCGCTACCGGCCAAAAACCGCGCGATTTTCGCCGCTACCGACCAAAAACCATGCGATTTTCGCTGCTGGCGGGCAAAAATCGCGATTTTCGCCGCTACCGGCCAAAAATAGCGCGATTTTTGCCGCTAGCGGCCAAAAATCGGGCGATTTTTGCCGCTAACGGCCGAAAACCGCGCTATTTTGCGCAAAAACCATGCGATTTTCGCAGCTGGCGGGCAAAAATCGCGATTTTCGCCGCTACCGGCCAAAAATAGCGCGATTTTCGCCGCTACCGGCCAAAAACCATGCGATTTTTGCCACTACCGGCCAAAAACCATGCGATTTTCGCAGCTGGCGGGCAAAAATCGCGATTTTTGCCGCTACCGGCCAAAAAAAGCGCGATTTTCGACGCTAGCGGCCAAAAACCGTCCGATTTTAGCCGCTAGCGGACAAAAATCGGGCTATTTTTGCCGCTAACGGCCGAAAACCGCTCTATTTTGCGCAAAAACCATGCGATTTTCGCAGCTGGCGGGCAAAAATCGCGATTTTCGCCGCTACCGGCCAAAAATAGCGCGATTTTTGCAGCTAGAGGTAAAAAATCGGGCGATTTTCGCCGCTACCGGCCAAAAACCGCGCGATTTTGCGCAAAAAAACCGCTATGCGATTTTCGCAGCTGGAGGCCAAAAATCGCGATTTTCGCCGCTACCGGCCAAAAATAGCGCGATTTTCGCTACCGGCCAAAAACCATGCGATTTTCGCAGCTGGCCAAAAACCGTGCGATTTTCGCCGCTACCGGCCAAAAATAGCGCGATTTTTGCCGCTACCGGCCAAAAACCGCGCGATTTTCGCCGCTACCGGCCAAAAACCATGCGATTTTCGCAGCTGGCGGGAAAAAATCGCGATTTTCGCCGCTACCGGCCAAAAATAGCGCGATTTTCGCCGCTAGCGGCCAAAAATAAGCGATTTTTGCCGCTAACGGCCGAAAACCGCGCTATTTTGCGCAAAAACCATGCGATTTTCGCAGCTGGCGGGCAAAAATCGCGATTTTCGCCGCTACCGGCCAAAAATAGCGCGATTTTCGCCGCTACCGGCCAAAAACCGCGCGATTTTCGCCGCTACCGGCCAAAAACCATGCGATTTTCGCAGCTGGCGGGCAAAAATGACGATTTTCGCCGCTACCGGCCAAAAATAGCGCGATTTTCGCCGCTACCGGCCAAAAACCGCGCGATTTTCGCCGCTACCAGCCAAAAACCAAGCGATTTTCGCAGCTGGCGGGCAAAAATCGCGATTTTCGCCGCTACCGGCCAAAAATAGCGCGATTTTCGCCGCTACCGGCCAAAAACCGCGCGATTTTCGCCGCTACCGACCAAAAACCATGCGATTTTCGCAGCTGGCGGGCAAAAATCGCGATTTTCGCCGCTACCGGCCAAAAATAGCGCGATTTTTGCCGCTAGCGGCCAAAAATCGGGCTATTTTTGCCGCTAACGGCCGAAAACCGCGCTATTTTGCGCAAAAACCTTGCGATTTTCGCAGCTGGCGGGCAAAAATCGCGATTTTCGCCGCTACCGGCCAAAAATAGCGCGATTTTCGCCGCTAGCGGCCAAAAACCGTGCGATTTTCGCCGCTAGCGGCCATAAATCGGGCCATTTTTGCTGCTAACGGCCGAAAACCGCGCTATTTTGCGCAAAAACCATGCGATTTTCGCAGCTGGCGGCCAAAAATCGCGATTTTCGCCGCTACCGGCCAAAAATAGCGCGATTTTCGCCGCTACCGGCCAAAAACCGCTCGATTTTCGCCGCTACCTGCCAAAAACCATGCGATTTTCGCAGCTGGCGGGAAAAAATCGCGATTTTCGCCGCTACCGGCCAAAAACAGCACGATTTTCGACGCTAGCGGCCAAAAACCTTCCGATTTTACCCGCTAGCGGACAAAAATCGGGCTATTTTTGCCGCTAACGGCCGAAAACCGCGCTATTTTGCGCAAAAACCATGCGATTTTCGCAGCTGGCGGGCAAAAATCGCGATTTTCGCCGCTACCAGCCAAAAATCGCGCGATTTTCGCCACTAGCGGCAAAAATCGGGCGATTTTTGCCGCTAACGGCAGAAAATCGGTCTTTTTTTGCCGCTAACGGCCGAAAACCGCGCTATTTTGCGCAAAAACCATGCGATTTTCGCAGCTGGCGGGCAAAACTCACGATTTTCGCCGCTACCGGCCAAAAATCGCGCGATTTTCGCCGCTACCGGCCAAAAACCGCGCGATTTTCGCCGCTACCAGCCAAAAACCATGCGATTTTCGCAGCTGGCGGGCAAAAATCGCGATTTTCGCCGCTACCGGCCAAAAATAGCGCGATTTTTGCCGCTACCGGCCAAAAACCGCGCGATTTTCGCCGCTACCGACCAAAAACCATGCGATTTTCGCAGCTGGCGGGCAAAAATCGCGATTTTCGCCGCTACCGGCCAAAAATAGCGCGATTTTCGCTGCTAGCGGCCAAAAACCGTGCGATTTTCGCCGCTAGCGGCCATAAATCGCGCGATTTTTGCTGCTAACGGCCGAAAACCGCGCTATTTGGCGCAAAAACCTTGCGATTTTCGCAGCTGGCGGGAAAAAATCGCGATTTTCGCCGCTACCGGCCAAAAATAGCGCGATTTTCGCCGCTAGCGGCCAAAAATCGGGCGATTTTTGCCGCTAACGGCCGAAAACCGCGCTATTTTGCGCAAAAACCATGCGATTTTCGCAGCTGGCGGGCAAAAGTCGCGATTTTCGCCGCTACCGGCCAAAAATCGCGCGATTTTCGCCGCTACCGACCAAAAACCGCGCGATTTTCGCCGCTACCAGCCAAAAACCATGCGATTTTCGCAGCTGGCGGGCAAAAATCACGATTTTAGCCGCTACCGGCCAAAAATCGCGCGATTTTCGCAGCTAGCGGCCAAAAACCGCGCGATTTTCGCCGCTACCAGCCAAAAACCAAGCGATTTTCGCAGCTGGCGGGCAAAAATCGCGATTTTCGCCGCTACCGGCCAAAAATAGCGCGATTTTTGCCGCTACCGGCCAAAAACCGCGCGATTTTCGCCGCTACCGACCAAAAACCATGCGATTTTCGCTACTGGCGGGCAAAAATCGCGATTTTCGCCGCTACCGGCCAAAAATAGCGCGATTTTCGCCGCTAGCGGCCAAAAACCGTGCGATTTTCGCCGCTAGCGGCCAAAATCGGGCTATTTTTGCCGCTAACGGCCGAAAACCGCTCTATTTTGCGCAAAAACCATGCGATTTTCGCAGCTGGCGGGCAAAAATCGCGATTTTCGCCGCTACCGGCCAAAAATAGCGCGATTTTCGCTGCTAGCGGCCAAAAACCGTGCGATTTTCGCCGCTAGCGGCCATAAATCGGGCCATTTTTGCTGCTAACGGCCGAAAACCGCGCTATTTTGCGCAAAAACCATGCGATTTTCGCAGCTGGCGGCCAAAAATCGCGATTTTCGCCGCTACCGGCCAAAAATAGCGCGATTTTCGCCGCTACCGGCCAAAAACCGCTCGATTTTCGCCGCTACCTGCCAAAAACCATGCGATTTTCGCAGCTGGCGGGAAAAAATCGCGATTTTCGCCGCTACCGGCCAAAAACAGCACGATTTTCGACGCTAGCGGCCAAAAACCTAGCGCGATTTTACCCGCGATTTAGCGGCGGGCAAAAATCGGGCTATTTTTGCCGCTAACGGCCGAAAACCGCGCTATTTTCCGCAAAAAAACCATGCGATTTTCGCAGCTGGCGGGCAAAAATCGCGATTTTCGCCGCTACCGGCCAAAAATCGCGCGATTTTCGCCGCTAGCGGCCAAAAAACCGCGCGATTTTCGCCGCTACCAGCCAAAAACCATGCGATTTTCGCAGCTGGCGGGCAAAAATCGCGATTTTCGCCGCTACCGGCCAAAAATAGCGCGATTTTTGCCGCTACCGGCCAAAAACCGCGCGATTTTCGCCGCTACCGACCAAAAACCATGCGATTTTCGCTGCTGGCGGGCAAAAATCGCGATTTTCGCCGCTACCGGCCAAAAATAGCGCGATTTTCGCTGCTAGCGGCCAAAAACCGTGCGATTTTCGCCGCTAGCGGCCATAAATCGCGCGATTTTTGCCGCTAACGGCCGAAAACCGCGCTATTTGGCGCAAAAAAACCTTGCGATTTTCGCAGCTGGCGGGAAAAAAAATCGCGATTTTCGCCGCTACCGGCAAAAATAGCGCGATTTTTTCGCCGCTAACGGCCGAAAACCGCGCTTTTTTGCGCAAAAAACCATGCGATTTTCGCAGCTGGCGGCCAAAAATCGCGATTTTCGCCGCTACCGGCCAAAAATAGCGCGATTTTCGCCGCTACCGGCCAAAAACCGCGCGATTTTCGCCGCTACCGACCAAAAACCATGCGATTTTCGCTGCTGGCGGGCAAAAATCGCGATTTTCGCCGCTACCGGCCAAAAATAGCGCGATTTTTGCCGCTAGCGGCCAAAAAAACCGCGCTATTTTTGCCGCTATTTTCGCGGCCGGGCAAAACCGCGCGATTTTCGCCGCTACCGGCCAAAAACCATGCGATTTTCGCCGCCCGGCCAAAAACCATGCGATTTTCGCAGCTGGCGGGCAAAAATCGCGATTTTCGCCGCTACCGGCCAAAAATAGCGCGATTTTCGCTGCTAGCGGCCAAAAACCGTGCGATTTTCGCCGCTACGGCCAAAAATCGCGCGATTTTCGCTGCTAACGGCCGAAAACCGCGCTATTTTCGCGCAAAAACCTTGCGATTTTCGCAGCTGGCGGGAAAAAAATCGCGATTTTCGCCGCTACCGGCAAAAATCGCGATTTTCGCCGCTACCGGCCAAAAATCGCGCGATTTTCGCCGCTAACGGCCAAAAACCGCGCGATTTTCGCCGCTACAAAAACCATGCGATTTTCGCAGCTGGCGGGCAAAAATCGCGATTTTCGCCGCTACCGGCCAAAAATCGCGCGATTTTCGCCGCTACCGGCCAAAAACCGCGCGATTTTCGCCGCTACCAGCCAAAAACCATGCGATTTTCGCAGCTGGCGGGCAAAAAATCGCGATTTTCGCCGCTACCGGCCGAAAATCGCGCGATTTTCGCAGCTAGCGGCCAAAAACCGTGCGATTTTCGCCGCTAGCGGCCAAAAATCGGGCCATTTTTGCTGCTAACGGCCGAAAACCGCGCTATTTTGCGCAAAAACCATGCGATTTTCGCAGCTGGCGGCCAAAAATCGCGATTTTCGCCGCTACCGGCCAAAAATAGCGCGATTTTCGCCGCTACCGGCCAAAAACCGCGCGATTTTCGCCGCTACCGGCCAAAAACCATGCGATTTTCGCAGCTGGCGGGCAAAAATCGCGATTTTTGCCGCTACCGGCCAAAAAAAGCGCGATTTTCGACGCTAGCGGCCAAAAACCGTCCGATTTTAGCCGCTAGCGGACAAAAATCGGGCTATTTTTGCCGCTAACGGCCGAAAACCGCTCTATTTTGCGCAAAAACCATGCGATTTTCGCAGCTGGCGGGCAAAACTCACGATTTTCGCCGCTACCGGCCAAAAATCGCGCGATTTTCGCAGCTAGCGGCCAAAAAGCGCGCGATTTTCGCCGCTACCAGCCAAAAACCAAGCGATTTTCGCAGCTGGCGGGCAAAAATCGCGATTTTCGCCGCTACCGGCCAAAAATAGCGCGATTTTCGCCGCTACCGGCCAAAAACCGCGCGATTTTCGCCGCTACCGACCAAAAACCGCGCGATTTTCGCCGCTACCGGCCAAAAATAGCGCGATTTTTGCCGCTAGCGGCCAAAAATCGGGCTATTTTTGCCGCTAACGGCCGAAAACCGCGCTATTTTGCGCAAAAACTTTGCGATTTTCGCAGCTGGCGGGCAAAAATCGCGATTTTCGCCGCTACCGGCCAAAAATAGCGCGATTTTCGCTGCTAGCGGCCAAAAACCGTGCGATTTTCGCCGCTAGCGGCCATAAATCGGGCGATTTTTGCTGCTAACGGCCGAAAACCGCGCTATTTTGCGCAAAAACCTTGCTATTTTCGCAGATGGCGGGAAAAAATCGCGATTTTCGCCGCTACCGTCCAAAAATAGCGCGATTTTTGCCGCTAACGGCCGAAAACCGCGCTATTTTGCGCAAAAACCATGCGATTTTCGCAGCTGGCGGGCAAAAATCGCGATTTTCGCCGCTACCGGCCAAAAATAGCGCGATTTTTGCCGCTACCGGCCAAAAACCGCGCGATTTTCGCCGCTACCGACCAAAAACCATGCGATTTTCGCTGCTGGCGGGCAAAAATCGCGATTTTCGCCGCTACCGGCCAAAAATAGCGCGACTTTTGCCGCTAGCGGCCAAAAATCGGGCTATTTTTGCCGCTAACGGCCGAAAACCGCGCTATTTTGCGCAAAAACCTTGCGATTTTCGCAGCTGGCGGGCAAAAATCGCGATTTTCGCCGCTACCGGCCAAAAATAGCGCGATTTTCGCCGCTACCGGCCAAAAACCATGCGATTTTTGCCACTACCGGCCAAAAACCATGCGATTTTCGCAGCTGGCGGGCAAAAATCGCGATTTTCGCCGCTACCGGCCAAAAATAGCGCGATTTTCGCCGCTAGCGGCCAAAAACCGTGCGATTTTCGCCGCTAGCGGCCATAAATCGGGCGATTTTTGCTGCTAACGGCCGAAAACCGCGCTATTTGGCCGCAAAAAAACCTTGCGATTTTCGCAGCTGGCGGCCAAAAAATCGCGATTTTCGCCGCTACCGGCCAAAAATAGCCCGATTTTCGCCGCTAGCGGCCAAAAATCGCGCGATTTTTGCCGCTAACGGCCGAAAACCGCGCTATTTTGCGCAAAAACCATGCGATTTTCGCAGCTGGCGGGCAAAAGTCGCGATTTTCGCCGCTACCGGCCAAAAATCGCGCGATTTTCGCCGCTACCGGCCAAAAACCGCGCGATTTTCGCCGCTACCAGCCAAAAACCATGCGATTTTCGCAGCTGGCGGGCAAAAATCGCGATTTTCGCCGCTACCGGCCAAAAACCGCGCGATTTTCGCCGCTACCTGCCAAAAACCATGCGATTTTCGCAGCTGGCGGGAAAAAATCGCGATTTTCGCCGCTACCGCCATAAATCGGGCCATTTTTGCTGCTAACGGCCGAAAACCGCGCTATTTTGCGCAAAAACCATGCGATTTTCGCAGCTGGCGGCCAAAAATCGCGATTTTCGCCGCTACCGGCCAAAAATAGCGCGATTTTCGCCGCTACCGGCCAAAAACCGCTCGATTTTCGCCGCTACCTGCCAAAAACCATGCGATTTTCGCAGCTGGCGGGAAAAAATCGCGATTTTCGCCGCTACCGGCCAAAAACAGCACGATTTTCGACGCTAGCGGCCAAAAACCTTCCGATTTTACCCGCTAGCGGACAAAAATCGGGCTATTTTTGCCGCTAACGGCCGAAAACCGCGCTATTTTGCGCAAAAACCATGCGATTTTCGCAGCTGGCGGGCAAAAATCGCGATTTTCGCCGCTACCGGCCAAAAATCGCGCGATTTTCGCCGCTAGCGGCCAAAAATCGCCCGATTTTTGCCGCTAACGGCAGAAAAATCGGGCTTTTTTGCCGCTAACGGCCGAAAACCGCGCTATTTTGCGCAAAAAACGATGCGATTTTTCGCAGCTGGCGGGCAAAACTCACGATTTTTGCCGCTACCGGCCAAAAAAAGCGCGATTTTCGACGCTAGCGGCCAAAAAGCGCGCGATTTTCGCCGCTACCATCCAAAAACCAAGCGATTTTCGCAGCTGGCGGGCAAAAATCGCGATTTTCGCCGCTACCGGCCAAAAATAGCGCGATTTTTGCCGCTACCGGCCAAAAACCGCGCGATTTTCGCCGCTACCGACCAAAAACCATGCGATTTTCGCTGCTGGCGGGCAAAAATCGCGATTTTCGCCGCTACCGGCCAAAAATAGCGCGATTTTTGCCGCTAGCGGCCAAAAATCGGGCTATTTTTGCCGCTAACGGCCGAAAACCGCGCTATTTTGCGCAAAAACTTTGCGATTTTCGCAGCTGGCGGGCAAAAATCGCGATTTTCGCCGCTACCGGCCAAAAATAGCGCGATTTTCGCTGCTAGCGGCCAAAAACCGTGCGATTTTCGCCGCTAGCGGCCATAAATCGCGCGATTTTTGCTGCTAACGGCCGAAAACCGCGCTATTTGGCGCAAAAACCTTGCGATTTTCGCAGCTGGCGGGAAAAAATCGCGATTTTCGCCGCTACCGTCCAAAAATAGCGCGATTTTCGCCGCTAGCGGCAAAAATCGTGCGATTTTTGCCGCTAACGGCCGAAAACCGCGCTTTTTTGGGCAAAAACCATGCGATTTTCGCAGCTGGCGGGCAAAAATCGCGATTTTCGCCGCTACCGGCCAAAAATAGCGCGATTTTGCCGCTACCGGCCAAAAACCGCGCGATTTTCGCCGCTACCAGCCAAAAACCATGCGATTTT
>NC_059649.1:4683248-4786337 GCF_020424385.1 Procambarus clarkii | reverse complement strand
TTGAGATGTTTGATTACATGTTGAGTGACTCGAGTCTTTGTTTACATGTTGAGTGACTCGAGTCTTTGTTTACATGTTGAGTGACTCGAGTCTTTGATTACATGTTGAGTGACTCGAGTCTTTGATTACATGTTGAGTGACTCGAGTCTCTGTTTACATGTTGAGTGACTCGAGTCTTTGATTACATGTTGAGTGACTCGAGTCTTTGATTACATGTTGAGTGACTCGAGTCTCTGTTTACCATGTTGAGTGACTCGAGTCTCTGTTTACCATGTTGAGTGACTCGAGTCTCTGTTTACATGTTGAGTGACTCGAGTCTTTGATTACATGTTGAGTGACTCGAGTCTTTGATTACCATGTTGAGTGACTCGAGTCTCTGTTTACCATGTTGAGTGACTCGAGTCTCTGTTTACCATGTTGAGTGACTCGTCGAGTTCATTGTGGATTGTCATTCATGGTTATGAGTGATTGTTGCTAGTGTGTGTAGCTCCACCCCCTTCACCCCCCCACTCTCCCCTCTCACTAGTATCTATACTCCCCCCTCCTCTTCCCCTCTTCTCTATAGCATCCACTCTCACCCACCCTCTCACCATCACCCCACTCCCCCATCTCTCCACCACTTATGCCCCCAGCTCCACCTTTCTCCCCCATTACCCCCCCCCCTTCCACCCACTCCCCCATCACACCCCAGATCCCCTTCCCCCCTCCCCATCTATCCCCCTCAGAACACCGGTGTTTACCTCACGCTCAAATAAGAGTGACGCATTAATATCTGCCCCCCCTCCCCCATCACCCCTCCCCAACCCCCTGCATACTCCCTCTCCCCCTCCTACCTTACACTCCCTCCTCCCTTTCCCCCTCCTCCCTTCCCCCTCCTCCCTTCGGCGTTCGCGGCGTCTCAGCGTCACTATGGCAACATTATTTTCAGAATCGTGACGTTCTTTGTTGATGTTCGAACGTGAGAAGGTTTAGAGGGTAGGGGGGGTGTGGAGGGTAGGGGGCATGGAGGGTAGATGGTGTGGAAGATAAGGGTGGTGGAGGGGAAATGGGTCAAGGATAAAAGGGGGCAATGGGTCGAGCAAGCGATGATAATGTGAAAGGGTGAAGGGAAAGGGATAGAGAGGAAGGTGCAAGAAAAAAAAGATGAGTGATGGATTTAGGGGGGGGGTGGCATAAGAAGAAGAGGATAAAAGAGGGGGAAAGGAAAAGAGACAAGAATAAATCATGGAAGAGGAAAGGAAGGGTAAGGAAAAGGTAATGTGTTAGGCAACAGCACAATCTATTTGCTCCTATAAGTGGTAAGGATTGGGTGGAGTGCTGATTGGGGGAGAGTTGATTAGGTCCTGGTTAGGGGGGAGGGGGGGAGAAGGTGTAGTATATGCACTCAACCTAATCTGACCAATCTTGATTTGGCCCGACCTGACCTCAACCCAAAAGATCCGACCCAATCTAATAATATATATATATATATACTAACTACACCGGGCTTGATACTGCGCCGCCTAACCTGACCTGACCTGACCCGACCCGACTCGACCCGACCCGACCCGACAGCCCGACTCGACCTCACGTCGTCTCAGGCCGCGGGTTAGGTCATCGATCTCAAACTCGTAGTGATAAGCTCAAATGCCCTCACTTTGGCACCCAGGAGAGAGAGAGAGAGAGAGAAGAGTGGAGGAAAGAGATGAGAGGAGAAGGGAAGAAACATGGGAGTAGAGGGGAAGATAGATGAGAAACTGAGTTGTGAAAAGGAGGGGAGATTAGGGGGTTACAGGAGATTAGGGGTTACAGGTGGGTGAGAGTAGAAGAGAAGAAAGTGGGTGTTGGAGATGAGGGTAATGAAGAGAAGAGAGAATGGGAAAGAACATAGAAAGGGAAACCAGGAAGATTGGTGAAATGATAAAGGAAAGTAAGAGAGAATATTAGTAAAGAGGAAAAGCTGGCGTAGCTTGAATTGGTTGAATTGGGGTAGAGCGAAGGTTGAAGATAGGATAGGGGAAGCTTAGGAAAGGATGGGGAGAAGAGCACGAGAGAGAGAGAGAGAGAGAGAGAGAGACAGAGACAGACAGACAGACAGGGGGCTGGATAGCTTCGTTATTTGCCATCTGATCTTATCTCAACACGTCCTAGACCTGTTCCACGGCCAGTTCCATCTTGGATAGTACAAAACATTTCTTTTTTTATAGGCGGTAAGCTTCATTACCTTTGGAATTTTTTTATTTTGTTTATCTTCTAAAATATCAGTTTGGAAAGCAAAAGAATATGGATACCCACTGAGCCAATTGAAAGACTGGTGAGACGTGGCACTTTGGGAGTGTTTGAAATATGAGGGTTAGCAGCACCAACCAATCAGAGGAAGGGAGAAACTGTGTCTCGTGGGCTCCCATTGGCAGACGCGGCCTCCCTGGACCTCAGTGTGTCGCCGTCTGTCATGGGGGAGAGTCACGCGCATCGGTGTTCCATCCCGCATCATTGTTCAAGAGAAAGATGTGAGAAGAAGAGGGGGATACTCCTCCCGCCTGGTTGACACATGGTTGACACATAGGGGGGGGGGGTTGACACATGGGGAGGGGGGTCATTCCAGCGCCCGTACTCTCAGAGGACAGTTTTGTGGGAAGCACCAGGTGTTGTGGGGGGGGGGGAAGGGAACTATCGGGAGAAATCGCTCAGCCATTATGACTATCTAGCACTTGGAAGGGATCAGGATAAGGATTTGGGATGGGACGGGGGAAAGGAATGGTGCCCAACCACTTGTGGACGGTCGGGGAGGGAGGTAGGATGGGGGGGGGAGAAAGCCACAGATAATAGAAGATTAATGAGGGTTCCCTCGTGTTATGTCCTCATGGTAAGCTACATCTTATTGATTAAATGCCAAACAAGTTATCTTAGCTTGTCGGTCATACTCGCATATACCTTATATGTGACACCGGGATATACCCAGAGGAAACGCATCAGATAAAAGGGGGTCGAACCTGTGTGGTTTGACACTCATCACCCAGGCATCTTGCCTATATAGCAGCCTGGCTCTCTTGACCCAAATGGCTTGATTGAACGCTATACTGGTGAACTATATTGATACAAATCAATATAGTTCGTTGATAAGGCGCACACGCGCGCGTGCGTGTCTTACAGGCGCCTGGATATGTGTTGATTAAACCCTCACACGAATTAAGGGAACCGACGCTGATCGTCGAAGATCCCTGATTATACGGCACTCGGAGAGTCGAACCCTGGCCATTATGAGGCTCTTGGGTAAGAGAGTCCCTCTGATTACACGCCACGCGGATAATTGAACCATAAAGTTTACCTGCAGCTCACGTGTAATCAGGCCTTCCGCAGGTGGTGGGCAGGTGGGGGGGGTGGGCAGGGGGGAGAGAAGGCAGGTCTTTACCCTTACCTGTTGTACCGGGCCTGTGGTTGGGGAGGGGAGGGGAGGTTCAATAGGGCCTCTTCCAAACACTCACTCGCTTGTATTGAAGCATTTGGGCAGTAGTTTGTTGCTAGATTGCATGGGAGGGGTCGTTCGCCAGCCCGTCCGTGTGTACAGGGGGGCGGGCACCTGCTCCCTCGCCCGTCACCAGACGCTCTCTTCAGGAATGATAAACATTTTAAACACGACTCAGACATGATTACGTGTTTAATTCTCATCTTTTTAAACGCTCTCTCTCTCTCTCTCTCTCTCTCTCTCTCTCTCTCTCTCTCTCTCTCTCTCTCTCTCTCTCTCTCTCTCTCTCTCTCTCTCTCTCTCTCTCTCTCTCTCTCTCTCTCTCTCTCTCTCTCTTTCTTTCTTTGTTAAAGGGAGGCTATGTGGCCGATCCCGACCAGCCTGTGACGATCACAGACCAACCATGTGTCATCTTGAAAAGTTTAGTGAAACAAGCCCAAAGCCTCTGACCTCCGACATTGGACAGACATTTAAGACACAGACATTATCTTTTATAGACGTACTAGGCGAGATGGGCGACCTGGGTGATCCCGGGTCCCCCTCTCTCCTCTTCCACCTCCCTCCCACCCCCCCCCCTTCTTTTCCTCTCTCCATCTCTCATCTCTCACCCCCACCCCCCTACTTCGTGTCCTATTCGTTAACTTTTACATGGGGTACTGTCGAACAGAAAATTCTTGTAGACATTGATCCTAAACCTGAGGTCAACTGTAGGTATGTAGATGACATATGTATTCCTGCAGGTACCTGACATTTGAGCGCTTGCTGGAGCTTAAGGACACACTCAAGCGATGTGTAAATAATCACTGACGAGACGGATAAGGAAGGTCAACTGTCCTTCTTAGATGTAACCGTCTGGGGGATGGAATGGCGGCTTTCACACTGCGGTCCGCACTAAGGAATCCAGTACAGGAATGTGGCTTAATGCTGAGAGATGGGACAGGTAGAAACGGAGTGTTGTTGATGCCTATGTTAACCGCTGTCACTCACAGCTCCAGGTGGAAGCTGGTTGACGAGGCACTCGGTGGAGTAAGGCAGGTCCTGGTCAATAATGAATGCTTTAGGGGTTATGTCCAAGACGCCATTAAAAGGAAGGTCGACCGCAATGTTACCTCTGTCGAAACGACCAAGAATACGGTATTTGTTCCACCTATTCAAGTATTCTACTGGGACATCTTTTCCCACGGCTCCCAAAACGAAGGGTCCTGCATTACTGAAAGAGATGTGAGTTCTTCGACACCAGAAGACTGAGTTAATAATATACAATACAACCAAGAAGACTTGTCAGTTTACTCGCGAAGAATTCTCCCGACACTAAGGGAAGTGGCTTGAAGGAGATGAGTGTCTCGTCTATGCCTTCACATGGGCACCCTCAGCCACAACGACCCACCCACATAAACAAGAAAACATCATGAACAAATCCACAAGGGCCGTGAAGAGGGTTCGAACCTACGTAATAGCATCACGCTATTGTGATTTCTGTGTGTAAGAAAACATCATCTTTTTTTTTCCATGGCGCCTGTAAATGCACAAGCAGGAAGTCGCTATCAAGGAACACATAATGTCCACACACAACCAGAGAGATATACTGACAAATGTCACTGAAATGACTGACAGATATAACGACAATAGGTTATAGACATCGCCGAAGCAGCCAAACGACCTCATGTTGACCTGACCACACACTAGAAGGTGAAAGGACGACGACGTTTCGGTCCGTCCTGGACCATCGACTTGAGAATGGTCCAGGACGGACCGAAACGTCGTCGTCCTTTCACCTTCTAGTGTGTGGTCTGGTCAACTTACTTTAGCCACGTTATTGTGACTCATCGCCTGCCAACGAACTCGTCCAACTGTCATCAGCCACCTGAAATATTCCGTTAGGTTCTACCATCTTCAAGACCAAGACAGAACATCCAGCACACTGCCCCCGGCCACCTTAAGAAGACAGGGTGAAAGGGGGAGGCAGTAAGCCTATTGGTCCATGCTATACCTCGCTTCACCCAGCTCACTCTCACTCATATATTTAGTTGGAGCAACCTAAATATATATTTTACGGGCTATTCATGCCCGTGCCACTTCTTGGGTGTCTTCATCAATTAAATTTTTGTCATTTCTATGCGGCCTTTGAAAATGTTGACGGGATTAAGGAAATGCATCTTTCAGCGTTCGTTTGATTATAATAAATGTGTAAAATGAACTTTGGAGAGTTAATTTTTCAACTTCTTTCTCAAGTGAAGAGGAGCATAAGAAATAGAGAAGAGTCACGCTAGTATAATTGACCTGACTCTGTCGGTCGATGACATGACTATGACACAGAATGTCAGATTACATATGCGAGTCTGTGACGGCCACACCTGTCACGGGACACACCTGTCACGGGCCATATATGTGACGGACTATACCTGTAACGGGACAGTTGTGGGACGGGCCACATCTGTAACGGGCCACAACTGTGACGGGACACACCTGTGACGGGCCACACCTGTGACGGGACACACCTGTGACGGGCCACATAACACGACTTATATATCTTTATTGTCTAGGCCGAAAACAATTTGAAAGGCTCTCTCTCATTCTCCTTTATTTCTCATTTCCCCCCCTTTCAATCTCATTCACTCTCTTATTCTATTTTATCTCTCAGTGTCTTTGTTATATCTCTTTCTCTCTTGTGTCATTGTCTCGTTCTGACCTCGTGGCCTATTCTCCCATTTCTCATAAACATCTAAATGGAAGCTGTACGTGTTTTCTCAGTCACATTATTTACGTTGCTTGGGGAGAGAGAGAGAGAGAGAGAGAGAGAGAGAGAGAGAGAGAGAGAGAGAGAGAGAGAGAGAGAGAAAAAAAAAAAAAAGAGAGAGAGGCCCTTCACCTCCGTCTCAATGAGGACGCTCTTGTTGTTCAGAACAGATGGAAGGGAAAGGAAAAAAACTCAAGAGGGAATTAAAAGGAAAGAAGGAAAGAAAAAAAATCAACAATAAAAGCGAGAGGGAAAGAAGTTGTTTAAAAAGTCAGAAAATTCATATCAGGTCACAATGGCACTCACTCAAGAACTCCAATTATATTACACAAGGCAATGAGCCACACCTGCTGGCGGTATAGGAAGGTTGGGTAGACCCCCAACTTCCCTCCTTTTCCCTTCATATATGTCACCCTCTCCTCCCCTAACACGCACACACCCTTTTCCCTCCCTTCTCTGCCCCCCTCACCTGTCAGCTTCCCCAGGAAAGGGGGAGATGGGTCGACAGGAAGAGGGAGATGGGTCGACAGGAGAGCAGGTGATATTACCTGGCGGGAGGACCTCTTCATCATCACAAGATCATCAACGAGCCCTCCACCGGCCGCAATATTGAACCTGCTCGAAGGAAAACTCCAGGATGCAATAGCTGTGTTTCCCGCCGTCGCCCCGTCCTCCCCTCACCCCCCACACCATCCCCTTGAGCTCCGCCATCTTCCCCACCCTCTGTAGTAAAGCCCAAACCCCCCCCCCTCACCCACTCTTTAAATCACCCTATTTCATCTTCCACCATCGTTCAAGGTTGATGGGTATCTGAGGCTCCGTAGCGATGGTTGAGGTTGGTTAGTGGTATAGCGGCGAGGCGCCGGCAGAGGACAGCGCTGCCGGCGACGCAGGAGGTGGTGGGGGGGGTCGTGTGGGTGTTCACTGGGAGTTGTTGTGCTGACGACACAAAGCAGGAGCGGCGCTGGTAATTGGCCGATATGAGAACCGTAGCTATAAGACAAGAGGCAGGAAGGGGAGGGGAAGGGATAGGGGTGAGGGGGGTGGAAGGGGGAAGAAATATTGGGTAAGATGAGCTTCTCTTCTCCTTCTTCACTTTCCCTCTCTCTATATCTCTTTCTCTCTCTTTCTCCTTCTCTTGTCATCCGGTGTGACAGGGGATTGTCTCGCGTCACGGAAGAGGGGGGAAGAGGCGGCCACAGGTGGCAAGACAGTGCCTTAAAGAGGGTTGGAAACTGCAAGACAGAGGAGCAAAGATAGTCATTTATCACTGAATTAGATACGGAAAACTTGGTTCGTATAAGACATTATAAGATGTGAACACAGTGGGACTTCCTCCCCCCTCCCCCCATCTCTCTTTTAATCGTCTTCTCCTTCTCTATCTTTCTTCTCTCTCTCTATCTCTTTCTTCTCTCTTCCTTCTCTCTTCCTTCTCTCTCTCTCTCTCTCTCTCTCTCTCTCTCTCTCTCTCTCTCTCTCTCTCTCTCTCTCTCTCTCTCTCTCTCTCTCTCTCTCTCTCTCTTCCCTCGTGGCTGGATATTACTGGGCCATGCAGGAGAGTCTACAGGTGTTTGGGTTATTGAGAAGGCGCACCTGTCGCCACCCCGAGGGCGCCCCTCTGTCTAAAGCAGCTGTGGGAGGGAGGACGGAGTCTCTGTCGCAGGTGCTCAGTTATTCATACACATGACCCTGTATACACAAGTGGGATTACAAGCTGGTACAGCTGTAGCAGTGTGCATACACCAGCAGCCACCGCTGGGTCCTGGTATTGTGCATGTGTCTCCCCTCACGACAACTGCACAGGACAGTTGCTTCCACCGTATTAAGTGATATTACTAAGGATCCGTTACTATGAGTAACGGATCTTGGAGGATATTAATATCCTCCAAGATTCGTTACTCATCTTGGAGGATATTAATATCCTCCAAGATCCGTTACTCATCTCTAAACTGTCTCGACACTCACTCTCACTCACTCACACACACAGGTGGGCTTCGCGGCTGAGTGGACAGCGCTCGGGGGTCGTAGTCCGAATGGCCCGGGTTCGGTTCCTGGCGGAGGCGGAAATAAATGGGCAAAGTTTCTTTCACCCCTGGTGCTCCTGTTTACCTAGCAGTAAATAGGTACCTGGGAGTTAGATAGCTGCTACGGACTGCTTCCTGTGTGTGTGTGTGTGTGTGTGTGTGTGTGTGTGTGTGTGTGTGTGTGTGTTAGAGAGATACATATGTAGTAGATATAACAGAGGAAAAATAGATTGGCTAGAAAGGCGGTGTCCAAGAGCTAAATAGCTCGATTTTGCAGACAAATAGTAAATACACATGTGCGCGCGCGCACTCACACTCTCTCTCTCTCTCTTTCTCGACCTTTCAACAACAATTTCAGGTAAATATGTGGATAAATGTCAACATACACTTCTGTGAAATTAATATATTCTTGTATGCATCTGCGCAGGTGTGTGTGTGTGTGTGTGTGTGTGTGTGTGTGTGTGTGTGTGTGTGTGTGTGTGTGTGTGTGTGTGTGAGTGTGTGATAATTAGGAGGAGTTGCTGTCATCCTCCCAGCGACCCGAGGATTTACTGGGATTACAGTACACACTTTACGGGCGGGAGGGATTTATCTGGCACGAGGGATTTGCGGGGGGGGGGGGCGGCCGCCCTCCGATCCCCCCCCCCAACCCCCACCTCCCGACGACAGAACCCCCCCCCCCCCCTCATTAGCACCGCTGTCACCTGGTCAGAACTACAATCCACCTTTGTAAACACACATGAATCACATTATGTATAAAACAACATACCTGGAACACTGTTTATACAATAAACAGTGTTCTATACAATAAACAGTGTTATACAAAGCACTACAATCACCTCCTCCTGTGGTTGACCAAATAAATCACTGAACTATATTTAATAACAGATCTCTCACCCTGTCCATGGAGCACAGTAGAAAATGTATATATGCTAAACAGCATTTATGTCTGTGGTAGAGAATAATGTATAAACTCCCTACCCTTTCCTGCCTGCCTATCCCCGCCTTACCCATCCCCCTAGCCTGCCCATCCCCCTAGCCTGTACCTCCCCCCCTGCCTGCCCATCCCCCCCTGCCTGCCCATCCCCCCCCCCTGCCTGCTCATCCCCACAGCCTGCCCCTCCCCGTGTGTTCGAGCAGTGCTGTGCCAATATTCAGGTTGGGGGTTCAGGCAGCGATTAGCTCTTGGAGTCACAACAAGCTGGCCGAGGGTGAGTGAGCTAGCTGGTGCCTCTCCCTCTTGCATATTGACGACACACATTACACTATGGAGATGGCTTAGGTGGCCCGTCTCCCCCGGGGCCTGGAGGGTTTCAAGCGTAGGTTAGACATTTATATATATATATTAGCGGATTGTATAAATTATTATTAGCGGATTATATATATTTGGCGGATTGTAATCCGCCAAATTATTGTGGAATAACAATTCAGAATTCGACGATATCGTAAGTAAGGAGCTCGGCCGCTATCTGACTGAGGATAACTAGGCTCCATGGGTGGAGAATCGGCCCTCTAAGAAAAGACATCGTAGTGTATTTATAAAAATACATTCACTCTCACATACAAGAAGGATGAGACGGTGATACGAGACATAATTGAGAGGAATTGCAAACCTTGCAGTGAAAATGCAAGAATTCGTCCTGTTACTTATTATAACGACTCTCCTACATCTTATTTTATTATAAGACATAACATCTCTGCCTCCTTAGACAACCTGAGGTGTACTAATGTAGTCTATCATTACAAATGTAACTCTAGAGACTGTACGCTCCGAAATATATGCTACATTCTCAACCTGTCCTCTTAAAAAGAACGTCGCTTTTGGCCGTTTGCCAGTATGGCCGAATTTGGACGTAATTTGAAAATGAAAAAAAAAATGAAAATAAATTTGGGATTTTTTTTTCAACAACAGTAAGTTAAGGGTCCACTGATAGGTTAGGTGGGCAGGAAATTCTCATAAAGTTTCAAAACGTTATGAAAAACGTTAATTTAAAGTGTCCTCTTATAACCTCTGCACGTACGCCGGACGACTCAAATAGAAAACGGAACAGAACGTCACTTTTGTGAGTGGATTTCATTTCAAATTACGTCCAAATTTGGCCATAGTGCGCATACGAGCCAAAAGTGACGTTGTTTTTAAGAGGACGGGTTGACATTCTTGAGGTTATCTTGAGTCGATTTCTGGGCTTTAGTGTCCCCCGCGGCCCGGTCCTCGACCAGGCCTCCACCCTCAGGAAGCAGCCCGTGACAGCTGACTAACTCCCAGGTACCTATTTACTGCTACATTGGACATACTACGAATACATTGAGTCTCGCACTTCAGTTGCAAGACGGAGGTATTATGCAACATCATTCTCAATACCGCAACACCATCCTGAGCCCCCCAACGCGTATTTTTTATTTTTATACAGACTCTGAGATGATTTTTGAAAATTGTCCCCATGATGCAGTTCCTGTGTCTCGCTTGTTCCGTTGTAGGTGATCAGCGCAATTTTCCTCGTGGACCTTGAGATGGGTTTCTAGGAAAGTGTTCTTTTACGAGGATAAAGTGAAGCTCCTTCCCCCAGGGTAAAGTGAAGTTCCTTCCCCCAGAGTATAGTGATTGCATGTCACTATATACCCAGCTGCTCTCCCGCGTCGAGTGTTCTCCCCCCTTCCCTCCCCAGGGTATAGCAGGCACATGCAGTGCTCAGTGTCTCTTCCACGGGCATTCGACCAACCAAGCCCTCTTCTGTCACCACAAGCAATAAGCAGGGTCCTCGGGAGGGATCCGTCACGTGTTGTATAAAACAGGAATTATATCAGGAAATTTCTCCGCTGCTTGTGATGCTGGAGTCACCCAGTCTATTATCTCGTGGTTGAAATCTCCCATGATAAGAGCACGTACTTGAACCTTCATGACCAATTGGCCTTGCAAGTTCCCGTCTATTGCAGTGTTTACAATGCAACAATCTCAACTGATCTATAGTTTAAGCAACAATATTGCACCAGATAGATTACAGGCGCCGCATAATATTTACTCCTTCATTGATCTTACCAATTAAATCCTTTTCGAATTCGAATTTTATATATATAGAATTCGATGCTTCGAAATCCTCTCCCTCATCTTGTCAAAGGCCGCAGGAAATGCGTTATAAGGACTTGCACCGACGAAGTCTGTCCTCCCCGGCTCCTCCAGCCTCTCAGAGCCCCTCAAAGAGGAAAACAAAATAGCATCGAAGAATATCCGCGAGATTAGTTCCGACGCTTCGTGTATAATTATGCTCGTGATCCCTCCTGGCCCTTCCCTCCCACCCACCAGCTCGATCTTTTAACAAGACGAATCATTTAATTAAACTTTGAGTCTCCATCTTCCTTGAGCAATAAGGCGAGGAGGAACACCACAGCAGCCGCCACACACAAATGCTTTTAAATGGCAGAGGTGGCCATGAGATAAAAGGTTTAATTCCTGTGCCCCGCGCCAGCCTCCTTTGCCGCCGTGGTAAAAGTCGTGAGGTATCAAAAAATGCCCTACCCGCAGGCCTCGGGGATTCCAAGGTTATGAGACCGGCTCTGACAAAGGCGTTCAGGAGAAACAATTAACGCTGGGAGGAATCGGATCCTTCTCTAATGCTGTGATGAGGCCGCAGGACGCGCGCTAACCTGGGCGGGAAAGAGACGAAGGTATTCGCTTTATTGTCTCTACCGAGAGTCGGTATGGCGGAGTCTCCCCCTCTCACGCCGCGCCCAGAAAATGTTGACTTTGAGGCGATTACAGCTAAGAAAATGTTTTTTTTACGGAGTACAAATAAGGGACCGTATGAAATATTATCACCGCGTCGTGTTACATCCGTGTTATTGACCTCACGGCGAGAGGTCAATATAATTATTAGACTAAACGGAGTTTTCCGGAAATATTAAACGGGGAAAGTATGTTTTTATGCAAAAATATGAGCTTTTTGGCATCAAGAGCGATTTATTGGTGTTAATAGTCATTATACTAATGCCATTAAGTACTTTAATCGCGCTAATTGGCAATTAATTAGTGGCAAGCAGTGGCTGAATAGTGCTAAGTGAGCGTTCAAGTTACCGAAAGCAGTTTGATAGCAGCTCGTGTGGATACAGGGAGAGAAGAGGGGAATGAAGCTAGAAAGCACTACCATGATTAGTGGTGAGGGTCGTTATGGCCAGCGTGACTTGTGGCACACTTTTCATTGAGGCCAACCTCGATCCACCCATGTTGGGCACGTACCCAAAAGCAATTCTTGTTAAAAATTGGAGTGAGGCTTATAGTAGCCCCCAGGCGTCTGGCCTCCAGTCTCGAACCGATAGACAGACATTCTAATTTATGTAAAATGGGGTACCCGGCGGTGCCCAGGTCTATCCAGTCTCTCTCTCTATTATTATGTCTTCTTGTCCTTGTGTCTTATATCTCTGTCTATCGAAGTCTATCGTTTTAGGTATGTCTGTGTGTTTCTAGATCTGTCTCTCTCTGTCTACATGTCTTTCTGTATTGTCTGTTGTCGCTGTCTCTCTGTATTTGTCTGTCTGGATATCTGTATGTCTGTCACTTTGTCACCTTGTCCCTTCCTCTCATGATGGGAGCGAACGTGTGCTTCACAGAAGGTTTAGCAACCGCTGCTGTCCAGAAGGGAGATGAGAGCCACTGTAGGGCTGTAAGTTTCCTGGCTGCCTTGCTCGCTGGGACGAACACTTGACTTTTCATGGCCATTGAAAAGTCACGCTTCTCATTACAAATATGACGATTTTTGGTACTAAACGCTACGTTTTCCCACTCATTTGGGTTCCTGCGTGATTCGCAATTGCGTTCACTCATCTTGCGTGTGTGCGTGCGTGTGTGTGTGCGTGCGTGGGTGTGTGTTCCCCACTGGAACTGCGTGTGTGTGTGTGTGTGTGAAGGTCTGACACTCAAGAGGCAGTTTAGAGGGAGATAAATATGATGTCGTGAATACATATGACAAAGTATTACAGTAAGTATTTTTAATATTGCAGGCATTAGTGCCTAATGTTTTACATTATAGTAAGAAAAAACATGAAAAAAACAGCAAAACAAAAGTAATTCGGAGTGTAGTTAATAAGATATTGCAAGAGTCATCGTGAGGGTCCCACTGGAACTGTGTCAAGTGGCACTCGTTTCATTTATGCTAACCACCAAATCAAATCATGTTTGGCACGTACCCACCAACAATCACTGTTAAAAGTTATGTGGGGCTAACGCTAAGTGTCAGACCTCCAACCTTGAACAGACAGACATTTCCACGTGCTTTCTTTCTATGCTATTTGTTGTTGTTGTTGTTGTATAGTGACCTGATCTATTGTATAAAATATGAACTACGATGATAAGGAAATAGTTAATATTTTTGTACAAAGACACAAACGTCGTTGTGTGTCGGCTGGTGGACGAGGTGAGAGAAAGAAGTAAATGTTTCGTCCAGCGAGGCAATAATTCTGGTAGGCCTATGTCAGCACACCTGAGGCTTAGAATACACATCCAGGGAGGTAATGAGAGAGAGAGAGAGAGAGAGAGAGAGAGAGAGAGAGAGAGAGAGAGAGAGAGAGAGCCAAGAAGACTAACACGTGAGATGAGATTTTGTTTAACAGACAAAATGTTGTTCAACCAAAAATAAAATTCACGATAAAAAAAATCATAGAGGAGGAGAAGTTTAGGAATAAAATGTTAATGCAAGGCGAGATAGGAACAACACGACGACCTTCACCATCAATCAAAACAAGGCTGTTATTGTTGCCCTTAGTAAGAAATGAAACGTGTACACACACACACACACACACACACACACACACACACACACACACACACACACACACACACACACACATACACACACACACACACACACACACACACACACACACACACACACATACACACATACACACACACACACACACACACACACACACACACACACACACACACACACACACACATACACACACACACACACACACACACACTCGTCTTTCAGTGTCCTAACTTGTTCAATTAATTTCACGTTGTATTAAAAAAAATTCGCCTTTTATCGCAAGGAAAACTGAAACTAAACAACATATCTCAAATCAAAATCAAGTCAACTTAACTCGAAAAAAAGACAACACGTCGAAAATAACTCATAATAACGCACTTCGCATCACCTTCAGAATAAGAGAATAAAATGGTTTAAATAATTCATATAGTGAGGACGAGGAGCGGCCATATATTACCCCGAGGTGGGCGGCGGGGACGTGTTTATGAAGCCCCTGGGGGAGTGTTGTCCACGTCTGAGAGACCTTAACAAGTAAACCCCAGACACCAGTTTACTTCCCCCTCCCCCCCTCTAGGCTCTCTTGGGCAAACATTTACAACGAACTGACACCATCCACAACGAACTTGCAGCATTTACACTTGAAATCAACGACCATTTCCCGGGGTTTACGAGCAGGTGCGGGTCACTTCGCTAAGACCTCGCACCGACCTCGCTAACACCTCTCGGCGGATATATATATATTCTCCCTTGAGTAATTGTCCGCCTCCTCGACTCTAGTTCGGATTCTTTACTCGGCCTAAAAAATAATGCAAGGAAGCATGAATTTGGAGAATAATAAGGTGGAAAACTGGGTTAATGTATCAAGTGTGGGTCGGATGGCGGCCAGGCCCCCGAAGAATGGCTCCGGACAGTCTTAAAATCTAGAATTACGCGCCATTTTTCAGCGTGGGTACTCATGACGACGGCCAAGGGTCGGCGGTGTCTCATATCTCGTCGGCGATGATCCTAGTGGTGTCCTATCGTGTCCCCGAGGCTGCGTTCGTGGCGAGTTGGCGATGGGAGTTGGCGGAATGACTTGGCGGGGTAGAAGAGTTGGCGGCGGCGGGATATGGCGGCAGCTGGAGCCTCCTGCTGCATCTTGGCGCCCCCGGGGAATACGCTCTCCTCTCCTCCTCCATTACCAACTATATTTTCCTCTGTTTTCTTCCCATTTAACTCTCATTTCTTCATTTGTTATTATCCTTCCAGTGTGATGCTCTGATATATCGGGAGATCAGGTGATGAAATCACATTTAATTTCATTTCGGGAGCAATAATTCACGTGACAATTATGAGAGGTTGAGGTGTGTGGCAGCTCCAGCGTTAATGTGTCCGGCGGCAACTTTGAGTCGAGTTTCTCGCCTTGTTAAACATGTTTTGAGAATGTTTACTTGTCGTTTGCACCTCGTTTTGTGCCTCGCGTCATTGTTCTCTTGTCTCCGCGTAATATATTTTGACTCCCTGTGAAGGAAGTTGGCACACTTGCCACTCTCTAAGGGCTTTCAACACTGCTTTTAAATTATCTTCATTTGCTTTTGTTTTTTTTTTAATGTTGCTCTGCTTGGCGCCTTTGTCGAGTTTATTCAATGTCGTCGATTTTAATTATTTGTTTTTCTTTGGTAATATCCACGGTGAATTGTCTACATTTGTTCCTTCCTTTGGTATTCTGTGTAATTATGTGTAATTGTTCTGCTTGTTTTCGTTTCTTTGATTTGCGTTGATATATAATAAGATAATTATGATACATAATTATGATAAATAATTATAAGTAATTAAAATTTATTTTAAATAATTAAAATAAAAGATAATTATGATACATAATTATGATAATATGATACATATTAAGTCTCTCTGAGACTTAATATGCAATGATATACGTAGGGCGATGACAGTGTTTATCTTGGTACTGGTGTAGTGGTGTGTGTGTGTGTGTGTGTGTGTGTGTGTGTGTGTGTGTGTGTGTGTGTGTGTGTGTGTGTGTGTGACAACTTTCTTAATGTGGCATTATTAGTGCTCATTTGACACTCTTAGTACATATATGTTAATACCGCCTGTGCCAACAAAGAAAGTAGAGGCCTTAAAGTAGAGTTTGTGCAATAGAGGTATATATATATAGAGAGAATAGAGAAAGTGATAGAAAAAGAGAGAGTTGCATAATCCAATCTCTAACCTCACATTGTCTAACGATACGTCGCATCACGGGAACGCCAAGCAGCCATTGGCTCTGTTGCTCCCTGCACCTGACCTCCATGTCATACATTATTTGCAATTTAGTAGGGAAATAATTGCCAAGTACGATCCATTGGGTGATATTGTAGAAGGGTGGAAGATGTACTTGTGTGGGTGGGGGGGGGAATATAGTGATGTGTGTCTGTTTTATTGATGGTGAATGACTTGTTTGCTGTTGTTGTGATGCATTGGTGAGAGGGCGAGAAGAGAAGAATGAGGAAGAGAAGGTGAAGGAGGGTAACAAGAAGGAAGATAGGGCGGTGGGGGAAGAAATAAAGAGTATGTAAATAAGAGGAGAGAGAGAGAGGGGGAGCAGAAATGAATGAAGACTATGGAAAGGAAACGATTTGTTCCTGCTCGACAAATTTTCCTGTCATTCTCTGTTACACATATTGAGATCTGTTCCTGTTTTACTGTTTGTCTCTTTCGCTTTGTCTCCGAGAGAGACACAAACAAACACACACACACACACACACACACACACACACACACACACACACACACACACACACACACACACACACACACACACACACACACACACACATACACACTCAAGGGTCGTAGTCTTTTTTGTATTAACTACCTAGTAGTTTTTTTTATTAGTTACCATACACTATATGAAGGGGAGTACAGTGAACTTGGTCCGGATTTGATAAGTCTACGGTCATATCGACCCACATTTCACTACCCGTTGTACACGGCAAATATTGCCGTTAAATATACCATTAATAGTCTTGCCCTTAATTCGTATATCAGTACTTATCCACCTGATATCATTTGCGTCATTAACTTGATATCCGAATTGTTGAACTGGCCGGATTTAGCCTGGTACAAGACCTGTTCTATTATGACGCGCACTTAACGTGATACGATAAGTGCGTCGGTCGGTTTGTCACGGGGAAACAACCATTTGGAGGCACCTCTCCTTTTGATAGTGTATTCGTGAGGGTGCTGTAGTGAAATTAAATGTTAAATGCAAAAGCAATTTTGCATTTTGTGTACCGTAAAACCCACAGAGATCAACGCTATCTTTTCTATCGCAAAGTCTACATATAATAAACCATTGAGTCCCCCCCCCCCCATGTCATACATCTTAAATTTAAAATAGTTACCATTAAAGATGGAAAAATAATAACATTTTCTTTTCTAAATGCTTTTATCATTATTTTTAACGTGAATAATATTATTCTGCCCCGGCATTTAACCTTGCTACATAACAAGGCTAAATTGAGTTACCAAGGCTAAATTACACTGAGTTTAGCCTTGTCACATAACGACAATTCGCCACAACAACTTGTATGATAGTTTAGCAACGAACAATCAATACAATCAGCTGTATTGCTTACCCAAAAAATACAAGCCATGTATACACTTACTATACACGGCTCGTAATGAAAATATCAAGAGAGGATCTAACCGAAAAAAATAAATATATGAAAAAAAGAATTCTATGCATAACAATAGACATACATAATATAATACATTAATACATTATACAGTTAATTATTATACAATTAATACATTATACAGCGAGAAAGAACGAGGGAAAAAATTACATCAATCATCCCTTTTGAATAATTTGTAAAGATACAGGAAGGGGGGGGGGAATAAAATAATTAAATAACAGAAGGAATAAAGACAAATAAAGAGGTACGTGATAAAGGGGGAGATGGGGACCATGATGAAGAGGGTGAAAGGAAGACTGATGATATAGGGAATGAGGGAGAGGAAAGTGGGAGAGGTGGGGATGGAAGGAGTATTGAAAGAGAAGATGGAAGGAAGGGAGGATGAAGTGCAGAGACTGATAGTAAAAGGGAGAGACTACTGGAATGGGAGAAAGGAATGAGAAAAGTGAGAATAACAGAAAACAGGAACATACAGGAAATATATATATTATAACTAATGGAAGAGAGAGGGGGAGAGATGATGAGAGCAAAGAAAGGAAATGAGAAATGGGTGGGGAGGAGAGAGAGGGGAGAGGGGAAGAGAGGGAGGGGAGAGAGGAAATGATCAATAAAAGGTCTACATCAGCTCGGTACAAAACATAACGTCACCCCCACCTGCCGCCTCTGAAGGATCACTCACATATTAAACCCGTGAGAAACTCTTACTTTCTCATGGGTGGCCTGCCTTTGACCTGCCTCTGACCTGCCTCTGACCTCCCAGCCTGCCTCTGACCTCCCAGCCTGCCTCTGGCCTGCCTCTAACCTGCCTCTGACTTCTCGGCCTGCCTCTAACTTGCGCCCTGTAACGTACCTGCCTGCCGGCCTGTCTCTAACCTGCCTGCCTGCCTCTAACTTGCGCCCTGTAACGTACCTGCCTGCCGGCCTGTCTCTAACCTGTCTACCTGACTAAACGCTTCATTTCTGACACCGACAAATATAGACAGTGACAGCTTAATATAGTCAAAGATTGACATATATAAATTCAGGGACAGACAGAATCTATCCCTGTCTTCGTCTATAGAGGACAGGCAAAAACAGACAAAAATGGGGGAAAAAACAGAGAGAAAGATAGACGATATAAACCCGACGAACAAAACGCGAATATATCAAAAAATATAAAAATATAATATATCAAAAAAATACATCTTTATATCTACATTTCGCACCTCTTCGAGTGAGTATATCTAACAAAAGCACTTTCTAGACAACACTTTCATGCCTCCCTCTCGTGTCTAGGAAATATGCCGCTTGGTATATCACATGATCCGTGTGGTATAACGCATATAGACGCTCTGTAATGTATATATATATAGTGGGTGGAATAACACACATGTACACTGGGATATCCCATGTATGTACACATGTATATGGGAAGGATCTTGCATAGTATATCTGTTCACTGGTGGCCAGAGAGTTCAAGATCACTCAGCCAACATGCTGCCACTCTAACTCACCTCCTTGCTAGCTTTCCGTGTTGGCGGTGCTCCGAGGCTCGCTCTCTGGAAGAGTGAGAATGCTGGAGAATAAAGTTCTGGGAGATAAGTTGCGTCTGAGATTTTCTCGGACGTAGGTTCGAACCCTCGTCACGGCCCTTTGTGGATTTGTTCTAGTTGCAAGATTTTAGCATTTAGTGCGTGATTTGAGACGTAAGAGGCGGCTTCTTCCTGGTAATTAGCATTAGGAATGTTGTTATGTTATAGATTCAGCTACTCGGAACAAGTTCCAAGTAGCACGGGCTATGGTGAGCCCGTAGTGGACTTACCTGGCACAGGAGCGGGGCAAGTAGCACGGGCTATGGTGAGCCCGTAGTGGACTTACCTGGCACAGGAGCGGGGCAAGTAGCACGGGCTATGGTGAGCCCGTAGCGGACTTACCTGGCACAGGAGCGGTGTGCAGCATTAGGAAGCACCATTACGTCTATATAGCACTTGAAAAGGGATAAGGATTTGGGATAAATTTGGATCTTTCTGTTTATTTGTCTACCTGTAGTTGATTCCGGGGATCAATGTCCCAGCGGTCCGGTCCGTGACCAGGCCACCTGGCTCTTTCAAGTGTTACATCAGTGATAATCTTCCTGTTCTGTGGAGCTGCGAGAATAGTTTCTTATCTTCATTTATTCTCCTGTCTTGAGGTGCTGCGTGTTGAAGCTTCTCCGTTGAATTTTTTTACCTTAGTTCACCATCACATCTAACGCCATTAATAGTGGCGGTAGATACGTTTTCTATGGATCCATCGGCGGTAGATCCGTTTTCTCTGGATCTATCGAAAGGTAGATCCGTTTTCTATGGATCTATTGGAGGTTGATGGCTAACACTTTTGTTTCCTATAGAGACAGCCAAAGCTTGACTGTGTTGATAAGACCGTCGTCCGGTACTGTTTCGCTCGCTCTTTTAACCGGTTAAAATACTTGTGAGCGTGTGCCCGGGGGGAAATCAAGGGACGTAGGTTCGAGCCTACTGCATAGCCTCGATATTTTATCTGCTGAATTATATAAAGCCGGATGGCAGGTCCGGCAACAGGCCGATGATTTTCAGATCGACGCGCATGTGGGGCCAGCTGTATTGTATCCATATCAGCTGTATTTCATGCCATACAGCTGCATTGCATACAATAGATCTGTGTCAACAGAACCTTTATATGGGTTTATGTAACAAGGATAACTGTTAGCTTACCTGGGAGGGGGGGGGAGGGGGATAAGGTACTGTCCAGCAAGCTGGTGGTACTGTCCTGTCCACTGTCCTGTCCACTGTCCTGTCCACTGTCCTGTCCACATGAGTATGCCAGTGTACTGTCCTGTCCACTGTCCTGTCCACTGTCCTGTCCACTGTCCTGTCCACTGTCCTGTCCACTGTCCTGTCCACTGTCCTGTCCACTGTCCTGGCCACTGTCCTGGCCACATGAGTATGCTAGTGTCACCACGTGCGTATATGGATATCTAGGACATATATCTACTGATTTAGTGTACACTATCGTCATAACTATAACATCACTACCACTATCATCACCACCACCACTACCACTACCACCACCACTACCACTACCACCACTAACCCAGCCTAACAGCACCAAATAATCTACGCCGAGTTAGAGGTATCTCGCTCAATCTCGACTTTTTTTTCAACAGAACCAATAACAGCAGCGGCGACAGGCTGCAAGTGGGCATCCCGCATCATATCTCGCTCACACACACTCATATATTTATTTATATATATATATATATATATATATATATATATATATATATATATATATATATATATATATATATATATATATATATATATATATATATATATGCAAACAAGCCTGAATGGTCCCCAGGACTATATACAACTGAAAACTCACACCCCAGAAGTGACTCGAACCCATACTCCCACAACTGGTATGTACAGGGACGCCTTAATCCGCTTGACCATCACGACCGGACATAAGGAAGTGATAGCCGAGGCTATATGAACCACTTCCCCGCCGGCACTCGGATGGTAATCTTGGGCATAGCATTTTATCAAATCACCTCATTCTTTGGGGCACACGTGAGGAACACAAATGCAAACAAGCCTGAATGGTCCCCAGGACTATATACAACTGAAAACTCACACCCCAGAAGTGACTCGAACCCATACTCCCACAACTGGTATGTACAGGGACGCCTTAATCCGCTTGACCATCACGACCGGACATAAGGAAGTGATAGCCGAGGCTATATGAACCACTTCCCCGCCGGCACTCGGATGGTAATCTTGGGCATAGCATTTTATCAAATCACCTCATTCTTTGGGGCACACGTGAGGAACACAAATGCAAACAAGCCTGAATGGTCCCCAGGACTATATACAACTGAAAACTCACACCCCAGAAGTGACTCGAACCCATACTCCCACAACTGGTATGTACAGGGACGCCTTAATCCGCTTGACCATCACGACCGGACATAAGGAAGTGATAGCCGAGGCTATATGAACCACTTCCCCGCCGGCACTCGGATGGTAATCTTGGGCATAGCATTTTATCAAATCACCTCATTCTTTGGGGCACACGTGAGGAACACAAATGCAAACAAGCCTGAATGGTCCCCAGGACTATATACAACTGAAAACTCACACCCCAGAAGTGACTCGAACCCATACTCCCACAACTGGTATGTACAGGGACGCCTTAATCCGCTTGACCATCACGACCGGACATAAGGAAGTGATAGCCGAGGCTATATGAACCACTTCCCCGCCGGCACTCGCATTGATAATTTAGCATTGATAAAATGCTATGCCCAAGATTACCATCCGAGTGCCGGCGGGGAAGTGGTTCATATAGCCTCGGCTATCACTTCCTTATGTCCGGTCGTGATGGTCAAGCGGATTAAGGCGTCCCTGTACATACCAGTTGTGGGAGTATGGGTTCGAGTCACTTCTGGGGTGTGAGTTTTCAGTTGTATATAGTCCTGGGGACCATTCAGGCTTGTTTGCATTTGTGTTCCTCACGTGTGCCCCAAAGAATGAGGTGATTTGATAAAATGCTATGCCCAAGATTACCATCCGAGTGCCGGCGGGGAAGTGGTTCATATAGCCTCGGCTATCACTTCCTTATGTCCGGTCGTGATGGTCAAGCGGATTAAGGCGTCCCTGTACATACCAGTTGTGGGAGTATGGGTTCGAGTCACTTCTGGGGTGTGAGTTTTCAGTTATATATATATATATATATATATATATATATATATATATATATATATATATATATATATATATATATATATATATATACACACACACGGGACTCCAAGAGCGTAGCTCTCATCCTGTAACTACACTTAGGTAATTACACACAAACACACACATATATGTGTGTGTGTGTGTGTGTGTGTTCACCTAGTTGTATTCACCTAGTTTTGTTTGCAGAGGTTGAGCTTCGGCTCTTTGGTCCTGCGTTCGTGTACCACCCGTGCTAAATAGTTTATCTTTATCCGCGCTGTCAAGTCCCATAAGAATCTTGTATGTGATAATCATGTCTCCCCTAACTCTTCTGTCGTCGAGAGACGTGAAGTTTAATTACAATAGTCTTCCCTCGTAGTTCATGCCCGGGTCCTAGTATATTAGTATAGGGGTGGAAACATTCAACGACATAGAGACGAAAAGTGACAAATTCATCCACGAATGTGCCCCCATACCCACCATGGAGCCACAATTAGTGGCAGGACACCCAACAGGAAGCTATCGCCGATCATGCCGGGGCCCCCTAGGGGTGCGTCGTGAGTATACGCCCCACAAACGCCACCTTAAGAACCGTCAGTCCGTCGAGATCGGGTTCAGCGACGAAAGGGGGATTGACAATAAAAGGTTCCCCTCGCTCGAGACGTTGGGTACTACAGTTCTACGGGTGCAAGAGTATGCCTCCTCAAGCACCCGGGCGTCAAAATAGAAGAAGTCCAAAGAAATAATCCAAAACAAGCAAAAGGTCGGCAGGAAACGACAAGCAGATAGGAGAAGAGGGGGGGAGAAAAACGAAACATAATATTAATAATATATTAATACATCTTTGACTCCTTCTGAAGATGTATTAATATACGAAAGTACTTAAGGAAATTCCTGTTTCAATTTTCCTCCGTGGTCTGACACTGTCATACCTCCACATGTGTATGTGGAGGAAGGGAGGAAGTATGAGCTACACATACTTCCAGTATGTGCCTCATGCTGTATGTTGGCCGCATTATCACTCAAGCGTCACCTCATGTCTCCACAAATCTGTTTGCGAACACTAAGCGAATATTTTTATTAAGTCAGGCCCAGAGTCCGTAACAAGTTGGGACACGTTGTTGGCGCCGCCCCCAGGGCTGGGGGATGGGAAGGACTGGGGGATGGGATAGGACTGGGGGATGGGATAGGACTGGGGGATGGGATAGGACTGGGGGATGGGATAGGACTGGGGGATGGGATAGGACTGGGGGATGGGGAAAGGACTGGGGACGGAGTTAGGAGGGTTTAGAAGGTAAGAATGCTTGGGAGAAGGGGTAGAAGGAGGGGGAGAGGAGGTGGTGATGTAGGCTGAGAGGGGGACCTTTTCCCCTCTCTCTCTCTCTCTCTCTCTCTCTCTCTCTCTCTCTCTCTCTCTCTCTCTCTCTCTCTCTCTCTCTCTCTCTCTCTCTCTCTCTCTCTCTCTCTCTCTCTCTCTCTCTCTCCTCTCCCTCCCTCCCTCCCTCCCTCCCCCCCCCCCCCCCCCCCTCGTCACTCTCCCTCTCTGAGCGGTGTCTGAGCAATTACACCAGAATATTTATAACTAAGTTTGCCTTTGTTACCTCAGACAACTTAAGTTTGTGTGAGGAAGGAGTAGGGAGGGGGAGGTAAACCCCCCCCTCCTTCTGCCCCCTGCCCTCCCTCCCCCCCCCCCCCTCTCCACTAAGAGCAGGGGCAAGGAGGAGCGACTCCTCCTGCTTCTCCCTCTCTCTCAAGATCTTCTTGAGAGAGAGGGAGAAGAAGATCTTGAAGATCTCTCCCCCTCTCTCCCTCTTCTTCCTCCCTCCCACTTCCCTCCTTTCCCTCACTGTGAGGAGGGAGGAGAGGATTGGGCAACCAATCCTCTCCTCCATCACAAAGATATGTTATCCTAGACTGACAGTCTGCTCTCAGATATACCTACCGCTTCATATATCGGTGGAAATGGCACTTGATATGTCGCTTAGTATATCACAGATTATATATCGTGTTATAGTTTTCATGTACCATCAGGTTTATGTATATATACACACAATGTATAGTCATCGATATACCACGAGTATAAGATATTGTAAGTGTTTTTTATTTGTACTCCAATAGTACAAAACGTGAACTATGTGTTTGTTTCTTTATTTGGTCTAACAGTTCATTTTTTTTTATATTTGATCAAAAAATTAAATGTTATAATTTTTGGAGGTGAGATTGAAGGTGTGGAGAGTCAGTGGGGGTCCTACAGGCACTCAGATAATTCAAGTAAAGACTACCTGACTTAGGAAGGTGAGATGAGAACACGTAATGAAGTTGTTAGTGACTTGTATAAGTTAGATACTAGCCAATAAGAAAAAACTCGCTCGTTAAAGCAAAAACGTGAAAACTAATTATCAATAAAGGTAAACCAGTTTTCACACCGGGGTACTTAAATAAAGCCAAAATTAAGCATGGAATTCGAGTTTCTATGAATTCCTAATGTTTACCTTATCAGTGACTGCGAGAGAGTGATATCTAGCTTTTAATGCCCCGCCTACTAAGCTTTCTAGTAACTTGGAGTTTCTAGACCATTCTAGTAATAATATTCTATTATTCTTCCTAGCGTTTTCCTAATTCATGGGAGAAACGATTGGGAATACCGGCGTAAAGTGGCCATATTCGGGGTTGCAGGATGCCAGAGATACCGAGGGCTGCAAATTTTCCCGCCAAGGAAGAGTTGACGGGAATGAAGCGTCCTCTCCGGCGAGTGAGTAATGTTGACACCGGGGCTAAAAGCTGGCGGCACTCGCGTCAGTCTTCCTCAAAGTTATAAACACTGAGGCCGGCTGTTGAGCTGTCTTTATGACCGCCAGTGTGACAACGACTGCTGCTGCTGCTGCTGCTGCTGCTGCTGCTGCTGCTGCTGCTGCTGCTCTTCCTGCTGCTGCTGCTGCTCTTCCTACTGCTGCTGCTCTTTCTGCTGCTGCTCTTTCTGCTGCTGCTGCTGCGGCTGCTGCTGCTGTTTTTTTCCTGCTTTTGATGATGATATTGCTATTCCTGCTGCGTCTGCTGCGGAGTCTGCTGTCCTTGGGAGAGAAGTCCCTTCAAGAATCTGATACAAAGCCCCTACTGGGTTGATAGTCCATTCCCTTGATTTGCCACTCCGTAAAAGTGCAACTATTCTATCTAACCAAAACGTAAAAAAGGCAACTGTTTTTCCCCGATGAGAAAGGTACAATCAACCCCCCAATCAACCCACCTAATCTATCGACACCGCTGCAAGATACGTTAAATTTACGGTGCTTTGACTTGTATTAATAAGCCTCATTTTTTAACGGATTGGTTCATTCCATAAAAGTGTAGCGCATTAAATAAAAACAAAAGCACGTTGATGATCACAGGATTCAGGACATACATCAGACCAATTCTGGAATATGCGGCGCCAGCCTTAAATCCTTTTCTTGTCAGACACTAATCGAAGCTGGAGAGAGAGTCAAGAGGTATACCACTAGACTAGTCCCAGAGCTGAGAGGTAGGAGTTACAAGGAAAAAGTTAAGAAAAGTATCCTCACGTCATTTGAAGATAGAAGAGTTAGAAGAGACATGATTTTAACGTTGAAGATTTATCAGAGAAAGAGACAGGGCAGATGAGACACAGGTGGACACACCACAGAGACACAGGGCAGAGGAGACACAGATGGACACACCACAGAGACACAGGGCAGAGGAGACACAGGTGGACACACCACAGAGACACAGGGCAGAGGAGACACAGGGCAGAGGAGACACAGGTGGACACACCACAGAGACACAGGGCAGAGGAGACACAGGTGGACACACCACAGAGACACAGGGCAGAGGAGACACAGGGCAGAGGAGACACAGGTGGACACACCACAGAGACACAGGGCAGAGGAGACACAGGTGGACACACCACAGAGACACAGGGCAGAGGAGACACAGGGCAGAGGAGACACAGGTGGACACACCACAGAGACACAGGGCAGAGGAGACACAGGTGGACACACCACAGAGACATTAGAAATATACATTTTGTTCAGTGTCAGAATATTGAATAAAAAGAACACAGTAGGGGAGTGAAATAGTGAAGACCGATTACATAAATAGCTTGGAAATGCACATATTACAAAGCCCAACAGGTTCGGAAACCCAGTTTATTGAAAGTTGAGGCGCAGGACCACAGCTGAAGCTCAACCTTCACAAGCACTACTAGGTGAGTACACATGCAATTACACCTACACACACATACACAACCCCCCCCCCCTCACACACATATGCAAACCCACCAACACCAACACACACACACACACACACACACACACACACACACACACACACACACACACACACACACACACACACACCCACACACCACCACTAAACTACAAAATTTTACATCCAAGTGTAAACGATTTAAATTCTTTCTTGCATTTGTTTCACCAGAGGCCTGGAAACTCCAGCTGCTGCCTCTGTGTGCTTCTGTTTGATCAGCATTTAACTCAACATTTTTAATGGTTTCTGATTTTCTTCGTCCTTTCTTACTTTTCCAAATATTTGCATTATATCTTTACTATAATATATATTTACTGTAATATATATTTACTATAATACATCTGAGGAAGAAGCTTGAGGGAGAAGCTTCCACACAAGCTGAATGGGCTGCGGTACACACACATTATCCTGTTGGCTGTGTAGTCTACACCCAGCCCACCATCTCCTGGGTGTTGGACAGTCTGGGTGACGTGGTCACAGAACATGTAGTTTCCAGTAGTAGCCGTAGAGACAGTAGCAAGAATAGTAGAGATAGAAGTAGTATTCTACTTTCTCTCTACCCGCCCCCTATTGCCCCCATCAACTCCTGCCTACCCTCCTTCTCCCCTCTCTCTCTCTCCAATAAAATGGGTAAGAGTGGGGAGACGATGAATATGAGGGGAGAGAGATAGGAGGGTGAGGGAGTGAGAGATAGGAGGGTGAGGGAGTGAGAGAAGGAAGGTGAGGGGAAGATGAACAGGTGGTAAGTGAAAGATGGTGAGAGAATACGAAGCTGGTGATTAGTGTCATGGTAGGTTGACGGGATAGTGAGGACAAAGTGACACGATAGTGAGGACAAAGTGACACGAAAGTGAGGGACAAGGTGCCACCATAGAACAGAGAAACGAATTGGGAAATGAGAATATGAGAAGAAAAGGGGGGGAAGTCATATGTAACAAAGCAAGAGAAGAGAATGAGAAGCGAGGGAGGAAAGATGAGGAATGAGTAAAGGGGAGCAGAGTGAGGGGACTCAGCACCAGGGCAGAGCGAGGGAGGGGGGAGGGGGAAACACACACACCCATATATCCACTCATGCATTACATATCACCATACGCCCCTAGCAATAAGCTGCTGTTTCATGCATATCACTCCTGGGATTTTTTGGCCCCCAGCCCTCCCAGCAGGTCGTTCACGCGTGCTGTTGGTGCTAGGAGCTGGGGGTGGGGCTGGGGGCTGGCTAGGGTGAAGCTCAAATGCTGGTTTAGACACAAATTGTGTTGTCACAACACAAGGGAGTGTAACAGCTGATGGGTTGGGTGTTGAGATCTGGTGGTGGCCGGGGGGGAGGGGGGTTCCTGTTTACCTCCTACATCCCTCCCACACTCTCCCACACCCCCCACACCCTCCCAACACCCTCCCAACACCACCCACACCCTCCCAACACCTCCCAACACCTCCCAACACCACCCACACCCTCCCAACACCATCCACACCCTCCCAACACCTTCCACACCCTCTCAACGATCTGCTGTACCTGAAACTCTAGCCTATAAAGAGGTTTACACTCTAAACTTTATACATATATACAGTAGAGGAAATGCCAACTGCTACAAGGTTCACTAGTCACATCTTTCAGTAATTTCAGTGAAACAGACGCTGGGACGGTACATTTAGGGATGAGAAAATGACAGACAGTGATTATAACTAGACAGGGGCATGGACAGGACATACTGATTAGCAAATCAAATTCTAGTCCTCAGTAATCAAGTTGACTTCTGAGGGATGAAGTTTGATTTCTCAGTTACCATGAAGACCCGCCCACACACCTTCTCAACAGCAGCGGTTGCAAAATTTATATGAGTGAGAATATCTTGAGTATGCACCGTTCGCCTGGATGGCGGGAGGGAAGGAATTATCAGAGGGGAAAACGCCAAGCCATTACCACTATATAGCACGGGGAAGGGGTCAGGACAAGGATTTGGGATGGGACGGGGGGGAAGGAATGGTGCCCCAACCACTTGGACGGTCGGGGATTGAACGCCGAGGGCGAGAGGGGAAACACAGATACAGCAAGAGTCAGGGGTATCCGGCCAGCAGGGACTAGACTCCCCTCTAACAACGAGGGGAGAAGCAAGGAGTCACAATATGCGACGATGATTGATGGCTCAGGACAAACACCTCTCGTGGAGGGAGAACTTGCTCACTAATTACAGGTAATATATTATTATTATGTTCAAATGGTATATGTATGTGTGTGTGTGTGTGTGTGTGTGTGTGTGTGTGTGTGTGTGTGTGTGTGTGTGTGTGTGTGTGTGTGTGTGTGTGTGTGTGTGTGACTCATTTCACTGTATTACGAACTCTGGATATAAGAAAAAAGTCTTTTTTTTTCAAGAGCTGTAAAAATTGTCCATACCTGGACTAAATCCACAAGGCAAAATTCCTATAAACACAATGGGTCAGTACAAATGTTAGTACAGAAGCCGGAAGATAAATGCCTATTGTTATTTATTTAGCGAATATTTACCTCGATTTTCCCTCTACTCAGTGTGAGAAAGACAAATTATAAATAAAAATCTAAATATGAACCAATCAGCCAATGAGCCAGAGCGCCTCCCTGGGCGTTGTGTTGACGTTCGTGACAGCTGCAGCTGCCGCGGATCGAAGCCGCTAAAACAATTGATGAACGGTTTCCCTCCGTACACATCTGACAGAAAAAAAACTAACATTTATCCTTTTCTTATTGAACATTCCCTTTATCTTTAATGTAATTATAGTTTTGTGGATGGGGGTTTCCAAGCTTTCACAGATATATATATCTTATTTCACTGTATTTAAGAAAATCTGGGCATCGTATTCTCCTGCGAACGATTTTAAACAGTCAATATTTGCCGGATCAGCGCACCGTTTGCATATCATTTGCGGATGTTTGCCGGATTTTGATATTAACTCGGTGTGACAGAACTTCAAACACAACCTCAGGAGAAAATGGTATATCTTTTTTTCCTTCCTTGTTAACGAAGTTAAATATTGCAGATGTGGAGACTAAGGACAGGATAGAGAGAGAGAGAGAGAGAGAGAGAGAGAGAGAGAGAGAGAGAGAGAGAGAGAGAGAGAGAGAGAGAGAGAGAGAGAGAGAGAGAGAGAGAGAAGAAATAGAAAGTTGGAATATGGAGAAAGCCATGCATGGAAGGAGTGATTAGAGGATAGGGAGGACGAAGTAGAGGAAGTGCGGGAAATAGTGATTAGAAGAATGAAAAGAGGAACAGTGTAAGGAAGAGATGAGATCACAGCAAGAGAGAGAGAGAGAGGACAGAGGCAAAATAGACAGTAAAAGGAAATTGGGAAACAAGTGAAAAGGAAAGCATATAGCAACACTATTCCCCATTTCCATCATCACCTACAATGAAAGAGGCCTGGTCGACGACCGGGCCGCGGGGACGGTGAGCCCCGGAAGCACCTTAAGGTAAGGTACAACACCACCTTGTCGTGGTGGGGGACGGTGTTGCAGCAACAACCCAATACACTCTCCCCCACTTAAACACTACCGTCAGGAAAAATGGAGAGAACCTTTAACAAGCCGCTGACTTCCTGTCCCCGTCGTGGACACTAAATAGATGGTGGCCCCCTCAGGTAAATACAGGCAAATCCCCCAAGAGTGCTCAACTTTATAGAGATGCCAGCCATTTAAAAGGCTTTGCAACATGCTCATACTGAGCACAAACTACACAATATCGTAGGTTCAGATTCGAGAATTGCTTCCGAAACCTTTTAACAAGATCACAAGTTACAACATGCATCTGACCACAAATGTTACACCATTAATTCCAACACTCAAATGTCAAGGTTGAAGAATACATATTATCTGGGTGCCAAGTCATGTAGGAATAACAGGAAGTGATAATACAGTTGACGCCGCAAAACTCTCAACTAAAAGAAGGCGTATGGGCATACCACATTAGATTAGGAAAATATTTTTGAGATAGAGCAATACAGACAGTGTACAGCGACCATATCACAGCAGCTGAGACATCAGGTTATCTTGAGGTTATCTTGAGATGATTTCGAGGCTTAGCGTCTCCGCGACCCGGTCCTCGACCAGGTTCCTTTTTGTTACAACCCCCCCCCCCCGGGAAGCAGCCCGTAGCAGCTGTCTAACTCCCAGGTACCTGTTTCCTGCTAGGTAACTGGGGCATTAGGGTGAAAGAAGCTTTTTGCCCATTTTTCTCCGCCTCCACCGGAGATTGAACCCGGAAACTCAGGACTACGAATCCGAAGCGCTGTCCACTCAGCTGTCAGGGCCCCCAGGATCTGAAGGTTTGTACAAGAATTCGACCAACTATAAGTACACATTTTACTGTTGAGTTAAACAGAGGCTACAGTTAAGGATTTGCGCCCAGTAAGTCAGGATTATTGGAAGATATTCTTGTGCTGTACCTAGATTTTGCCAGTGGAGGCTAATAGGTCAGCCTTACATTTCATGTTCTCTCCTGATTTTTAGTCAAGAATTGATTTGTTTTATATTGAAGCTGGTACTTGGTACTGGTACCCCCCTCCCCCCTGATTCCATGTATGACTAACCATCCTGTGAGATGGGAATATTAGATGAATTTATAGTTTTTTATCTACACTGTAATTTTTCATATAGAATAGGGTAGCAGCACATTGTTGTGTATACCTAAGCTTGTTAAAAAAAATTGATCCTTACAAATAAATAATGATTTTAATAATAATAATAATAATAATTTATTATTATTATTATTATTATTATTATTATTATTATTATTATTAATTGCATCTTGTGGAGGGTCAGGAGTTCGGCCTTGTGGGAGGGGGGGGTGGTGCTTCGATATAAGGTGACACGGGTATGAATAGCCCGTAAGGCTCGATATAAGCCTAACATGTATATATATATATATATACACTGGCTGCTTGTCCCTCGACACAGTGAATTGTTACTAAAAGTATTAAAATCTTTATTAAAAGTATTTAAAGTAAAGTATTTTATTAAATACTTTATATTTATTTATTTAATATTTATTTAAAGTATTTAAAGTAAAGTATTTTGCCCGAAACGCTATGCGTGCTACTGGCTTAACAAGAATGTTAATTCAACTTATTTTCTATATTCTCTGTTAACCCTCAATGTAACTTCTTGTATATAAAATAAATAAATAAATAAAGTATTATTAAAAGTATTGACATCAAAGTGTAACAAATTATTATTATTAAATGGCTTCTTTATCCGGTTCACGCAGATTATGCTATTTGCCTAAACACGTATCATTTAATACTCACAAGAAAAATATATATACATATTAAATTATGTTATTTGATATATATTTTTCCTTTAATTTAAAGCAAATTTTTTTATTTTACTATGACTGAATTATAATTTGACACCAGAAAGCATTGATGTAACCCTGACTCAAGGAGGTAAACACCAGACAACGCTCCAGGATGGCCGCCTCGCTACTCAGTACCAGCTTCTTGTGTAGTGATTTTTCTCCTCGCAATCTCCTGGGCGTCAACACTGACGTGGAGGAGCATGTCCTGATAACTAGCAAGAGTGTGGTTAAGCGCTATAATGTAAGTAATGGTCATTTATCTCCTGAGAACGTTGGTTCCTGCGGGTATCAGTGAGTCTTGGGGAGATTTCATCTCCGTTGTCGGGGACAGGAAGCTTGGGTATATATTTTTTATTATTTATTTATTTATATATACAAGAGTTCTTACATATTTGTACAGCTACTATAGCACGCATAGCATTTTGGGCAAGTCTTTAATCCTAATTTTCCTCGGAATACGACCCGCCAAATCGTTTAACAACCAGGTACCCATGCACTGCTGGGTGAACAAAGTCTACAGTTAAGGATTGGCGACTAGTAACTCCTCCCTGGCCAGGATACGAACCCAAGCCAAAGCTCTCGCGAAACGCTAGGCGAGTGTCTTACCACTATGCCACGGAGACTGCTTAAATATATATGCGTTAGGCATATGTCGTTTTTAAGTTACTTATTTGTTTTTAATTCGTAACAAAATGATTCCTAATTCAGTTCTACCTGGCATCTATTGGACACATCCCTGCATTGAATTTGGATCCTCCTGTATGTATTTTCAGGTTCTTGATCGGAGACAGATTAGAAGTTGGACAACAAAGAGTTGGAACCCCTTCACCTCGGCCGCTGTGTATGACAAGGAATCAAACAAAGTTGTATCAGTCATCAGTAACACAACCTTATCTCAATGGAGTCATGAGGATGATGACATTGATAAAGTCAAACGACATGCTGTAAGTACTGTATAGTATTGTATATTTTTTTTTTTCATGCATGTGAATTTGCACAGAGATTGGCATAATTATTTACTTGCTAATATTGTCGTGAAAAACAAGAAAAATCTTGTCTTTGTAAACATACTATGTCCAAATTTATTAATTACTAGCCGTATCCTGCCACGCATTGCTGTGGCTCGGCAACACATGTGCATTGCTGAGCCACAGTAACCTTCCCCTGTCTCCCAGTCCTCCCCACCATTCCAATGCAATGTCACACAAAAAAAATTAAATCAAAATGAAAATCAATCAAAATCTATGAAAATTCAATTTGTCAATGCAATCAGAAACATTGAAATGGATCATAACAAATTTAGTATAGTATGTGTTGCTCTTACATGCAACAGATGGCTATGGCGCTGGTTCTTAAAAAATGAATAATTTTACCCGTCACAGGTATGGCATCTATACATATACTCGTGTATATGTATAGATGTATATATAGATATATACATCTATACATTTTCATTGTCTATTTCAGGTCAAATTTAAAACAAAAATAGAGATATTGAAACCTGTCCTGATACATGTCATTAATTTTCTTTATTGTAATAGCATTAAACAATTGAACATGTATCTTCTACAGTTTGAAACACCAATTCATCAGCTATTGGCTAGTGAAGGTACCGTGTATGTGGTCTTCACAAGTGGCCAAATCGAAAATCTAGCTACTGCACTAAACTCTAGAAAGCAAGTCAAGCCAGGGTTCCTGTCTGAAGGAGAGTCCATTTGCTATGTACAAATCATTAAGAATGCCAAGCTGGTAGTTATGGTGGTGGAAAAGGAGGTAAGGAATTGCCCTTTGTATTTTACTTCTCTGGGTCTCTTGAGGTTATCTTGAGATGCTTTCGAGGCTTTTTTTTAGTGTCCCCGCGGCCCGGTCCTCGACCAGGCCTCCACCCCCAGGAAGCAGCCCGTGACAGTTGACTAACACCCAGATACCTATTTTACTGCTAGGTAACAGGCTAGGTCTACTTATAGGGTCTACTTATAAAAATATCTATTATGAAAGGCGATGAGTCACAATAATGTGGCTAAAGTATGTTGACCAGACCTGGACCATTCTCAAGTCAATTATGAACACAATCGACTTGAGAATGGTCCAGGACGGAACGAAATGTCATCGTCCCTTCACCTTCTAGTGTGTGATCTGGTCAACATCTATTATGAAACACAAATCTTAAATTAAGCAAACCATGAATCACAATAACGTGGCTGAAGATACGATGAGCAAACCACACGCCAGAAGACGAGGAGACGACAGTGTTTAGGTCCGTCCTGAACCATTATCAATTCGATTGTGCTGCATCCTTAAAGTTAAAAGAACAGAATTGATATTCTTTCATATGAGCAAAAGAAACAGTAATACAGTTCTAATGTAGAGAATAGATGGTAGTAGAGACAGTGAAATGCATGATAATGAAAGGAGTTGATAAGAAACATGTGCTTAGTAGTTAAAGTGAATGAGAAAACAAGTGTGTACATGAAGGATAAGTACAGTGGATGGGGTAAATTGAAATGTTGCCTTTTAAAGTATTGAGGGGAAGTTTGATAAATATTTATTGTAGGTAATGTAGTTCACTTGTAGTTCACTAATCAGCTTCATTGATTAATGCATTTCTCATTGTTAATATAAGTTCCAGAAAGTAGATACAATAGCATTAACGTAACCTGTAATCTACCAGAAAATTACATGACCATGGGGACGTTGATCCTCAGAACTAATGCAAGGTCTACAGCAGGGATTACTAGACCTGTTTGTTTAAAAATCAATTTCTTTTTGCAGTTATGTATTTTGCAAATGTGAAAATTATTAAAGAGTTACAATATTCAATGACAGATGAACGCTCTGTTCTATTTCTCCATATAGTATAGATGTTATAAATGTGTTCAATTTCAAATGGCATACAGTATATTTTTTATATGCACTTGCTAGCTTTTCTTTCTAACCACAGGGCAGTCCTCTACGACTGTTTCGGCTGGAGCTGACTGAATGTATGTCTAGTGCCTCCGTTAGTCACAGTTTAACGCTGGCCAATGCTCAACTCTCGGGAATCTGTGCTCTGTCGTCCTCAGAGCTCGTCACACTGTGTATGTAGACTACGCCTTATAGAAATTCTTAAGTCTCTCATTCAAGTGTTATTGCTTTATTTTTGGTTATATCTTTAATCTTGATTCTTAACCAATTAAGGAAACTCATCTTTGGGTACATTTCTTGTTATTTACTGTTAAATAGTCTAAATGGATACAAATGTTGTCACAACAGTTTATTGTAGCATTGAGAGAATACTATATTCTCTTGTCAATATATTGTTGCCATTTGCACCAGGGTCTACAGGAGATATATATAGTTTTGATCTTCAAACTGAGTACCTCGAGAAACTGCCGGGACGACAACGTGCAACTGAAAAATCAATAGTGGCCTCGAAAAACTCCAAAATTTTGGAGTTGTCTCCAAGTCACATTGCTATTGTTGGCTTAGATAAGGGAGATGAAGGCAAGTGCTTGCTGTATTTTTGTTTTTTTTAGGTTAAGCTGCAGTTATACAATATGCACTTTAAGCAAATAGTTATACAGCATTTAAGAAACCCTAACTAAGCTAATTTTTCGTCCTAGAGATCACAGCTCAACAAAACTGAAGGACATTGTCCTAATGATTACTGCTTTATTTTGCTTTGGTTACAGCATGCTTGACAATCTTCAAGTATTGTGGTTTTTTGTAAGGCAAACTGTTGTACTGTACTGTACTCTCCATTTCTTTATCTGTAAATGCTTTGTTGTACTTTTATTTTTGTTCTTAATCTTTTTCTGCTTATGTTGAAAAATATATCTTGTATGGGTATATTCCAGAATAATTATCATAATGCATTTTGATATAGAGTGCATGTAGTGTTGCTTAATGTGGGAGAAGACTGCAGTATTTTACTTCATATTTTATTTTTTTTCACGGTGAGTAATGTCAAATGTCAATGGCTGGATATAGTTACAGTATTCCCAGTAAAGGTATATGATAGATCAACTTTCTTCTTTTAAAGAAGAATAAATAGGAGCCTTGTTTATTTACGAGTCCTCTGGAGCAGTGGTACAGGCAGTCGTGTTATGGTCAAACAGTCCTGGATTCAGTTTCCTGTGGCAGGAACAAAGTGTTTCAGCAATGTTTCCTTTCAGCTCTGATCACCTAGCAGTAAATAAGGTCCCCTACACTTGAAACAATCGAGTACAGTAATCACTCGTCTATTATGTTGCCCGGCAATTTATTCCAAAATTGATAACCCTATTATGCCGTGACTGCTTAATACTGTACCTGTAATAAACCTACAAGACTTTTTATAAATTCCCTGTGGTACCAATGCCAGATTATCATCATGCCTGACTGTCCACAATACTGTCATGACACAGCGGATCTTGCCTTAGGGATAATGAAATGTGTTGGTTCAGACAGGTGCTTTTGTTGGCTCGGTACTCCAAAGCCTGATATTTGTGTCTACTTTCTACTTTCTTTGTGTACCTATAATAAAATGAATTTGTCATCTATAAAATTATAATGTTATATTATACAGGTGGATTACTAGTGCTCTGGGATATCAAGTTTGCTATGGTCACTAGTTGTCGTAAGCTGAAGATGTACCACAATCCTCCACTAGCCTGGGTGTTGACAGAGGGAGTGATTGTGGCTGAAGGCGGGTCGCTGGCTCTCATTCCCTATGTTGTTCAAGAGTCTAACCTGGCAACAGTTTTTGGTACCAAAGTATCAGGTAAGTTCTCTGCTGTAGTGTAACTTTGTTTTGAGCTAGTACATATCAGTTCCCCAGTATAAGACTTGTTTATGACACCAACAGCTCCTCCTCCACAGTATTATGGGTCATATTTTGTTCGCTTGGATAATCAGTGATAAACTTGGAGCTCCAAAGAATGTTTAATGCATCAGTGGAGTAGTAGTCTGTCTACTTTCTGAACATTACTGTGAGCATTTATTAAACATACACATCATTATTTTATAATAAAGGTGGGCTGGGGAATGCAAGTTGAGCAGGCAGGCAGTGTTTTTGCAGTGGCAACTTGTAGCAACCACCAATGCACAATTACCATAAATATTGTTGAAATGCTTATAGAAACATGTGGAAGATATAATACTGAATACGTCTTCACATTTACTCCTAGCAAATGTGCTGTAGTGTTTAATTCACTAGATGGCGGCACTGGAGCTTAGTCGGTGGAATGTGTGTCTGTAGGCCCATTCTGACTAGTGGCTCTAGGAACAAGTTTAGAAAGGCGTTTGATTTAGCTTTACACCCTAATTTTTCAGAAACACGTGAATTTCCCTCTGAAGTTTGTCATAGCTGGTTGAACGAAAAACACAGAGCTCATCAAGAAATGGTGCCAAAGGAAGCAACACAAACTATATTCTGCAATAAAAGCAAGGAGCTTGGTAATATAGTTCAGAATCTACATAGAGGAGCCTTGTCTGAGAGCATGTAAGTATTCTGGACACTCAAAAATGCTTAAAATACAATTACTGTATATTTGTCATCATTTAAGTAATAGTAATGTCTTTCCACAGACATAATAACATAGGATAAAAACCTACACTTATGTATCTGTGAAATTTATGTAGAGATTTACACCAAGTCACATGTGGTTAACATGTGCCCCAGTGATTACTTCTTGGGTAGTTGTATCATCTATTTACAGTATTTTATACAGTACTTGCAATAACTCTTAACTTCAGGACCTGGTTTGCCTGTAATATTTGATAAATGGCATAAAGCATTTTAGATATATTGATTCTTTTTTTTTCCTTTTAGAGCAATTTCTTGAACATTAATTGCATTTTCTGTATTTACAGACTTGTGGCAGAGGTGCTGGCACAGCTAATAGACCAGAAGAAGCTGCGTCTCCTCGATGAGGCGATTGACGTGTTCAGCAATATCCCTGAGACGTGTCTTGTTGACGCCCTCAACTTTTACTTGCAGTGTAAAGATATGGAATTTGAAGGTCTGTGCCAGTGTCCTCCACTACAGATGGAGTTTGAGCCTCTAGAGGAAGATGGAGACAGTAGGTGTTTTGCAGATGTTTATTTGTGACTTAATTTTTATTACTCCATGCTTGGCAACATGAGATATTATTGCTTCTTACTATATTAATGTTCTATTACCAATTCATCTATTTTTTTTCTTGGAGATGGACCATTTGCATATGGTAAAAATTAAGAATTTAAACGAAATACAGGATACAAGATAATCAGATCTTGTCATAATGGGAAAACAAAATGGAAAGACTGCTACCAAAATATACTAGTACATATATATATTTAATGTATATAATATACACACACACACATATTTATAAACCTATGTTTTGTTTTGTTTCCAGAAATCATATGTCCATTTAATTCCGCCAAGGCACATTTCATAAATGGGGTTTTGCAGAAGCCCTTTACAGATGTACAGCTGCTCATTGATCTACCAAGAATTTCTTTCAGCAATGCTCTCGTTCTCATTCAGTACCTGCATTACTTGATAGCAACTGGTGAGGTAAGCTACTTGGGTAAGAATTTGTCTGGCTGCTGTGGTACAGTACTTGTTCATGTAAGTTTAAATCTTAGGCCCAGATTTATTTAGTATTGCCATACCTGCATTGCTTTGGCTGGAATGTCATCAGATATTTTTCCATGCCTGTTAGTAATATAGCCCTTAACTCTCTGACTGCTTGAGTAAGGGGTGACATGAATGAAATATACAAATGGCAATTATGCTTCCTTCAAATACCAATTCTTACACCTCACACCTTTTCTCCATATTATTTTTTTTTACTCAATTAAGGTACAGTATATACTGTATTTGCCGGCGTAAAAGATGCACCCTCGCATAGGATGCACCCCTATTTTACGAGGATATTTTGTGGGAAAAAATCTATTTTATGTTTCATCATACATTTATTGAGAGATTTTAAAGTGGATTTTGTACCTCAACTCTTACCTCCTCTAAGATCAGCTGTGGTGTAGTTGTATATATTTGGGGCAAGAGAATTGCCATACAGGTTGTGAAATTTGTATTTCTGGATATGATGTTTTGTTGCTTCGTCAGGCCACCAGGGAGGCGTACCCGGTGGTGATGCACCATCACAGCGCTCTGGTGGTGTTGTCATTCATGCATTGCAAATGGCTGACAGGCAGATGAAAATTGAACATTCCTTTCAAATTTCCAGGAGCAATTTTTCATTTAGATAATGAATAAATGTGTCTTAAAGGTAACACAGTCGATAAATAATGTATGACATACAGTATATCGGGTGTGGGTTGTGTATGCTGGGTAAGGTGGCGGGATGATGTGAACTTCCTTAATAATTGCCGACGTATCATAAGTGTGTGATAACAGACTGTGATAACTTGGCTTGCTTTCAATATTTTATTATTAGTAACTCAGTTTACTGTAATAATTTGGTTTGTTTTCAATATTTTGTTGTTGGCAACGATTTTTGTGCCTAGTGAACTTACCCCAGTATGCTCGTCCGGCCCCCTAGCCTATGGCACTCATCTCCCATCCATAATACAGCTGCATTAGACGCAGTGCACTTTTTTAATATACTGTATTTAAAAATAAAAAAGCACTTCTTATACACCGGCAAATATGATATGTAATATAATTTTTAATGATGTAGCATGTAGTCTACAGAATACATATGTACAGTATATTTAAGTATATTGGAGTTGACTTACAATCTTGGAAAAAGTTTTTGTTTTGTATATAATCTTTCATCTTGCTTAAGACTTATTCACCATTTCAAGTCCTGTAATGATTAATGGTAAATATAAGCCTCGGGCCGGGCTTGGGGAGTAGAAGAACGCCCATAACCCCATCAACCACGTATAAAAAAAAATAGCATTCTTTTTATACGTATAAAATGTATAAAGACAGTTCTTAAACAACATACTGTAGATCGGCTAGAAAACAACACACATCAATTTCTTCTTTTTTTGTTTTTGAGAAAAGGAAAGCAGAATTAATTTTTGCCTGTAACTTGCAACTAAAATATAAGAATTTCCTTTTGTAAACATGCTTATTTGTTTTATTTTATGATGGTGTATTCAGTCTAGAGAATGACGTGAGTATGATATCACTTCAAAATGCAGATCTTTCCTGATATCTGCAGACACATCTCCATCTGACGATGAAGTTCAAAGAGCAGTGCACAAGTGTATGTGCGTTAAATAATGTATGACGTATAAGCAAGCAACTGAAGAAAGTCATTCCAGATGGAATCCAGGCCTTAGTTTTACAGTGAAGTCAAATATAGTTCAATATAGTCACTTGAAGGCAAGTGACTATATTGAAAAGTAAAGAGGTTCCTTAACCTAGATTTTAGTCAATAATTTTGCATTTAGCTTTTACTATTTTTCATTCGAACCATCCTCAAATATGATTCCAAATTGGCTTTTGTTTATTAATTTCAGGCAGAAGAGAACCCAGAAGGGGTGCGTGTGCCTTCATTGTGTCAGGCCAGCTTGTGGCTCAGCATGCTATTTGACACTAATTATCACCAGCTGGTCTTGACCTCTGAGGTCAGCATCCACCGCCTCCTCCTCTCCTGCTTTACACACATTACAAACTTGGTAAGTTTATCATATTGAAACCATAATAGATGTAAAGCTAATTGGAATTGCATGTCTTATATTTACTTGCTGTACATATATCACTGACTTTAATATAATAACTGCAGTAAACTTAAAACTTGTTCCAACTAATTTTAAGTCATTGTAGCAGTTTTGTTAAGGATGGTATTTGATTAGCAATTTCCGAATTTGGTGGCATAGTGGCAGCTCACTCATCCCATGCCTAGCAAGCAATTTTGGTTGCGTTTGAGCCCTGACCAGGCACCAAGCATTAATTATTTGCCCCTGTTCATCCAGCAATAATTGGGGACCTGGGTGTTAACCAGTTAGTAGGTCTTGTGCCAGGGAAAACTGGTAGGGTATGGCTTACCATAAGATATAGAAAGGGATAGCTCTCAGCCTGTTAACACTTTGGCATACCCTGCACGCCACCCCTCAACTGTGCGATTTGGGTCCCAGGGTGTCACTGGAGCGTGCGTAAATTCTGAAAAGTGTATACTCTTCAACTTTGTCACCTTAATTCTCGTCCTACGAGATTAAATTTGGTATCATTGTGTTCACAATAGAATTCTCTACAGCACTAAATGCATATAAACTCCAAAAACCCGGCTAATTACCCGCAGCAAACAGAGAAAGTGCGAACGAGTTACCCAGGAGCACGCAAACGCGATAAAATGTTTTCACTATTTTCACTCTGGTCACCTCAATTTTCGTCCTAGGTCTTTCATTTTGGTCTCAATGGGTTTGCAATAGAATTCTCTAGAGGAACATTAGCATATAAAATAAAAAACCTGGTCACGCTCCAACCGCCGACGAGTTGAAGACAGGCCATGCGTTAGCCGTGAGTGCGCGCTCAGACGCCTTCCAGCTACACTCCCAATTCCCGCCCTTTTCAAGCCTTTCTTTCGCAATTTTCTTCCTGGAAGGGCCTTGTTCATGATCACTATCCATCGTGGAGTAAGCGTAGATAGTTTCTAAAGCCACAGTAAGAAATATAGCCACGGAAAATAGCCGAAATGTTCACATGTTTGAGATGGGAGGGGAGGCGACATCGGTCACAACAGTGGAGCGAAAACAATGGGCCGACGGCATGTGCCGAGCCGCCTGCGGGCCACGAGGCGCAACAAAGAAAATGGGAAGACATCGGCGCGCATTTTAAAACCAGTCCCCCAAAAAAATGGATAAAAACCTGATTTTTGGCGATTATTTAAAGTGACGCAATGCTGCGTCATCCCCGGTATTACCGGCAGTAAACGGATGACGCAGTGCTGCGTCATGCCCGGGCGAAAGTGTTAATTAACAGGAGTCACAAGTTATCTACTCCTGTGCCCACCAGTGTTAAAACAAAAATCGTTTGAAACGTATTATTAGATACCTGCTTGATGGGATTCTTCTACTCCCCAAGCCTGGCCCGAGGCCTGATAGTAGTTCTCTATGGATTATAATCCTTCCAAAGTCAAATATTAAACTAGTACACAGAAAACTTAGTTATATTATAATTTCAAGAATGAATACCATAATTTGTGTACATGTATAGTACCCATTTGTTGCTAATACTGGAAATGTGATGGGGTCTTAGCAAATATCAGAGCGCACACACACACACACACAGTCACTACCATGTTGTTGTGTCTAATGTAGGGGAGGAGGTACCTGATTATAATGGATGGTCAAATATTGATAATGACTTTCAATCTTCCATAATGCCTTACATACTTGGTAGAATCATTGCAGCCACACCCGAGCAAATTATTAACAAAAGTATCTCGAGTTCATAGACTTGATATATTGTACTTTGCGAATTGTAAAAGACATCAATCATACATTCTCTTTTAGTGAAACACTTCAGCGAGGCTTATCCATTGGCACTTTTCATCATTGTTCAATTTCTCATATTTAAGTCTTATCATTTCTCTCTTGGTCCTACGCACAAATTTTTTCATATGCACTCTGCACTGCTAATTCATTTGTGTACATTCTCTCCATTACTTTTGTCCTTGATTAATTGAGTATGACCATGTAACTACCTAAAGCTAATGACAATTGTTGATGTGCAGTAGTTGTGCTGGTTCACATTATCACTATGTTCACAAGCAATATCTAGATGTACTGTAATTGTACGATAGCCAGGGGGAGATAGGGGGAGCCAGTCGGCCGAGCAGACAGCACGCTGGGCTTGTGATCCTGTGGTCCTGGGTTCGATCCCAGGCGCCGGCGAGAAACAATGGGCAGAGTTTCTTTCACCCTATGCCCCTGTTACCTAGCAGTAAAATAGGTACCTGGATGTTAGTCAGCTGTCACGGGCTGCTTCCTGGGGGTGGAGGCCTGGTCGAGGACCAGGCCGCGGGGACACTAAAAAGCCCCGAAATCATCTCAAGATAGGCAAACAGTTTGTAGAATTCTATGGGAAACAACTGAAATGTAAAATTGTTAGCAACTAAGTGATTTTAAAAGGGTAATGTCATTGATATTTACCTCCATTCAAGTAACATTATTTTTCAACAGCGCAAGTTTCTAGAAGGTTTGGTGGATACGGAGCCTTTAGTCAAGTGGGTTCTGGAGGCCAAGAGTCTTCCCAAACAAACGCATTCTTCTGCCCTGTACTCGATTGAACGTCTAATTATAAGTTGATCTCAAAATACTTGGTAGACATCATAAATCAAACAATTATTTTATAGATGGAATAAGATGCTTAGATAAAGTGGACAATAGTGAGTGTTTTCAATTTGGAAAGCTTTATGGTTAGTTTTTTGTATTGTTATTAAATTTGTGCCAGATATAATATACAACACAAATGTTGGATATTAATATATTTTACATAAAATGCTAAAAACTTACAATTAAAAATCAAATTCACTTTGAAGAATTCTTTTGACCATGCTTTTGAGAATTGAGTGCAATTTTTCTTCTTTTTTTTGTCAATGAGTTCACTGCGGCACTCGACAGATTACTGTTCACCCAAAGTGAAGTGGATGTCGAGGAAATAGAATCTGAACTACCACTGCTTTATTGTTGTAAATTACACAAGACTACAAACTGTTAAGGCCTACATGCAGGGAGTTCCTGTGGGAAAACGGTAAATCTAAGGAAGATTTCTAAGGAACAACATGATATTTTCCTAAGGAAGGTTTCTTAGGAACAACATATTTTTCCTTCGCCTGAAACAAATATATATTAAGTTGTGTTAGGACAAGTTGACTGAGTTAGTGGTTACAAAGGTAGAAGCTATTACACAACAAAAATAAAGCATAGTTTGTCCCCAGGAGCAGACAGTCTTTTTCCCAGTGTCCTTAAAGAATGTAAAGATGAGCTCAGTGAACCCATTTATTAAATTTGAATAAATAATTAGTCAAGCAGAATACCGGAGTCATGGAGGGTTGCATATGGAGTTGCAGGCTCTTACAGATGGAAACGGTTCACATTTGCTTCGAACTATTAGCCAATTTGTTTAATGTCAACTGAGGAAATTTGCTTGAATCATTGATCACAAAAGTCATTTGTTTACATCCTGAAAAAACATAAATTTATAAAGGATTAACAGCCTGCTTTTACTAAGGACTGATCATTATTAAAAAATTTACGTTTTTTCTTCAGGGCGTTTGATAATGGAAAGGATTGCAGTAACTTGTGTGTATCAAAGCCTTAGATAATGTACTTCATGAAAGACTTTTTTTTTTTTTCTTTCTTTTGAAAGTTGAAGGAGCATGGCACTGGGGAGGTTGTCTAAAGTTGAGTGAGGGAATGGTTATTTCAAAGGCAACAGGTCTAGCACGAATGGAGTTTAACATTTTGGTTAAAATGTTAAAATTCCACCCAAATCGCACCACAAGGTAAGCCGGATGTTGTCGATGAGCACACAACCCAATGTTAAACTCTTTCACTGACAATGTTTATACTTAGTAATAAGAATAAGCAATAATTAATGCATGGTGGCATTGACGTCATACCCTAAACTGCGTGTATTTTTTGATGACTCTGAGTGCGCCATAATCCAGCGAAAGTGTTGAGTTTAGGTGGGAAACCGTTGCAAGAGGAGTACCGTAGGGCTTGGTCTTGGGACCTCTATTGTTTGCCATACATATAAACAATTTAGACATAGGATTCAACTGCAATGTTTGCAGATATGCAAATAATACGATTATAGAGTGGGGTACATATTTAAGACACAAAATTGCTTCAAGATGATTTAGTTAGACTTTTAACCCTCTGAATATGACTTATTTCGTCAAAATTTTAAATTTGCCTGTGCACAAAAAATATATAGACAATTTGACAAAATAATTTGTGCTTATTAAATGATTCATTTGCATGAAGAAAGAAAACTCTCTCTTCTGGTCTTCTGGTTTTGAGAGTTGTAGAAGGAAACCAGATGAAAGGGAATATTAAGAAAGTGTTAAATACTGTATAACCCTAAACAGTGGATACAAAGTGGATAAGTTTAAATACAGAAAAGATCTGGTTTGGAAAAGATCTGGTTACAGAAAAATACTGGTTTGGAAAAAGAGCTGTCGATTTAAAGTGCAGATTACTGAATAACATAATCAGTGTATTCACCTAGTTGTGCTTGCATGGGTTGAGCTCTGGCTCTTTCGGCCCGCCTCTCAACTGTTAATCAACTCTTTTTTTTTTTTTTCACACACACGCACCCAGGAAGCAGCCCATAACAGCTGTCTAACTCCCAGGTACCTATTTACTGCTAGGTGAACAGGGGCATCATGGTGAATGAAATTCTGCCCATTTGTTTCCGCCATCGTTGGAGATCGATTCCTGGTCCCTAGGATTATGAATCCTGAGTGCTGTCCACTCAGCCACCAGTGTGGGATTGCTTGATTGTTTCAAGCAAAGGTTAATCATACTGTATGAGTAAATTTGTTGGAATAAATAGAAGGTGCTGTCTAAGAGCCAATAGGCCAGTAGTTTCTTTTATTTTTGTGTTTTGTGTTTAATAGACAATGCAGAGATGCCTAAAGGAATGGAAAAAATATGAACACAACAAAGTAAGCAGGTTTAGGGAAAGCTCTCGGCTGCTAGCAGAAGTCAGAATGCATCTACTCCTGTACTTAAATGTGTATAAACATAGAGGAAAACAAAGAAATAAGTATACTGGAGTTAGAATAGATGCTAAAAAACAATTTGACAATGATCCTGGCACAAAAGCCAAAGATCAGCCCAAGCTGGTACACTTGCATGGGTATTTGTGCCACAACTGAGTATTTGTCCCACCATATGTCCACTTAATTCAAACGGCAAAGAGTCCAGCTATATTTAAAAAAAAAAAGTTTGGGAATATTTTACACCTAGGTGTATGAAGTAGTATGGCAGTACTGGGGTATTTTAGTGGAGTGTGACTGCAGTTTCAGTGTAGTATTACTGGGAAGTTGATAGGTTTGTGTATTTTAACCTAAATTCTGTTTCTTCTGGGGCCAAATAACTTCCAGTCCTGTCAAAGTGAGGAATGGGTTTGTGAAGAATATTGTGAATATTATCTATCTATATATAGATATTCATATTCTTCATATTGAAGAATATGAATATCTTCATATTGAAGAATATGAATATCTTCATATTGAAGAATATGAATATCTTCATATTGAAGAATATGAATATCTTCATATTTCCATATTGTTGTGCTTAGTGTTTTAATTGTCAGTGAAAACAAATTTCAGTCTTGAATCGTTAATATCTTTAGCATGCATGAATTGTATTTGCTTCATATATTTCAAATATATAAAAAAGTAACATGCTTAACCTAGTCATCCCATGTGAGTTCCATAATCAGGATTCATCCAAGACATATTTGTATCTTTTTATGTGGCCTTTCTCAGAACAATTGACATTTTCTACCTTGTTTCTTGTGCCAGGTTAGTACGACGGACTCACCATAGCTCGTGCTACTTGGACCTTTTTGTTCAGAGTAGCTGAATCTAAAACAATAACAATGACATTTTTGCATCCAGAACCCAATGGAGCATCCTGTCACCTGAACTTGTCATATATTTCACGCTTTATTCATTTATAGCTTATCCATCTCACTATATTAACATGACTATCCTGAATTATATGCTGGTGTGATAATTAAAACTGCTTCTTAATCGCGTTGAAGGATATGCTATTTGATTGGGGAAAATAGGTAAGGATTATGGTGGAGTGTTGTGCACAGTGGTACGACAGCAGACCTTGTGACCATTGACAGAAGCAAGAAGTTTGGGCAAGCTTCCTTACACCTAATTTATGTTTACTTACGAGTTAATAAGAGTTAGGCAACTGTTGTGAGTGTTGAGTAAGGTCAGTAGTTGGCCAAGGCCTATGGGAACCTTGATAATCCTAACAGGCTTTCTATCTCTGACAGTGGTAAAGATTGTCCCTCGCTAGCAGATTTGGAGCCATTTCATGTGAACAGATTTAAAAAAACATACACTCCAATAAATAGATGTTTTATAAGCAGGTATAGTGGGATCCTTGGAACATTGTCTAGATATTTGTAGCTATGCAGAATAGTTGGATTTCACATTTCCACATATTAAATAAGTCAATGTTATTAATATTACTCTCATGGTAGGTCAGTCAGTACGGTTGATCAGTTCCAACTAGAATCATAATAGATTAATTGGTTATAGAGGGAATTAAAACACACATACGTTGTTGAGCTTTAATAATATTCATTCATAAGATTTAATTTAAATGGCAAAATGAAGCAACTTTATTAAATTATTCATATATTTTTTTATTAAATATATTAAATATATTTATGAGGAATTTCAGAAAACCTGTACTGTATTTGCAAAACACAAAGTTAAGAATGAGATGATCAATCATGATCAATCAAGCTTTAGCATTATACTTTTAAGGTGTTCTTGTTTATACAAACTTTACTTATAAACTACAGCAAAGTTCAGCATTACTTATAACCCCCAATTGCAGCAAAGTTGCCTCGTGGTGAAACAAGAAGGGGCTGGAAACTGATATGTGCGAACTGAGACTTACGCGAGCCTAGCCAAAGTAGATATTTAGCAAATGGCATATAGTGAGGTAATCATAAAGTATCCTGTCTATGTAGATGAGAGTTGCTTCTGCATTTAAAGCTTTTGGAATATTTATTCCAAATGACGATGGGGTTGGTCATTGAATGATGAAAGTTGGCTACTCAAGTCTTGAGTACTGGCCTTGCTTCAGGTTAGGGCTGGCTTTGCCCAAACATTAATGGACTGATATTGTCTTGACATTAGTCAAAACGTTATCTGGCTTTGCCCTGATGCTTCAAGCTATCCAGGAATGCAATTGCAGACCTCGCGGGCTTCGGGACTTGCTGATGTATAGGTTTCAGCCAGAAATGCCAGATTTACCTACGGCACCCCCACGGCCGAGCCTTCAACATCTCTGGTGGTCTACCAGCTGCAACGATGAGGGTCTGGTGAAGCATGGCGACACCATAACCTCAAGAGTGCCTAGCTTCAGCCTACAGTGTTTGGTCCCCTGAGTGGGCGTGGTGACCCTAGGCGGGTGAAGCTCACAGCACCCAGTGAGTGTTGCGACGGATAGGAACACAAACAAGCTTGATGGGTCCTCGGTACACGTGGTTGTGGCGCCCGGCCATCTTCTTGCCAAGACACCGTTGGGCGATCATCAATGCCTTCTGGCCTCGGTACACCTTCTCTGTTGTGAAGCTGACGGATGAGCAGGCGAAGGTGCAGAGCTCGCCGTTCCTGCCGTGGACGCGTTGAAGCATGTACTCTTCCCCGACATCACAGTCCATCACACGGATGTCGAAGGTCACTGGAACTCCCGGGCCGTCATCTTGCAGACCACTGCACTCACACCTTTCTGAGAAGGAAAATAAAGTTTGTTTAATTTTTAGAATAAAGATAATGCTATAAGTATTCATACTAACGATTTAAAGCGTTAAGAGTATATTTAAGTCTATACTGAACGGAAGCCAAGACATTCATTCATAAAATCACTCATAATACATGCTTGCTATAAATCAGTCACCCACGTTGATTAGCCTACGGTTAACATTCACATATGGTTATATTTTCAATCTTAACTTTTCTAGAGTACTTCCATGGAAAATGACATCGTTTTTCGAAAGAAAAAGCAAACTTCAAGATAAAACTGGATAGTTTTCTTCATGAAGTGCCTGACCAACCGGGCTGTGATGGATATGTGGGCCTGCAGGCCACTCCAAACAGCCTGGTTTGACCATGCCTGGCTTGTGGAGTATAAGAACTCTCAGAGCCATCCAGGTACAATTCTTCTAAATTCTGACTTGAATGCTTAAGTAAATAAGATGCAGCATCCCAATAGCCACCCACCCACATCTTTCCCAGTATGATTGTATCATTACCCCCATCAGGAGTCTCTATTAGAAGTACCAATGACGAGGCCTAGAGATGCCAATATGCCAATTTACACCATCCCTAGTCACTCCCACCTCCAGGAGTCAAAGTCATACCATCCCACACATCCTACCAGGAACCCAGTTATGCTGAGTTCCAATAACAACTCAACCAGGAGCCGTGGCACCTTTATCAGGAGTACCCTGACGAGGGACAAAGAGAGAGAGACACCTACAAGTAAAGTCACACCATCCCCAGCAGAAATTGAAATAAGTTTATTGAGGTAAAATACACACAAAGGGATGAGGTAGCTCAAGCTATTCTCACCCCGTTCAATACATCGTGTTAATACATACATAGACACACACATCACAAACAATAAACATATTACCCCAGCAGAAGTAGAATGAAAAGCAAGCACCCGTGAACCCCGCCATAGTGACTCACCTGAGACTAGCTGTGTCTGGCTGATGCGCTTCGACTTGGTGCCGCAGATGCCGTACTGGGTGTCGTCCTCAGCGGAGATGGACCCCTGAAAGTACGTCCCTGACTCGTCGAAGCAGAGGGTTGCGACCCCTGAGATTTCAACACGTGGACCATCCATGTTGGTGAAGCACATATTTGAGTTTCTGTGTTGACGGCGAAAGACACTGGGACCTATTTTCGTCTTCGGCACGAGTGGAAAGTTCCCAAACTCACTCACTGTACTTGTTCCGAAGAAAATTTGTTACCTCTGGTATACTTGTATATCGTCCTCACAGATGCTTTTGGCAAACAAGTAATACGGTTTTTCTATAATGCTTCGGTTATACTTTGAACAAAAATCGTGAAGCAGCACAAGATATTGCAGCAAAGAGCGTCCTCTGATGTGTGTGGCTGCGTGCTGACTGCGGTGGTGGTGAGCGAGTCAGGTTATATAGCGAGGAGGGCGGAGGTGTGGCCGACCACCGCCGTGCTGGGAGGCTGGGCAACAAGACCAGCTCTCATTGGTCACCTTCCGTAACACGTCAGAGCAGATCTCTCCTGCCACTGGCTGGCTAGATGGCGAGTCCACTCCTGCGAAAGAATGAAGCAATGTTGTTATGTCAACAGACATTAGCGTAAGCATAATAAAGCGCAGAAGGGGAAGATTTAAGTTATGTAAATGTTTAAATGCGCAATGCCAAATTATTTCCGCACATGCGCAGAACTGCTTGTGAATATGGGACTCAATGTAGCTACAGTATATGTATCCAGTGATTTTTTTTCTACCACAGACGTGGCCACACATTTACAATGCTACCCAGCATATATACATTTCCTTCTGTCCTCTATGGATAGGGTGAGAGATCTGTTAAACATATAGTTCAGTGATATTTTGAACAATCGACCACAGAAAGTGATTGTAGCGCTTTTAAAATGATAATCTAATCTATATACATAAATACACAGATTTACGTCTGTGCTACATAAACAGTGTTCGAGGTGTCTTTTTACATAGTGGCATTAATATGCGTTTACAAAGGAGAAATGCAATTCTGACCAGCGCAATAGAAATTGGCATCTGGATTGAAAATTTGAACAAAAAACAACCACAATCCTAGTGATGCACCAAGATTGTTGAAGACTAATACATTAATTACCAAATCTTATCGATCATTTCTGCATATTCTGCACCAGATACGAAGATCCGATCTTAACAGCAAGGTTCATCCCAAGGTGAACAAGTTCCCAGTTAACATTTAATGCAACAAAAACCCCTAAGGCAGAATGAAGTACATTTTCAATATTGGAAGTTATATGCATGCCCGAGTATGGTGATCTGGAACCTATCACACGAGAAGCCTAGCTTGTGGGTTAGGCTTTACCAAGATGACCATATTGATAGACAGCGCAGCTATGCATATTTATATAATTTACCCGAAAAAGGTAGTAGCTATGCCGCAGAGTTAGTCATCACTGGCTCTAACGAATTTAGATTTGCGAATCTTAGGCAAGTTCCTGCACTAATTAATTGACTATAGCCGTTCATCCAAAGCCGACGATAAGCTTTCCACCACTTCAAGGATGGGTATGGGGAGCATTCGATGCTGTTGTTGTTAAAGATTCGCTATCTAGAACAAAAAGTTTTAAGTAGTAGGGGCTATGGTGAGCCCGTAGTTCTTGCCCATTCGATCTCTTTGGTTTTGCCACTTCAAAAATCCACTAACATATAATTGCGTATAATTCGCTCGACTAACAAACTCTTTCTCGTTGTATTAGAGCCGCTTGATGTCACGGTGTTGTTAGTTTAGCAAACTATGAAATCCTGTTGAGTTATATATACTAAATTATATAACTAGTACATCAGTCCTTGCATGGGATAGGCTTGCAGGTTCCGGAAGATGAGAGGAAATGTCAGCACTGTGGAGAAATGCCCGACAGACCACTGGAACATTATCTAACACAGTGTACGGTTACAAACCCATTAAGATTTCAACTTAGATTCAACAGAGCATAAGAAGTTATTAAAAGCACGGAGGCAAAATCTTACTGAGGCGACCATACGCGTCATAAATACTCACACTCCGCCCAAACAGAAATAAGCAACACTTAAGTGGGCCAGCCAGAGGCTTTAGGCCCGCGCAGGAATATCTCTGCAAACAAAAAGAAAAGTGCTGCAATTTGCTTACCAAAACCAATTTTGGGATTCATGTTCCTGAACCCATTATGTCTCTCCGTAAATTTTGCAAAATAATAATAAACTTGTAGAGGAGGAGGAGAGGTTTTCTGGGGGGAGGGGGAAGTAAAGAGGAGGAAGAGGCATAGGTGAAGGGAAGTATAGAAGTGGGAAATACAGTGAGAGGTATGACAGCAGGCGGGCTGTCCGCCTTGCTGACACGATGTGTGGGTGTTGGCAGCTAAGCTAAGCTGGCTCAGGGTGTGTGGGGGGGTGTTGTTCACTTATGCCCCGGTAGGGGGAACCCGGTCGGCGTGATAGGTGGGTGGTGGGGGGACAGGGATGTGGGCAGGTGGTGGTGTGGCCACCAAACGTTCATTGGGGGAGTGGCGGGTGGTGGGTAGGGCGGGTATGTTGTTGTTATGGTGCCTCGAGCCGGCAGTAGCCGTCGTGCTCTTTATAACTGGATTGAGTCAGTTAGCAGCGGACGGTTGGTGGTTGCGTCACTGTTTATGGTGCTACTGGGGCAGTTATTTTTTTTTTTTTTAGGGGTACGGGGGATAGAGAAAGTCTCTGGAAGCGATAATTGGAGGTAAACACGCCAACAACACAGCACCCCGCTTCTCTCTGTATCTATATCGATTTGCTAAGCGTACAATTTATAATTCTAATACACAGGTTACTTTATATTTTAGTACTGGACTACGTTCAGGACTAAGGTATACTTGGTGGTTGGTCAGTAAGTTATTGTGGTGGCCTTGATGACCCTTCCGCGGTTGATAGGCCTTAGGCCTAACTTAAACAGGGAGGGAGGGGCGAGTCAAGCTAAACAGCTTATCATGATGAGTTCAGCACGTTTTAGCTTGACAGGGCAGTCGGCAAGTGGAATGAACTAGACGGGGAAATATAGGAGTCATTGCATTAGACGACCCACTTTTGAAAAAGTGGGGCCCAGAAGCTGAATGCTTTCAGGTAACATACCCTGATGTATATACTATGTATGGAATGGTGGGAATAATAAAAGTATTCTATGACAAGGTAAAGTAGATCAATCAAGAAGAGTTAAATGCCTGCATTTTCATTGGCTGGCAGAAAGCCTCTGACATAGTACTTCAAAATAAGTTGTATGAGCTCGAGAATAAATTATTTATAGCAAGAGGGGTACACGAAGGATGAGTGCCTGGGCCTATACGATGCTCGGACACTGGGGGTGTCCGAGCATCGTATAGGCCCAGTATACAGTACTCGACACTGTCTGAGTGTCGTCCATGTTTGCAACGACACTGAATTTTGAATCTGACACTGAATCTGAAAAATGAGCGATCATTGCAATAGTCAACTGAGTGCTAAACGGCGTGCCTAGGAACTTTAAGGACGACCTTGTAAGCACATTTACGGGGTAGAGTTACTGAAATAAAAAGATTTGATTGATGAAGATTAAGCCACCCAAGAGGTGGCACGGGCATGAATAGCCCGTAAAAATAAAAAGATACGCACTCATGTTAAGTAACACACACCCTCCCTCATCCCATTTCTCCCCCTCATCCAATTGCTTCCCCACACCCCATCCCCCCCCTTCCCTTCATCTCGTTAACGCTGTTCTTCTTGACATTAATGGTCTCCCACCCCGATTGATTGATTGATGAAGATTAAGCCACCCAAGAGGTGACACGGGCATGAATAGCCCGTAAGTGGTGGCGCTTTTGAGCCATTACCAGTATCAAGAGCTGATACTGGAGATCTGTGGAGGTGCAACTGCACCCTGCGTGACGGGAGATGTCTCCCGCCCCCCCCCCCTTTTGGTTGGAATTTAGATATACGAAAATACTCCCAAATATTGGCGTTGACCAAACTTCCCTCCGCCCCTTTCCCTCTTTTTTTCCCATTCCCACCGTACTCTTCGTCACTCCCCCTCACTTTCCCTTCGTCTCCTTCCCCTCACTCTTTTCTCCCCCCCCCCACTACCCCAACATCATCTACATCGTCAGCAGCTGATAAACGAAAAGTCTTAATTTATCTCCCATACTGTATACGCACACGCTGGCAAACACATTCCTCCCCTTGTTGTTGTTGATGATGGAAATAACACAGGCGCGGGTGTCATCCAAGACCTAGAATGTCTGTGGGGACAGTAAAAGGCACTATTTGGCCGGACCAACCGGCCTGTGGTGGGTATGTGGGCCTGCGGGCCGCTCCAAGCAACAGCCTGGTGGACCAAACTCTCACAAGTCGAGCCTGGCCTCGGGCCGGGCTTGGGGAGTAGAAGAACTCCCAGAACCCCATCAACCAGGTATTTGATGCCTTGACTGGAGGTTAGAGTTACACCCCCGTAGAGAAGGAGGTGTTCTTGAAGCAGTGGTATGAAGAAGCAAGGGGGGGCAGCCTGCCTCATCAAGTTCAAGTATGTTTATTGGGACAAGAAAAAATACATCTCAAAGGGGTAGAGTACCTTACCTTGAGGTGCTTCCGGGGCTTAGCGTCCCCGCGGCCCGGTCGTCGACCATTCCTCCTGGTTGCTGGACTCATCAACCAGTAGCTTAGGCTATTTCTACCGCCCTCAGCCTGCCTCATTCGGACCAGCGTAACTGGCACCAACATGCGAGCGTGTTTATACATTACTCTTCAACCTTTTTTACGCCATACTGCCCAACGTTTGTGCTTCACGCACGCCTCAGGCCACAAGTGCATGTGAAGTATGTTCAGGTGAAATAATAATAATAAAGCCGTTTAATACTCGTGTTAACGTGTTTAGAGAGGAGTCAGCCGGGGTGATGTTAGTATTTTGATGAGACAAGACTTGCATTCTACACGTCACCCCCCGGGATGGTTGTCTGATTGATTGATGAAGATTAAGCCATCCAAGTGGTGGCACGGGCATGAATAGCCCGTAATTGGTAGATTTTTGGGAGTGAATGTGATCTTGGGTTGTGAAATGGTCGTGATGATTGATTGATGATTGATGAAGATTAAGCCACCCAAAAGGTGGCACGGGCATGAATAGCCCGTAAGTGGTGGCCCTTTTGAGCCATTACCAGTATCAAGAGCTGATACTGGAGATCTGTGGAGGCGCGACTGCACCCTGCGTGACGGGAGATGTATCCCGGACCAAGTGGTGAAAAACATGGTCGTCTGCCTCAATGTCCTTTATATCCAGTGTGTGTTCGGCGATGTGTCGTTGTGGTGAGGGAGGAGCCAACTCCCCACTCTGAGCCGATTAATATTAAATTAATAATATTAATATATATTTGTGAAAAGTTCTGTTTTGAATGATCAGCATGTTAAAATTGATGAATGCGTCTTTGGGGTCGACCGCTGGATGGAATGGACTTGGCCCGAGGACGGGTTGTGTTGTGCAAGTAGGTCATTACGGAGCCCTGGTCATCATACCCTGGGGCTCAAGGTCAGCGACGTGGCGGCGCCCTCAGACATCCTGTGCATCACTGCTAAGCTTTAAGATGGGTGTTGGAGCAGGCGTTATATATTTATTTATTTATATATAAAAGAAGGTACATTGGGTTTATGAGAGTACATAGCATTGGTGTTCTTACATTCTTGTAAAGCCACTAGTACGAACATAGCGTTTCGGGCAGCCCGAAACGCTATGCGTGTTGTGAGGTTGTAGGTTGTGGTGTTGTATTGTGAGGGTGTAGGTTGTGGTGGTGTATTGTGAGGGTGTAGGTTGTGGTGGTGTTGTATTGTGAGGGTGTAGGTTGTGGTGGTGTTGTATTGTGAGGGTGTAGGTTGTGGTGGTGTATTGTGAGGGTGTAGGTTGTGGTGGTGTATTGTGAGGGTGTAGGTTGTGGTGGTGTTGTATTGTGAGGGTGTAGGTTGTGGTGGTGTATTGTGAGGGTGTAGGTTGTGGTGGTGTATTGTGAGGGTTGTAGGTTGTGGTGTTGGTGTATTGTGAGGGATGTAGGTTGTGGTGGTGTATTAGGAGGGAGATGGGTGCTAAGGGAGCGTCATATAAGGGAAGGGTGGATGCAAGTTGTTGCGTTGTATTAAGAGACATTAAGGCAAGTGGGGTAAGATATAAGAGGTGAGGTAATACGGAGGGGTGATACGAATTGGTGAGGTAAGGTTTGGGGGGAGGGGGAGGGGAGGGGGGAGAGGTGAGGTAAGGGAGCCTGATGTAAACAGACTGTCAAGGTCAAGCGCTCCCCCTCCCCCCCCCCCCAGCAAGGGTCCCATGTGGTGCCTTGCTAAACCTACCCCACGTTGGTCGGACTTGTGCTGGGGGGGGGGGGAGAGCCGGCTACAGCTCATTGAAGACCTCAGCTCAGACTTAGTTCACCTTAGGGCTAACTTAGCTTGGGTAAGGATGAGTTACGTTAAAAAAATTTGAGTGCCTTAGTCAAGAGAGAGAGACATTATCCCGTCGGATTTTTCACACAGGACATACGCCCGCCCACAGGACACACGCTCGCCCACAGGACACGCGGCCGCCCACAGGATATGCGGCCGCCCACAGGACACGCGGCCGCCCACAGGATATGCGGCCGCCCACAGGATATGCGGCCGCCCACAGGACACGCGGCCGCCCACAGGATATGCGGCCGCCCACAGGACACACACGCCCGCCTACAAGACACGCGGCCGCCCACAGGACACGCGGGCGGACGCGCCCACATGAGGTAAGGTTTTTAAGGTTCAACGTTAATATCTTTAACGATGAGAAATGAAAATTAAGGAAACTGCAGAACGTCTATTGGCCCATACGAGGCAACTCCTATTTATATGCACCCAAACTTATTCACATATATGTCTAACCTACGCTTGAAACAATCCAACGGTCCCACGTCTATGTTGTTATATAGTAATTTGTTTCATAGATTAACCACTCTGTTTCCATGCCAGTATTTACCCAGGTCTTTCCCGAATCTTAAAACTTATCCAATTTATGTCCATTGTTTCGTGTTATATTTTGTAATATATTTACCCTATATTTTACATTATTCCGAAGATTTATGCATTATTTCTTGGCTTCGTGTCCCTATTAATACATTCACGGCTAGATCACATTGTATGTGACTTAAGAGTCATGCTAGCATCGACCTGGGACCTTGAAAACAAGTTCATGTTTATTGAGACAATTACGGGCTATTCATGCCCGTGCCACCTCTTGGGTGGCTTAATCTTTATCAATCATCATTGAGACAAGAAAATACATCTCAAAGGGATAGAGTGGCTTAGGCTATTTCTACCCCCCCTGTACTTCAAGTCCCTCAAGGGGCGCATAAATCCAGTGAGTGCAAATTAACAAATGACAGTACAAGAATCCCATTTAACATTGCAGGTTAATATAGTGTTATAGTATATAAGTGTTACACTCTTGGGGCAAAATGCTTGTAGCTCCTAAGTATTTTATCATACCATTATCACACATCCAAACAATTTGATGTAGTACACTATTTATTTCCTTATTTCTATAGTTATCAATAAGTTGACACTCTAATACATAATGTTCTAAGGTGTGGGTGTGTGGCATACTACATAATTTACACTCCTTATATTTTTTCACTGATGTCAACACCGTATTGCCAGATATATTTGTATCCTACGCTTAATGAACCGGTGACAGCTTCTTCCCCGTACGCCCAACCACTTGGGCTGAACGGTAGAGCGACGGTCTCTACACACTACACACAGAAATCACACTAATGTGATGCATCAAATGAACTCTCTTTTCACCCTGTCGTAGCTCAGTCGATTAAGGCAGTGTCTGGGATGCTCCCGGACGCAGGTTCGAATCCTCGTCACGGCCCTTGTGGATTTGTTCAGCGACGGTCTCGCTTGATGCAGGTCGACATTCAATCGCCGACCGTCCAAGTGGTTGGGCACCATTCCTTCCCACCCCCTACCCCCGTCCCATCCCAAATCCTTATCCTGATCCCTTTTAAGTGCTATATAGTCGTAATGGCTTGACGCGTTTCCTGATAACTCCCTCCCCTTCTCCCCCTAATCACCCTAACCTGGCTTTGCGCCCTTGAAAGGCCACTCCAGAGCGCAACTAATTCTCCTGAGACTGATGGATGTCTACTACTACTACTCTTAATCTCATGTAAATTGAATCCTTGCAAGTAGACTTCTACCATAAGTGAAGGACGAATTTGTATTCATTATTGCATAATTCTTAAGTGTGTTAATGATGTCCACCATTGTCATTCTCTTAACTTTTTCTATACAATACAAAGCAGATTGGGCGCTGGGATTTCAAATAAAAAGCTCAGTTTTCGCTAGAAAGAGGCGTATGACAAGAGGGGGGAGGGGTGGAGGGGGTTCAGTAAAGGGGGGTTAAGATACAGGGTTCTGAAACTATTGGAATGGATCAGAACCCACAACAATTGGTACAAGCTGGAGAAATGTCCACTAAAAGAGGATACAGCGAAGTACTGTTAGGAAACTCTTGTAGGCGAGTGGCCAGATTCACGAAGCAGTTACGCAAGTACTTACGAACGTGTACATCTTTCCTCAGTCTTTGACGGCTTAGGTTACATTTATTAAACAGTTTACAAGCATAAAAACTTCCCAATCAACTGTTGTTATTGTTATAAACAGCCTCCTGGTGCTTCGAAGCTCATTAACTGTTTAATAATTGTAATCAAAGCCGCCAAAGATTGAGAAAAGATGTACAAGTTCGTAAGTGCTTGCGTAACTGCTTCGTGAATCTGGCCCCCTGGGCTGGCAGCTAGTATCTTTGAGGCACAGTCTAAGAGGTTTCAAGAATAGATTGGATATGGTCGGGTCGGTGCCGGAGTTAGACTTGGCGAGGCCCTAACCTACATTAAGGAGGCCCTATGGTAGAAAGTTACGCCAGAACGTCTCACAAAGGTGAGCACAAAGGCGTCCCACAAACAAATTGAAAACATTATATAATATATATAACATTATATTTATATATATAATATATAAACATTATATTTATATATATAAGCGGATTAAGGCGTCCTGTAGTTACCAGTTGCGTTGCTCCTGGGAGTATGGGTTCGAGTCACTTCTGGGGTGTGAGTTTTCATTCGCATATAGTTTTGGGGACCATTCAGGCTTGTTCGCATATATAATATGTATGAATGAATTTGGGTGGATATAAATAGGAATTGCCAGCTCATCTCGTAAGGGCCAATAGGTATTCAACAGTTTTATTTATTCTTGAGTTCTTATTAAACCAGAAACAAATATTAAATCTTAAACCTAAATAATAATAATAAATAAGCTTTACTAAAGAGAATAAGCCGAACCAACCGGCTTGACCACTTACGGGTCAGACTGGGCTTAATCTTTTGTTCTTACAGTAAGGGGCCTTCTGGGGATACAGAAGGCCCCCCCCCTCTCTCTGTCTCTCTCTGTCTCTCTCTCTCTGTCTCTCTGTCTCTCTCTCTGTCTCTGTCTCTCTCTCTCTCTGTCTCTCTCTCTCTCTGTCTCTCTCTCTCTCTATCAACTGATTAGATCAGAGTTCGACTTCCGGGCAGGACGAAATAGTTTGGGTACTTTTCCTTACACCTGATGCTCCTCTTCACCTAGCAGTACATACAGACCCCTGCGTTTGGCAACTGTTGTGTGACGCGTCAGTGGAAGGGTCGGACGTTGGCCTTGAAAGGATCTTGATAAGCCTAACAGACTTCCTATTCTCGGTAATGAAAGTCCAATTTCTCATCTACGTCTGATCTTATGACAGGATAGTTGACCAAATTATAGGCACATGGGATGTCTGGATTGTTTCAAGCGCAGGTTAGACGTATATGTGAATGACTGGGAGGATATAAATAGCTGCCTCGTCTGGGGTCAGTATATATAGGCTTTCAGTGTCCTACGTGCTTACCCAAGTTACAGCCCCCGCTCCTGTTCCAGGTAAGACCACTACGGGCTCACCATAGCCCGTGCTACTTGGAACTTTTTGTTCCAAGTAGCGAATCTTAAACAACAACATACATGCTTACATTCTCATAATAGGTTGAGTGGGATAGGTAGACCCAAGCGACCAGAGGTAGACCTGTGCGACGAGGTAGCAGAGGCTTGCTATATACCCTCTGGTCTCTAAGTCACACTCGATATCCAAACCACATATCAGAAAATTGAAAAAACAAAGACGTTTCGTCCCCTCTTGGACCATTATCAAGTCGTGAAAAAGTCCACAAGAGCCGTGACCAGGATTCGAACGAGCGCCGTGACGAGGACTCGTCCCGGCCCTTGTGGATTTGCTCATTTGATACATCAGGCTATTGTGATTTCTGTGTGTAATTATCAAGTCGTTTTTGTTTTTGTTTCTGAGATATTGTTGCGCGGGCGTAGTTTTTTTATTATTATTTCCTACCACAGACGTGGCCACACATTTACAATGCTAACCAGCATATATACGGGCGTAGTGTGTGGCGTAAGTCTGGAGTCACAGTCGATTGATAAAGAATGAAGGCGCCCAGAAGATGGCGTTATTGTGACTCATCGTGTGCATGGGGTGACACTTGACTGGGGGAAAGTGTCAAGGTTTCTACCTGTTCAAGTTCTTATTTCCATGTGGACGTGTTATCAACGGGTCCTCGTGTGTGTGTGTGTGTGTGTGTGTGTGTGTGTGTGTGTGTGTGTGTGTGTGTCTGTGTGTGTGTGTGTGTGTGTGTACTTAATTGTGCTTGCGGGGGTTGAGCTCTGGCTCTTTGATCCCGCCTCTCAATCGTCAATCAACAGGTAGGTGTGTGTGTGTGAGGGAGACGTGAGAGATGGGACACTAGAGTGGTGGTGTTCCCCCGATGTGTTCCTGGACTTTATCGCCAGCGTGGGGATGGTCACGTAGCTATCAGTTGGCCTCCAAGCCTACCTCAAGTTGACGGGGAGATGTGGAGGAAGGGGGAGGGGGAAGTTTCAAACCATCCCACCCACATCAACACACACACACACACACACACACACACACACACACACACACACACACACACACACACACACACACACACACACACACACACACACACACACACACTCTCTCTCTCTCTCTCTCTCTCTCTCTCTCTCTCTCTCTCTCTCTCTCTCTCTCTCTCTCTCTCTCTCTCTCTCTCTCTCTCTCTCTCTCTCTCTCTCTCTCTCTTCTCTCTCTCTATCTCTCTGTCTCTCTCTCTCTTCTCTCTCTCTCTCAGGAAATTGAAATAAGTTTATTGAGGTAAAATACACACAAAGGGATGAGGTAGCTCAAGCTATTCTCACCCCGTTCAGTACATCGTGTTAATACATACATAGACACACATCACAAACAATAAACATATTACCGAACATTCTGAGAGATAAACATATACATTTCCTCTCAGAGGACACAATTCTGTACACGGTTCGCTGCCGTGACGCGGCCTTAGAGCTCAATAAGACACATTTGAAGATGTGTGTCTTCGACCTAAATTAATAACCGGGGCAATAGCGTTTTTACCACCGTTTCTCAGTCAAGTAGAGCGACCTTCACCTCTCATTGTTGCTCGTATCAGTCCGCTCCCTGACGTGACAAACACTTCCTTCGCGGGAACATTAAGGCGGTTGCTTCAAACGTTTTTTTTTTTAGCTTTCCAAACGCATGACATTTTCTGAGAACCGTGCGTCCTAAAATAGGAAAATATGATATAGTGGCATATTTCTCAGAGGATATCGTGACTGGAACGTTTGAATAGCGTGACGCAACTGGCATTAACAAATTTTGAGAATTGAGTACGAGGTGACCTCCATGATTCTTTTTTGTGGAGGAGTTAAGAGGGGCGTCATTTGTGGCTTGACCTCAGCCCTTCAGATGGGCTCTGGGGCCAGATTCACGAAGCAGTTACGCAAGTACTTACGAACGTGTACATCTCTCCTCAATCTTTGACGGCTTTGGTTACATTTATTAAACAGTTTACAAGCATGAAAACTTGCCAATCAACTGTTGTTATTGTTATAAACAGCCTCCTGGTGATTCGGAGCTCATTAACTGTTTAATTATTGTAAACAAAGCCGCCAAAGATTGAGAAAAGATGCACAGGTTTGTAAGTGCTTGCGGAACTGCTTCGTGAATCTGGCTCCTGGACCTTATTTAGCTCCAGAACCCCCGTTCTCCCCCCCCCTACCACCTGGCCGTCCTACACCACTCTGGCTGTGGCACTCTGCGTCTTCCACTCTGGCTGTGGCACTCTGCGTCTTCCACTCTGACTGTGGCACTCTGCGTCTTCCACTCTGGCTGTGGCACTCTGCGCCTTCCACTCTGGCTGTGGCACTCTGCGTCTTCCACTCTGGCTGTGGCACTCTGCGCCTTCCACTCTGGCTGTGGCACTCTGCGTTTTCCACTTTGGCTGTGGCACTCTGCGTCTTCCACTTTGGCTGTGGCACTCTGCGTCTTCCACTCTGGCTGTGGCACTCTGCGTCTTCCACTTTGGCTGTGGCACTCTGCGCCTTTCACTTTGGCTGTGGCACTCTGCGTCTTCCACTCTGGCTGTGGCACTCTGCGTCTTCCACTCTGGCTGTGGCACTCTGCGTCTGGGAACTATTTACTCGTCTTATACTCACAATTTTTGTTTTATCCTGACTAACATCTATCTTAAACCTGTCGTAATGGTTTATGATTGTACCAGGCTGCTCACTCCCCCCCCCTCTCCCCCACCAAGTGATCCTTCTGTTCATTGTTCTCTGGTTGATGAATTGTTCACTTTTGTTCTCGTTCACTGTGTTACACTTCTCTCCCTCCCACACACACCTGCCTCACCTTCCCCTATTCGTCGTAGTGACCTTGACAGTGGAGCCGGCACCAAACCTGGCATTCCTTAGCTGTCTTGGGAAGATTTGCGCGATGTTTATGTTGGAATGATTGGTGGTGCCTCCGCGCCCACTCCTGGGTGCCACGCCTACGATAAGGCGCCATGCGAGGCCAAAGTCATGCCAACTCACGTAACGCCCTTACCTGAGAGTGCCACGCTAACATCCTTAATTGTCTTCCTATCTTGTAAGTGCTACACCTACTACTGCCGCCCCTCTCTCTCCCCGAGTGCCTGGTTTATGTTAAATTTCCTCTCAATGCTTCTTTTTTTTGTCATTTTGCATTCCCTTTTTTTCAGTGCCTCTCTCCTTAAAATTTTCCTCATCTCCGTACGGCTTTTCTCCTCTACTTGGTGCTTTTAATTTCTTCTTAATGTGTTCCCCTCACCAGGTTTCTTTCCCTCTCCCCCAAGGCATCTTCTTTTCAATGGTTCTTACCTATCACTTTCTTACCTCTTAAGTGTTTATCGAGTCGGTTTTCTGTCCTCTGCTTCGTCCTCTACAGCCGTATCCACCTGGGGCCAGAGTCACGAAGAAGTTACGCAAGCACTTACAAACCTGTACATCTTTTCTCAATCTTTGGCGGCTTTGTTTACAATTATTAAACAGTTAATGAGCTCGGAAGCACCAGGCTGTTTATAACAATAACAACAGTTCATTGGCAAGTTTTCATGCTTGTAAACTGTTTAATAAATGTAACCAAAGCCATCGAAGATTGAGGAACGATGTACACGTTCGTAAGTACTTGCGTAGCTGCTTCGTGAATCTGGTCCCCTGTTCTGTATTGTGGTTCTTCACTTGTACACTTCTCAGTCTCTGTGCCTCTTCTGTGCCGCCCAGTACCTGGCCTAGTTAACTAGTACCGTCCAGATGATGCCTATTGATTGACCTCTTGCTGTTAATGCTATATTGTCTCATCTAATACGTCGCATTTCTTACGGTATCAACCGATCTGTTAGAAATACGACGCATTAATACAAAGTTAAAGCACCGTAATGTTGACGGTTTCTATACATCTGCCGCGATGGGTTAGGGGGGTTGCTTGGGTAGGCAGGTCTCTGGTTAGGCAAAACAGCTGCATTTTTTACGGAGTGGCAAATCAACATAACGGGGTAACATATAGGTATAGGCAGTAATGTAAGGAACGTGTGGGTGAACGAGAGGGTTAATGGCGCGAAGAGGCAGACTAAGCAGGCTGTGATGTCTCCCATCCGGCCTGCGTAGCCACCACTTCCGACCTGGTGAGCGCTGTGCTGCGCATTCCACTCTTGCTGAGTTGTTCTTGTTTCAAATTTAGCTTCTCAGGACGAAGTGTCCATGTAGCACGGGCTATGGTGAGCCCGTAATTGAGTTTGATTATACATGATAACCTCTTTCGATGCTGAGAGGCCTTACCGCTTATATCGTTCCCGAGGTCGTCTAAGTGGAGTGAGCAATGAAGGAGAAGGGGAGGGGAAAGATAGGAAGGGAGGGAGTGAGAGAGGGGGGAAAGACAGGGAGGGGGGGAAAGAGAGGGAGGGGAAAAAACAAAGGACAGAATGAAACCAGATCAGATACACAAGACCTAAACTTTGTATTACCAGCCTGTCCCCAGGCTAGGCTCGTCCATCCGGCGGACGTACCCCCAAAGGCGCATTGATCAATCTTAACATATTGCGCATTAAAAATGAGTTTTTCCTCAAATATAAGGCAATGTTATTACATAATAGAATGTGTTGAATAGTCAGGTTAGGTGGGTCGGTTCCTATGGAACTTGCAGTACGTGGGTGAAGTATTTAGAGAGGCGCGATGCGTGCCCACAACGTGAACGAAGTACATCAGTGGAGCCGTGTACAAAGTGTTTTCATTTATAAACGTGGGAGTCCAGTGGTCCAGAGACGCTTTATGATGTATATGACCAAAAGGGCGGTAGAAATAGCCTAAGCTACTCTATCCCTTTGAGATGTATTTCTTTCTTGTCTCAATAAACATACTTGAACATGACCAAATGATCACATCCATTTTATTTCATTTATTTACTATGCACCCCATACCTATCATGTGGGGAAGGCGGTGGCAAGGGATGTAGAGAGGCACAGAAACCATAGTTGGTTTGGTTAAGCAAATGACGGTCTTGTGACGCTGTAGTTACACAGTTGTTAATATCACGTTCACTCCAAACATCTATATACCACCTACGGGCTTTACTCATGCCCGTGCTGTCTCTTGTGGGGGCTTAAGCTTGCTCAATTAATCAATCAATGGGTTGCTAATCATACACAAGACGGTTCGCCAAAACTCGTGTTCTGTTTACCAAAAACGTATTTCGTTAGGCTAGGATGTATATTAGGTTAGGCTGCGTTTGACTCCGTTGGATTGGCTTAGGCTTGGTTGGGTTAGGTCGGGACACAGGCTTCCCGCCACAGTGTTCCCGCCACAGGCTTCCCGCCACAGTGTTCCCGCCACAGGCTTCCCGCCACAGTGTTCCCGCTACAGGGTTCCCGCCACAGTGTTCCCGCCAATGATATACAACAGATCAACAGTTGCTCGTGTCCTTGAGCCAGCCTAACTGTTCGCCAGCATGTGAATGGAAATAGAGTAAGGTTGTAACAGCAGCCGGGTACACCACGCGGTCTTCGTCCTTGTAACCCGGCAGCATATGGGTTATTATCCCAGGTGGAGTCAAACGACTAAAGGAGAGTCTAATTCTCTGCTCGGTGGTTTGAGGGCGACCTTGGCGCTGGATGCCAAGTAGCCTTCAAGGTTCTCTCTATATATAAACACTGGCATAATTTTTTTTTTTAATTTGACGCAAGCTCCTTTTTGTTGTGTAGTGGTCTACGTTCTTAAATCACAATCGAAGAATCTACATTAAATTCCCTGGATGGGACAGAACTGATTGGTCAAATTTATTTTCCGATGCCTCTCGTCACTTAGGATTAAATAGGTACCCGGGAGTTAGGCAACTGTTGTGGTTTGAGTCCTGGGAAAGGTCGGTATTAAAGGTCAGGTCAGTCTTCTTACCAAGGGGGGGGGGGGCGGAGGGGAGTCTCAATAAGCTTAAATTCAGGCTTCGAGGTTTTCCCCTAATCCAGAACAGGCTTTCCTTCTCTCAGAATGTTCGGCAATATGTTTATTGTTTGTGATGTGTGTGTCTATATATGTATGAACACGTTGTAATGAACGGGGTGAGAATAGCTTGAGCTACCTCATCCCCTTGTGTGTATTTTACCTTAATAAACTTATTTCAATTTCAAGAGGCCTTCCTCAGGTAACTTCACATGTAATGAAACTTGGCCAAAAATCTCGTCCTGCCTGGAGTCGAACCCGGGACCATACGGTTGTGAGTCGACCCGTGTACCCGGACCCAGCGTAGTACGAGGTCAACATTGTGTATATTGAGACGGAGGAATGAGTTCCTCCTTAACGATGAATGCTATTTTCTCACCTTCCTCGTGTGCCTGGTGCTGGCTTCGGTTCTGACATGAGGAATTATGATGGTGTTGATGCTACGAGAGAGAGAGAGAGAGAGAGAGGTGTAAAGCACCCTAGAGAAAGGTAGACAGATGTAAGGTAGTGTACAATATATAAATTAGCCACACATAAATGTTACATTTACAGGCACACCCCCCTCCCACCCCACCTTTGAGTGCCATGTCTTCACCCACATCCTACTCATCCCGTTTGAATGCCATGTATAGAGTGCCTTGTCTCCCTCGGTGTCTGTGCAATGCTCAGGATATATGGACACCCGGTTTATAAAAGACGTTTTGTGGCCTCTGTAATCCTTTTTGCGCTACTGCTCACAGGATGACTATGGGGTGCACAACAAAAGAATCAATCGGGTGTAAGGATATAAGGACACCAAGATATAAGGACAATGTGCAGTGCTGGTTGGTCCTGGGTTACAGAGTGCCTGAGTCGTGAGACCAGCGAATCTCCTGCACACAAGTCCCACCTTTGTTCTTTGAATAGTCAACACCCGGCTTGCAACACTCTCCCTCAACACAGACAACACGCATGCGAGACAGCACGAATGCGCGCGCGCGCGCACACACTCACACACACACACACACACACACACACACACACACACACACACACACACACACACACACACACACACACACACACACACACACACACACACACACACACACACACACACACACACACACACACACACACACACACACACACACACACACACACACACACACACACACACACACACACACACACACACACACACACACACACACACACACACACACACACACACACACACACACACACACCACACACACACACACACACACACACACACACACACACACACACACACACACACACACACACACACACACACACACACACACACTTCTCTCATTTTTGAGAGAAAGATCTAGGAGTTGACATCACACCAAACCTGTCACCTGAAGCCCACATAAAGAGAATTACATCTGCGGCATATGCGAGGCTGGCTAATATCAGAACAGCCTTCAAGAACCTGTGTAAGGAATCATTCATAACCTTGTATACCGCATATGTAAGACCGATCCTGGAGTATGCGGCCCCAGCATGGAGCCCGTACCTTGTCAAGCACAAGACGAAGCTGGAAAAAGTTCAGAGGTATGCCGCTAGGCTAGTCCCAGAACTAAGAGGCATGAGTTACGAGGAAAGGCTGCGGGAAATGCACCTCGACACTGGAAGACAGAAGAGTAAGGGAAGACATGATCACTACCTACAAAATTCTCAGAGGAATTGACAGGGTTGATAAGGATAAACTGTTTAACACGGGTGGTGCGCGAACAAGGGGACACAGGTGGAAACTGAGTACCCAAATGAGCCACAGGGACGTTAGAAAGAACTTTTTCAGTGTCAGAGTAGTTAACAGGTGAAATGCATTTGGCAATGATGTGGTGAAGGCTGACTCCATAGACAGTTTCAAATGTATATATGATAGAGCCCAGTAGGCTCAGGAATCTGTACAGCGGTTGATTGACAGTTGAGAGGCGGGACCAAAGAGCCAGAGCTTAACCCCCTCAAACACAATTAGGTAAGTAGACACACACACAAACCTAACCAAGTAAAATCACAAATTATACACCACAAAGCCTTCAGTGTCCGCTTAACAGCTGCATGCGCGCCCCGATCATGTCAGCTGGTGTCTGGGGGAGCGCATTGCGGGGGCAACTGCGCACTCTGGCCTGGTCACCTGGGGTCTGTACCCTGCGCGCGCACGCTGGCCGGGAGCCGGATGCAGTACCGCGCGTAACTATACCCGCTGGCCCAGGGTCCCTCTCAGGTTATACGCAGGTCTTAAGCCTTAAACTCTGTCACGAAACTATGTTGTCAGAAAGTAACTTAATGTACCGATGCTACAGGGTGGTGTAAAGGGATGTTTTTATCAAAGTAATGCAGCCGTGAGAGTGTGGGCTTGAGACCAGTTTAGAAAAGCAGGTTTTGAGGGCTGTGTGTGTGAGCGGGTAGCATTATCATGCCTTAGTACTGACATCACTGGTTTATTTCTGGACCTTTTTTTTATTTTCGTTTATTTTTACTTGAGAGTGTCTCCTACTTCGCTCCTGTGCTAGGTAAGTCCTCTACGGGCTCACCATAGCCCGTGCTACTTGGAACATTTTTGTTGAATCTAAAACAACAAACAACGAGTGTCTTGTAACCGATGTGTATTCCTATTTGGTATTAGTGATTAGTGTACCCAGTTGCCACTGTACCCGCGAGTCTGAAATCCAATTTTGTTACTGTACCTCTTGTTTAATAGGTTTGGGCTTATGTGTACTCTTAAGGTCTTCTCTCTCTGTTTCCAGGAGCTGCCTTCCCCTCTTTTCCTCATGTGCTCAGTCTTCGTGTTCCCAAATGTATCCTTATTACTTACTCCTAGCCTGCGTCTTGGGGGAATTACCCCTTAGCGGCCGGGCTAACCTGCTGGAGACCTGGACAGCTTCGAGGCTCCAGCAGTTCACCTTGTACTGGTACAATCACCGCCCAGCCCCTCTCCACATGCAAGACTGACAGACAGCGCTGGTATGAGCAGCGTTCAAGGTGGCGCGTTGTACTAAGGACACCTTGAGAAAAATGAAAGTAGGAAGGAATTTGCGCGTATTCCTCGCTCAGTTTCCTGTCTTGAAGGAAAGTTTCTTCGTCATGGTTCTTAGTTGTGATGTTAGAGGGGAAATTTTGCATCATTTGAATAAAAGTTACTGAAATGAGGATGAATTAAGAGTTTATTATGTTTATTAGGCTTGTCATTCAGGTCCCAGTATGCCTACAACTGTTCTTCCTGAGGATTCAATCTATAACGGTTGCCTAACTCCCAGATGCCTTTTTATTTTTAACTGCTAGGTGAAGAGAGGTATTAGGTGAAAGGAAACATGACCAAATATCTCGGCCTGGCCGGAACTCAAACTCGAGTATGCACTTCAGATATCTAAAGTAAGATTTTTTGGTACGTAGTTTGTAGTGCTTTTACGGTCACCATATTAACGCACTGTGTATGTTCTGGTCCCAGAGGGTCCAGGGTGGTGAGGGAGTGGTGGTGTACTCACCTAATTATGCTTGCGGGGGTTGAGCTCTGGCTCTTTGGTTCCGCCGCTCAACGGTCAATCAACTAATGTACAGGTTCCTGAGCCTACTGGGCTCTATCATATCTACACTTGAAGCTGTGTATGGAGTCAGCCTCCACCACATCACTTCCTAATGCATTCCATTTGTCTACTCTGACACCCTGAAAAAATTCTTTCTAACGTCTCTGTGGCTCATTTGGGTACTCTTGGGTGTGTTGTGGTGTGTAGGGGAGCCAGAAGGAACCTACACGGGTCTTAAAACTACTCATTCTCGCCTCCTGGTCTTCTGTCTTCTTTAACTCATAATTAAGAACTCACGAACCGACCAGGATTCGAACCCCTGCCGCCCGGGATCGCCCATTGGCGTACAAGGTACCGTAATCACTTCCCCATGTCATATTTGGCTTCAATCTCATGAGTTTTGTCACATTAATATTGTTCTCTGAAACAACTGAAAGATTGAAGTCGGCGTCATACCTACAAATAAACTAATCAAACGTGTGAATAGCCTAATGAAATGTTTAAAATCTCAATTGCAACTAATTCATTAACTGCTCAGCTAAGCGAAATTTAGGGTAGTTCCGTTTGAGCCAATTATGAGCGTCTGTAATTTCCCCTCACTATACCACTTACAGGATTGGTATGCGGTTCATAATGAGTGAATTAAACTACCAAACTACGCGCGGTCACGACTGTTATGGTTACTTGATACTCCCAAAAGAATCCTGGACCGAAATAACCTGCATAGAGCCCCTGTGAATGTCTTCGTTACCAGTTTTTCAAGCATTGGATCTGTTAAATTGTAAAATGTTTATCACATAACGCACCCGTTTTAAAATAGGCACATTTGCAGTGCTCTGAAGCAATACGGAATGTCTTTGTAAACAATCTGTGATTGGCTGGAGGTGCAACGAACGACGTGCGGTGATTGGTTGGCGGTGCAACGGTCGGCATGCGGGAGCCAATAAGCTGGCGCCTGGTGTGGGTGTGTCCCAGTTGGCCTTGTAGTCTAGACGGGCTGATGCCACCTCGTAGCTCCCAACAATGCGTTGAAAAACATTGGAGTTGGAAAGTAAAAAAATGGTGAATACTTGCAATTGTGTTAATAGAGAACTGTGGACTTGATAATACTAATGCGTCCGGTGTTATGGAATTTAAGCATAACACCAAAGTTTAAACATTTTTTATAACTTTTTTTTAACAAGATGATGTATATAGAGTGTTGTGAATTGTTATTTTTTGTTTGATTACAGAGTTTATATTTTTGCATGTGTGAGGGCAATATTGGTTGTAATTAATACTTTTTTAAGACATTACCAACTGCTTATAAAACCGGAAACAGCCTCCGGAACCTTATAGAAAGACTGCTGTAAAACTCTAAAATATGCGGCGCCAGCTGGAGAAAGTCCAGAGGTATTCCACCTGACTAGTCCCGGTGATGAGAGGTATAGGCGTTATGAAGTCAACAGAAGTGTCAGGAGAGACATGATTACCACGTACAAGGTTCTCTGGGGGGAACATACAGGGCAGAGGAGCATGGATTTAGCATTGTCAGTTAGAGAACGAAAGGATTGCACCAAGAAGCCAAATGGTAGCGGTAGACCCCATACACCGTTTTAAATGCTTATACACTAGTTAATTGAGAGGCAGGACCAAAGAGCCGAAGCTTCCCCTCCCGATAGAGTTAATTGACTTTAATGGAAAGAACAAATCAGTTTATCCAGAGGTTCTCTGCTTTGCTGTAGATTCTCTCGCCGCTATTGAGAACAGGATCGTAAAAAAACGGAAGGCTCTCTCCGTGCGCTCCGCTACACGACCACAGGACACAAGTCGAAGCAAGTAACATCAGAAAGTTATGATAAATGTCATTGGAATTTGGCAGGAAATGGCGATTATTGTATCTTATCAGTGCTGCTACGACCCCCACCACCATCTACACAACTACCACAATTATTCGCCTAGTATTCCACCACCACAGCAGCAACTACTATTGCAACCTAATTTTCCGTAGGCCTAGTACAGTACATACACTGAATTGATACTAAGATTGCGTATGTTAGGCCTTGATTTGCTAAATTAGGCCTAGGAAAGATTAGGCTAAGTTTATGGTTACCTTGCTTCACTTTTTCTTTTATCTTTTTTAGCCTAACACGCAATTCTAGTACTAATTTAGTATATTTACACTCTGTACATCCCGAGTACAAAACATGGCGGTTTTGAGGCACAATCGTTCATATTTGGTAAGTTCCAGCCTTAGTTTCTAAGACTCGACAGGAATTGGTGCCTCCGGAAGCCATTTATAAGGAGAAAGCATCAAGCCAGTACAACAGTATAGCACTGGGAGGGGATATGAGGATGGGACAGAGGGAAGGAACGGTGCCCAACCACCTGGATCATTGGGAATCGAGCGCAGACGTGCAAGATGTGAGACCTTCGCTGTACCGTCCAATTAAAGTGCTTGGGTCCTATATCTTATGAGGATGGGTTGATATCCTTTTTGAAATCAAATCCCTGTTATAGAGACTGTATGTAGAGACTAATCTGGACTAATCCACGTGATCCAGATTAATTCTTGAATCATCTGTCGCTACGCAGTTAACGCAGTTATGCGACGCGTTCCTAACATGTCTTTATACAATCTACTCATTTTCTGTTATCGATTGTTAACCATTCTGTATGTGATGCCTTACAAATTTAACACAAGTTTATGTTGGAAAATTATGAATATGAAATGCTTGGATAGTTATCGATAAAAGATCAGTGCATCAGTACATCAATTAGTGGTGTAATGAATGTGATGAACGTGAGAGAAGCCGCCATTCAGGTGGAGTGACCTTGAGGGCGTGGGGGGGAGGGGGGGAGGGGCGCGAGGCAATGTTTGTTGTTGTGGTTGATGTCACTATATCAGCCACCACGATAATGTGTGTAGTGAGACCGGCACGCAAGGTCACACACACACACACACACACACACACACACACACACACACACACACACACACACACACACACACACACACACACACACACACACACACACACACACACACACACACACGTACGTACGTACTCATTCAGATACACTCGCACATACACCTACTTGCATACCTGTTGCATTGTTGCCTATGCAACAATCGCTAGCGCGCGCTCTCCATACAAGAACTCAATAGGTTTGTGAACCAATGCACTGGTTGAGTTGAGACTAATGGTTCGGGCCTAGTAGCTGAGGCTAAACCCCCTAAACAAACACACACACACAGGTCGGTACGAACACATACAAGAGCAGGGACTGCAGTATGTATGCTCCTAGTACATTTGGACAGAAAGCAGAGCTTACTTACATCAGTGGCTACTAGATTTCAATCCCAACAAATGCAAGGCAAGGGGAATCATGGCTGTGTAGGAAGAGATTAAAGCTCTGTCGCTTAAGGATAAATCCTCCTTTGCCTACCCTAAAAGTCCTCAATCCTCTTTCCACCTACTCCTGGGCTACACTTACCATCCTAATCGCCCTAACGAAATACCACTTACGAAACCTCAACATCTTTACACGCAGAAATCACAATAGTTTAATATATTAAATGAACAAATCCACAAGGGCCGTGATGAGGGTTCGAACTTGTGTCGTCTGAGATCATCCCGGACATAGATTCGAACCCTCATCGTGGATTTGTTCTCTACATCTTTCTTTAATCATCCGGGGGCTGTGTTTACATTACTAAACAGTTGACAGGCTTCAAACCTTCGCACCTTAAAATGATTATAAACAAACTCGTAGTGCTATATAAGAGCTCACAAGCTGTTTAATAAAAAAGTAAACAAAGCCGCCATGATGGAGGAACGATGTTTCGTCAGTGGGTCGCCTATAACGAAGCCTCGCCAAAAGCCAAACTGCGTAGTGACGCGTCGTATCGCGTTGTGGCGCGCGCAGCCGACCTCCCGCGGTGGCCCGTTTGACGTAAGCAACGTCTGACTCACGCACACAGGGTGTTGTGCGCAGCGTCTGACGCGCACACCGGCTTGTGCGTCACATTCAATGCGCAATACCACGCATTTCAACCTCTTGTGGTAAAATAAATTGCGTATGTAAAGTTGCAGAAATGGTAACTGCAGTCACTGTTAACCGTATGACGCCGTGGCGGACCTAAATTTTAAATTAAATTTTGCCCCGAGGGGCGAGTTTATTGGGCAGCGCCACTCATCTTGTGAGTGGACATACCGCCATAGCAGCATGTACAACACTCCCCAATAGGAAGAAAACCCGCTGGGTTGTTCATCCTGTCGCTTGTACCCAGACACAGCTGGGACTTGCTTAACTGTCTCAAGTGAACAGCTCCTCATACATCAAGATTAATATCTATCAAACCCTTAAAAGCTTACGTTATCTTGCGGGTGCAAAATGGGGGAATCTTTTAAGAACAGTATCAATATTTGACAGATAGTATTTTCCTAACTCAAAAACACGCAATAATTGTTCCCATACCGAAGCCTAATGACCCTGGTAATTACAGACCTATCAGTCTCGTGTCATGCACTTGCAAGATGCTTGAAAGGATCACCCTAAACCGACTGTTGCACAAAATAGGCAGGTTAGGGGAGGGGGTCAATGGATTTGTTAAAGGACGGAGCACAGCAAATTGTATAGTTAATTACTTGGCTAATGACACGGCTAGGTACTCTGTATTTGTTGACATCAAAGGAGCCTTCGACAAAGCACAGGGGATTGCGATCCTGGACGAGTTTGCATGCATGGGTGTCAAGGGGAGACTCATGAAATGGGTTGAAGACTACCTCACAGGAAGGAAAGCCAAGGTTTGCTTCAATGGAGCAGTCTCCAGAACAGTGAATACTTCTGACGTCTCTCAGGTGTTCACATTCACGTGGATAGTGGTCAAGGCGGTGTCCATCACTCACCACAGATTCTGCAACTTCGTTGATCAACTGTTGTTTCCATTCCATATCTCCATGGATATTTGTATTCAAGACGGATTCTCGCTATTACTGATTCTCTCCCTCGTCCTCCTCCCTTGACGTCGTGGCGGACCTCTTTGACGCCGTGGCGGACCTCTTGACGCACAATTAAGCAACTAGGTGAGCACAGCACAGCTAGGTGACGACAACTAGGTGAGCACATCATGATAAGTAAAAAAAATGTAAATTTGGCAACGTGCTAGTGTTGCCACCACATGGGATGTTATTTATACCGGTGTAAACAGGTCGGTGGACCAGCTGGAGGTGGGGTGATTCGCCCTGACTGGCTGGCTGGCTGGCCCCTTCCTTGAGGTGAATATAGGGTTGGGTCGTCTTTCCTGTCTCGCTTGCCAGGGTTCGAATCCCGGCCTCTTGGAGCCAGCTCAACCTCATCATCGTTGTGACATCATGCGTTCTCGTAGCCCCCCTTCGAGCATCCTCTTCCTGCTTAAGTTATATCTGACTAGTTGGTATTATTTTAACGTGTTTGTACTTGCGTAGTTTTACTCGTGCATGTGTACTAGCGCAGTTGTGTTTGCAGAGGCTGAGCTTTAGGCCTTGGGTCCCGCCTCTCAATTGTTAATAAAGAAATGGAATTTGCCTCCACCACTTCACTCTTGAGCGCATTGCACTTCTTTCACAACTGAAAAATATATATATTGCGTAACATCTCTGTGGATCATTTGGGCACTTGGTTATTTTCCATCTGTTCCCTTGTTTTCCCATGCTAAATAGTCTGTCCTTTGCCCTGTCAATTCCACTGAGAATTTTATATGTAGTAACTTCTATCTTCCAGTGACATGAGGTTTAATTGCTTCAGCATTTCCTCGTAACTCGTGCCTCTCAGCTCTGTGACCAGTTTGGTTGAAAACTCTTGGATTTGCATTAGCTTTTGTGTCAACGAGATCAAGATTCAATGCTAGCGCAGCACATTCCAGACTTAGTCTGACATACGTAGTTTCCAGGTTTCTAAAGACGGTTCGATACTAATAAATCTTGTAAATTAAGCAGATTTATCGTTGTGTGTGGATACTCGCCTTATGTACGTAGTTGCAAATTAAATATCTCGATCCACTTACGAACTCTTTCTCAACCACCATCTCTTTTAACACATTCCACTATACATATATTTCATTATATAACTTTTGTAGACATAAATTTAAAACATGAGAGAGAGGGCATTTTTGACTAAAATAGACTATTACAAGCAAGGGAATTAGTATTTATTATATTAAAGTCAGGACTTATATTGGAGTTAGGACTTCCTGTCCTGACTCCAGACAGGAAGTCACCAGAAAATGGAAGTTATGCTTGATTATTTACTGTTCTAGTTGATTTCGCTAATAAATAGACATTCTAACTAGGCATAGACCTACAGACAATGTAGATTTATAATTAATATGCTGGACAAGGGGAAAAAAGCACACACATTTACCTTAATGCAATTTTTTTTGTATAAAAATTTTGTACTCGTTTTTTTCTCATTCATCCGGAGTGCCCAAACACGCACACGGCTCTCCCGCCTCACTTTCTGACGTCCACCCTCAATGACGCCCATCCACCTCACTTCTCTCGTTTTCATTGCCAAATATCTGTCCATATTCAAATCATATTACTGAATTCTTGAATGTCGGTTATAAGTAAGTAAGTAATTATCAAAAGAAGGCACCAAACCGGGAAGGCTATGTAGCACCGAATGTCGGTTATAATAGCACAGAGCTACTTCATGCTGCTCTTTCTCATCCTGTTGTTTGCTGAGATAATCAGAGCATCCAACGGTATTGGACGGGATCATGTTCAATCGTTTGTTAAAGCTTTCCCTTGTCCAAGATTTGTTCAAAGCACATTACACCAACATGCCAAGGTCGGGTTCTCTCGGCCTTTCCTCGTAGTTCAAGCCCATATAGTTCAGGAACCAGTCTTACAGCAATGTTTCCGGACTTCCTCAAATTTTGTACTCTTTTAGTCGGAATTGGATACTGGGTTAACATTCGTGTTGTGTTGTGAATTAGATAAGTTACCCATCCACCTTGATGGCCATAGGTTCTCAAGACTCACGACACGGAATGACTAGAATTCGTTCTACATAAAATGCATTTGAAAGCGTTCCACACGATTCAGAGTAGAATTACCATTGACGTAGAGTCCTACAAAAGGTCAGGAAGCACAATCATACCCAATACTTTGGAAGGATTGACAAAGTGGTTTAAACAAATGCACGAGTGAAATTTGTTTGGTAACTGCAGTGTTCTTGCCTCGCAAGCAAGGTCTACGGCTGTGCCAGTCACAGTGCCTCACAGTGCCAGTAGGCCTGCTGCTGTGTTCCATGTGTTCATATTAGTATTACCTCGCTTGCCCACTTACCAACACCAGTAGTAGGCAGTCCTGGTCCTAGCTGCTGCAGCAATGCTAGCAGGTGGAGGAGCTAGGAGCTGCGCCTCTCAGCATCTCCCTGCACACACTGACCACGCCGGGTAGCACAACGAAACATGAGGTACCTTCACACACATGACTCGAGGCCTTCGTCTGGTCTCGGGTGTGTAACGCGGTCTACAGTCAGTAGCCTTGATGAGTCACAGCTGTGTACTGAGTTTCTCTTCTTCCAACCTCTCCCTCCCAAACCCCAGAGGGAATATCTCAGCACATCAGAGGGATGATGTGTCTGGATGAGGCATATGTCCACGAGAGTGATACTGGAATTCAGGTCTGGCTTGTACCTTAGGGAGAAGGATTTTCATGCCCACTTTCTCCTCGGCCAGACCTCACGTGCGAACACATGTTTTTTTTTCGCACTGAGAGATTTCAGGGACTGGCGATTGGGAGGGATGGGGGGAGGGCGGGGCGAGTCTGATGAGGATGGGGGAGAGAGGGAGGCGGTCACATGGAGAAGCAGGAAGGACCTTGAGCATCACCTGAATCACCCCATGTCGTAATAGTGGTGTTAATTATGCAGGTGGTAGTACTCGGCTATCAGTGACCACGGGGAAATGCGGGCTAGTTCTTGATGCCCCGTCTCCTGGCTTTCTTGTTCTGTTGCGTTGCGATTTCTGACGTTCGAAATCTTTGTCGACTCTGGCCTTGAAGTTGTCAATGGAGGTGGCTTCCACGTCTTCCTTCAGTGCGTTCCACTTGTTGCCCACCCGTACAGGCTAGGAGTATTTCTTCGTTGCGTTAGGTACGATACATTTCTTCGACTTTTTTAGGGTTTCCAGCTTCCACATGTGTCCTATTGCCCTACTTTCTCTCAATTTATAGAGGCTATACCCTTGTCTACCTTATCTACACTTCCGTATCTTGTATGTTGTAATCATATTCCCTGTTCCTTCTAGGGTTGTGAGATTTAGTTTCCTTAACCTGTCCTTGTAGCTTAATCATCTTTTAGTTCTTGTTCCATACATCTGCACTTTAAATTTTGTTTCGTGCTTCACAAAGTGCGGATTCTAGGCCGTTGCTGCATATTCCAGTATTAGAGAAACGTAGACTTAGTGGATTGCCTTGAAAGAGTCCTTATTTACATACACAAGAAGCCTAGTGTGACACAAGAAGCCTAGTGTGACAAAAAAGCCTAGTATTACACAAAAAGCCTAATATCACACAAAAAGCCTAGTATCACACAAGAAGCCTAGTCAGGGTAATCGATTTCCCAAAGTGAGAACTCTCCTTCAACGTCTTGAAATTAAATATATATGAGCCTGAAGTTGCTATTCACGAAATAAACGCTTACGGGTAAATTCTAGAGAACGGGTTTACGGAAGCAGTGCGGAGAGGAATATCTACATTCCTCTGTGCAATTCTGCCGGAGGATTTAAGAGATTTCAAAAAGATTCGTGACTCCTAATATATATTGAAGGAACTAGTTATGGGATACTCTTCAGACCTTTTCACATCTTGGCCACTGACCATTGAGATCCTCTCAATGATCTCATAATGGAGACCATCGCTTCCACAGTGCTGAAGAACGTGTCCACAGCTTGCTGGGAATTTTCCACTGGGTCTCCTTCCCTCACTGGACTCTCGCCCCGACCCCTGCTGCCCTTGTCTTTACCAAACACACGCTTATCTGAAACAATGCATCGGTACACCAGTATGGCCTCTACCGTCTCACCTGTTGTAAATCAAAGGAAAAAGCTGGCAAGGTATGGCAAAGTCAACATTATCAAGCGAAGCCTTTAGGTCACGTTGCTGGCATGGAAGGCTGGTCAGAGCACGTAATAGGGATCTAAACGCGGTGTGAGAATATAGTTTAATGACATTGGTTACATTTAGTCAAATGTATACCAGCAAGGGATCTAAACTACCAGTCAAAATTGGTGGGATTTGGATGTGGTGGGGAGAGGTAAGCGAGTTTATTGCTTACCTACTTCCCAATTTTCCCTTTTTTATGCTATATTTCTGCAGTAATGGAGGAATTTATTAGCTATTCATTGTCAAGTCTTTACACAGTAAAGTTAGTTTGATTTATTATAACGATGGATAAACCCTTTGTCGTTGATCCTGGAAACCAGCGCAAGGTTAGGCTGGTGATGCATGCTGCTGGGCGGTGACCTTACCTGGTGAGGAATTTTTTTCCTTTAAACTTTTCCTAGAAATTCACGGGATGGATGTGGAGTGAATAATAGGTTAATGAAACCTGTATGTAACTCGTTCACCACAAATGTAAACTAAACTTGATTGGCTTAAACGTCAATGGAGTCCAGCTACCTGGGCCCATTCTGTGACTAACCTCCCCTTCACCTCCCATCTCAAGACACATACATCTCCGTGTATGTGTTAGCCTATGTTACTAAACGGTGAATTAATTAAGATGTGGTTTAACAACGGCCTCCTCCCGCCCCAGACTGATGTCACTACGCCCCCGCTTGAGTGACGTCATTAATCTCCTTGGGAGAGTGATGACGTCACTTGGCTACACTTCCACAATTGAGGCTAATTTATACCCACAAATATCCTTGATAGCAAATAAATATTCGTTGATTTCTCTATCATTAAAAAAGTGAATGCAAATTTATCGTAAAACAAGTTTTGTAAATGAAATTTGGCAATACTTAACCGCGAGGGGTGTCCAGAGGCCGCCAGACTATTATTCTGCGGAATTTCAAGGAAAATTTTTCCATTGTTCAACTGGGCTCTTTAAGATACTGTTTCCACTAAATCATTATATATGATCATTATACATATTTGCCTTTTTCGACTATTTAACTTTAAATGTTAACTATATCTCTTTCCAGTTTAGTTCATTAATTAGGTATCCCAATTGCCCGTCCTGCTATAGAGAGATGGTAGGTCTCAGAGGTATGTCTTTGGCTTGCTAACTAAATCCTAATGTCCACTTTAATTACCATTTAAGTTAGTCTATGCAATTTAATATGCGAAATATATTAAATGTAGATTTCAAGTATTAGTTATTATTATTATTATTATTATTATTATTATTATTATTATTCCCTGAAAATATTGCCATTTTCGAGAACTATAGAGATCACCGGGATCCGTCAACAGCTCTTGCTGCGTCAGCATGCATTAAAATTCACAGAAATATTAACTGCACTTTAAACATGTTGTATTAGATTAAACAGCTGACAGAATTGTTTACACACACACACACACACGCGCGCGCGCACGTAGTTTCAAAGCATTATATGACAGTACTGGGAAGACGGGACACCACCGGCGTAGCTCTCATCCTGTAACTACACTTGGGTAATTACACACAGCTAGTTGAACTCCGGTTAACTACTACTTCATTGAGCAACGCGTGACATTCGTCTTGATGCAATGGGGGGGGGGCCTTTTTAAGTTCTTGGAATCCTCCCCATTTGCAAGATTCAGAGAAGGAATTATAATTAACCTAGTTGCTCCAAGGGGTTCAGAATCTCCTAATGTATGGAGGCAGCCTCGTACAGTTATCACCCAGCATGATATAGTTAAATATTAAAGTATTAAACATGGCACTGGACTGGATCTACTTAGCCCCTATCTATCGCAAAAAATACAATTAGTCTGGTGTAAGATAGATGATTTTAATGATGAATGTGGATATATATTTTGACAGAAATTGGAAAGAGAAGCTATTGCACAACCATTATAGGACAGAATAAAGAGGTCTGGGTGTAGCAGCGACTAATATATATATATATATATATATATATATATATATATATATATATATATATATATGCGAACAAGCCTGAATGGCTTGAATATATATATATATATATATATATATATATATATATATATATATATATATATATATATATATATATATATATATATATATATATATAATATATATATATATATATATATATATATATATATATATATATATATATATATATATATATATATATATATATATATATATATATATATATAGCGATTTACAGCTGAATACGCAGCTAACGGAGGCTATTGAACCAGCTAATGGAATATTAGGCTTTGAGAACTTTCGAGGTTCGATACGATAAATTCATCCTCGTGCTGTTTATTGTAAACCATATAGTTAAGCCTTAAAATATATATCATACGAAGTCTGATATAACCTTTATCATACTTTTATTAATGATATAACTTATACCATAACTTATTTTGTCTTTGAAATAAACAGAATTAGAGGCAGTGTAATCAAAGTATTGAAAATGTCAATGCAAGACCCAGGAAAATAATTGCATATTGCATAATCAAGCAACATAAACATGTAAACTAATACATGTTTTATACATGTAAACTATTAGACAAGTGCTGTTAATTCTCCAATCACGTTGTACCACCATAGACTTTCCATAAATACGCATCATTGATTGGCTGCTGTTCAAGTGATGTCACTACCAGCACGCATTGTGAATGGGCTGCTTTGTGAGTGACATCACTACCAGCCCGCATCATTGATTGGCTGCTGTTCAAGTGACGTCACTACCAGCCCGCATCATTGATTGGCTGCTGTTCAAGTGACGTCACTACCAGCACGCATTGTGAATGGGCTGCTGTGTGAGTGACATCACTACCAGCCCGCATCATTGATTGGCTGCTGTTCAAGTGACGTCACTACCAGCACGCATTGTGAATGGGCTGCTGTGTGAGTGACGTCAATGTTGGCCCGCATCGTTAATTAGATCTGCAAGTAACGTCACTTCCGACACGTATTTTTAACTGTATGCAGTACGAGTTACGTCATTCCCAACAAATGGATTGTTAATTCGCTGCTATGCAATTGACGTCATTGCAAGTAGACGCCATTAATTAGCTATTGTGCGAATGACGACAAAGGAAACAAGCTGGCCTCTGACGCAGCCAGAGCACATTCCTACACATTTCCTGGTCTCTCGTTCAACAAGCTTGATGGCCTCCCCTTGCGATACGTCAGACCAGCATATGTATTTTAATATGCATGCACAAAGAATTGAATTTCAGAAGATACAAAAATCGAATTGGAATGATTAGGCTATCTAGTAATAATATCTAGTTAGGCTATCTATCTATAGTTATAATAGTGCCTATGTATAGTTATAATGGTGCCTATCTATAGTTATAATGGTGCCTATCTATAGTTATAATGGTTGAATAATAAAGGAACACACTTAAAAAGCAGGGTGTGTGGGTGTGTTCGGCGCTGTTCTCAAACCAACCCGTCCTCCTAAAAAGAACGTCACTTTTGGCTCGTATGCGCGATATGGCCAAATTTGGACGTAATTTGAAATGAAATCGACTCACAAAAGTGACGTTCTGTTCCGTTTTCTATTTGAGTCGTCCCGCCTACGCGCAGACGTTATGAGAGGACACTTTACATTAACGTTTTTCATAACGTTTTGAAACTTTATGAGAATTTCCTGCCCACCTAACCTATCAGAGGACCCTTAACTTACTGTTGGTGAAAAAAAAAATCCCACATTTATTTTAATTTTTTTTTCAATTTCAAATTACGTCCAAATTCGGCCATACGGGCAAACGGCCAAAAGCGACGTTCTTTTTAAGAGGACAGGTTGCTCAAACACAGCGAAGCATATTGCACAGCCTGTGGCAAGACGATCATTATGCTTCCTCGAAGAAACTGCAGGTGGTTAAGCAAGCCGGCGTGCTTGCAATGATGTCACCGCCCTGGGTGGATGAACTCCACCTGCTTGAGCAAGCCCGCGAGCTAATGCACGCAATGATGCCAGCTCCCTGGGAAGAACAGCTGTGTAAGATCAATGTAAATGAGATGACACCTAAGAACTCCTGCATGTTACTCCAAGAAAAAGAGACATATTTCCGGTGGAAATTAATAGAGGGGTAAGACATGAAGTAGATAAATAGATCTGCTAATTCTTCTAATGTAGAGTACAATGTAATCGGGAATAATGTCTTCCACAACGAAAAAATAAAAAAAATCACGAATTGGGAACCACGCCTTCTCAACCCAACCAGAATTCACTGCAGTTGTTGTGACATTAAGATATCTAGAACGAAGCACAAGGAGAACGGTGATCTGTACTAACTTAAGAGCAGCGTTTTAGAAGTCTTAGGAAAGAGTCGAGCAGAAAACAGAGGGACAGGTATTAAAACCAAGAGGCTTGTGGCAGTGATGAAGGGTGATCAAATTCTTGTGGATTTCCTCTCGTGTCGGAATCTGTGGAAATGAACGAGCTGATGTGATGGCTGCTGAGGCCTCCGAAGGAGACCATAGTGAATACGTCATCAATAAAACTTTGCTGCAATAGGTGTCATCCGATAACAGCATCGCGATAAGCAAACTGAGGAAAGGAGGATAGAAGAACAAGTCGACTAACCTGTACGTTGGTACAATGCTGGTGCAGCCAACAATCTAAATCACAATGGGCGGAATGAAGGTGGTCGAGGGAGAGAATTTGTGCATTAATAACAACATTTCATCTTTCATCTACAAGTACACATGGAAATTCTGGATGGAAAAAAAATAGCTGAGGAGCAGAGTTGCACAATTTGCAGCACGAGAAGACATTTGACTGGACCTTAACCTGAGAGATTGTTCCCTTCTAAGATACATTAGCAATGTGTACTAACCTCCACACTGAGTTAAGAAAACATCTTTGGTCAAATACACATCTTATCCTTCAGCGCATCTTCCTGTTTTGGTAGTACTTGTAGTAACGATGAAGACCATGGTATATGTACCAACGAAATTAGAACGTAGAACTCTGAACTATTGTGTTGGACAAACCGGAAAACTATTTTGTACTCCTATTGCCTTGACAAACTAAACTAACGTAACCTAACCTTCTTAGGCCTAATACACGATATCTGAGGCCTAATATAGTGCAAATGTGTGCTATACTAGGCCTAAAAATATTTAAATTTGTTTTTAGCTTCATTTATTTTAAAATAATTTCTTACTAGTCAGTATACTACTATATAACAGCTAAGTCCATACGAATTTGTGACTATTGACGACCTAAGTAAACTATTCACGTTAGTAAGTAAACAGGAGGATGCGTTGTATCCTTACAAGAGTCCCTTTACTTTAAAACCAGCAAGATAACTTAAGCCTGAAGGTTGTAAGATATTAATCCCATTGTTTGACAAAGTCTTTTCACTCGAGACAGTTAAGAGAGTGCCAGCAGCCTCTTGAGCATAAGTGACAGCTCAGAGAGTGTTCTTCCTGTTTAGGTACGTTGTATATCCTGCTATGTCGGTCTCTTCACTCACAGGATGAGAGAGACGCTGTCCGGGAAACTCCCCCTTTGGCCAAAAGTTTATTGTTAAAAAATACCGGTCAGTATATGAAGAGGTCCAGGATGCAGAGTGTTTTTATATTAGCATGTAATTTCATTCGTCAATAGTTGAAGTCTTCGAGGAAAAACAATTTCTGACTTCTTCTTGTTACGTATAAAACCAAAGTTGCAAATTGTGAAATTGTTACATTTGTTCTGTACGGTTAAATTTGTTTTGAGTTATATTTATTCCATCAAGTATTACTGATATATATTGTTTAAGTGGTTGTGCAGGCATCAGGAAATTCTTAAAATATATGGTTTAGTTTCAGATTTCTCGTTTTCTATTTGGGTGCTTCCCGCGGGGACTACGCCAGCAAGCTACACATTGACAATGACTGATTTGTTTCACACTGTAGCAGCTCGTCCTCAAGGTAAGGCGTGATTGTCTTTTCTTCGCTAAAATAAGATTTCAACAAGGGCAATTTTCCCACTGTGTGTATGGCGACTGAAACACTGTTAAGTCATCCTGTCCTTGGTACTGGAGTCGCTTAAGGTCAACCGAAATAGTAAGATTCGGCTTCATTTACCTAGGTAAAAAATTTAGTTTTTATCTTGTGTATACAAATGAGGTAATAATTACTGCAGTAGCGATAACGGAGATGAATACAACGGATTATCCATTGTATATACTAGCCCTATCTATAAATTCATCAATATTTGTATCACCCGTTGTATGTATGTACTTTACTTGAATAAACATTTGAATTTGGAAAAACGATTAGGACACTATAGACTAGGTGGTACAGTGATGTCCACTTGTCTCGTTTTAACGACTGTTTTGGCTGTATCAGCAGCACGAGTAATGGTACACGTGGCTTGTTACATAGTTGATCCCCTCCTGTCTACAGCATTGCATAGCTTAGAACAGGGGACTCCTGGTTCAACCTTGACGACCAGCGGACGTCTGGACACCACCTCCGCTTGGGAGCCGCTGGATCACGTTCTGTTTTCGCGTTTTGGCTTTGTTACTGCCGTTTGGCATCCCTATTCAATGGTCCGGTTGTACGACGCCTGGCGCACATATCGCCTTGGGTCACGGGATTGTTGATAGATTTTTTTTATTTTTTGACGTGTTCTGGCTGGTTCTCCCGGCGGGGTGACGGTGTCCGGTGCCGGCTTGGCAGGGAGGTACCGGAAGTTGGTGGGTCTTGGTGGGCTCCTGGTGTGCCCTCAGCAGTGGTGGGCGGCCGGCTTCTGCTTTGCCGGGGGGCACTGGATGACTTTTGCGTTTTAGCTGGGGGCCGAGTATTTGGTTTTGCTACCTGGTGTTCTCTGTGTGGGGCGGGGCCGGTGCTCCTCACCCTGAGGGACTCGTGGGACTCCCCAATCATCTGCCTGTCTGCGTTTCTTTGCCGCGAGGTATATTAGTTTCCAGTGATTGGCGTCACTCGTTTCGCAATTAGGCTTGGCGTTTCACCTTTCCGGGCTTCGCGATCAGTCCTTCACGGGTACGCCGGGGCGCATCCATTTCCCCGATCGTCGTCGCCCCTAAATCAACAACAACATAGCTTAGAACAGTCCCAGGACGGTGCGGGGATTGGGTTTAAGTTGTCTCATGGTTATAGCGGGAGTTTGTGTGGATGACTGCATGTTATTTGTTTTCTGCATGATTACCCATTCCAAATGTATGGTAAAAAAAAACTTCCGTCAGATAGTATCTAGGTATCTGTAGTGTTTCTGATTGAGAATCCTAAATAAAATCTTTGTTTAACAAACAAAAGCAAGAAGATTGTCTTGGAAAACATTAAGAAATACAACATAGAGAGAACAGAACGCGAAGTACGCAGTACAGAGCGTATAATAGCCATCATCAACCGCTCCGGATCCCCGCCCCCTGAAGAACATGTACCCTGAATATATATATACTCTAGGTGTTTATCCTGGACACTGTTCAAGACTGTGGTATACATCTTGATTTGTCAATAAGTGTCGTAGCCCTAATAACCCTAAAGAGTTGTTAGGTCTTAGTTCCAACGGCTAAGCATAGATAATCTCGTGATGTCTCTTACCTGAAACTTTAAATCTAATTTGCATGAAAGTATTTCAACACCATTGCCTCTCGTTATTAAAGTATTCCTTATTAAGTAACAAGAGATGTTGAGCGGCGAGAGCATCACACAGGCCACTGAGGATTATTTTGGTTGGTTAGTTTTGGCTAGGCCAGAGCTCATGTGGACACTTACTTGCGTCACCGCGGAATTGTTTTGCTTGGGGAAGGTGCAGTGTGCTTGGCTGGGCATGCCAACAAGCAATCATTAGTTTTAATGCTTTGGTAAGTCCTTATAGTGTCTTTATTACAGGGCTGGGTGGGTTATTTGGCGAGGGTAGTTTACCCTTGATGCTTCTTGCTTGTGTTGGGTATTGTAGTCTAGTGTGGAGCCTAGTGAGCTACCTAGTGTGCAGCCTAGTGTGGCAGCGGCTGGTGACACCACGCCACTCACATGACTCCGCGTCATGTGGTTTCTCAACCAAACATTTTTTTGTATTACATTATATTTTAACGAGCTGATAAAACTGGCATTTATAATTCTTCCACAAGGACAACGTTAGCTCTTGGCCTTGACAGACTAGTAAACCGCTAGAGTATTATGTTAACATGAGAGATCCAGTGTCTCGATCACATAAATTCAGATTCACAACATGGTCTTATGTATTTGTTGACCATCCTTCATTTCCAGCATATTTAAAGCAAATGGTAGTGGACAGTATTGTGACTTTATGTACTTTGACTTAAGTAAAGCTTTTGATACTTGGCCTCACGGAAGACTAATTAGGAAGATAGAGGTGCATAGTACTGGAAGTTAGCACAAGTTGTATTGAAATAGATATTTACATATTTCAAAGGGAACGGAAGATTAGTGTAAATGGAGTAAAGGGAAATCGGAGTACCACATGTCCTTGGACAGTGGTGTGGAAGAGTTAGCTTTGGTTTTCAGTTCTCCCGATCTGCCACTGCGTAGAAAATGCAATTGTTTTGCCTAACAAGAAACCTGTGAACTCAAGCAACCCACCTAAGCTATCGAGGCCGATGCCTAGAAAACGTCTATATTACAGCGGTGTAATGATTAGTAATACATCGCATATTTTAACAGATTGGTCGATTCGGTGAGAAATGAGACGTATTAGGGCGAGAGAACTGGCTCATTCAGCAGGCGGCGATGGAAGGACTATTCAAGTTCAAATATGTTTATTGAGACAAGAAAAAATACATCTCAAAGGGATAGAGTAGCTTAGGCTATTTCTACCCCGCTGGAAGGACTAGTCACACGCATCCAGTGGGTGAAAATGGTGACACGATAAAGCTGTGTTTTCCCATCCACGAAGCTACATGTCCGAGGAGATAGTACAGGTTTGACTCAAAAGGAAAAATGCATTTGATCATTTTAAATATTTAGCAGAGCCAATTGGTAATGAAAAATAAGTCAGAGAGGCTTTCGTGTGGTTAGGTCTGTGAATGGGAGTCATGAGACTGTTGATCCGTGAAATAAAGAGGCCACAATTTACGTAGTGTGAGAATATGGGAATTTCTCAGCCGAGATTCAAGGTGTCTTGTGCTCTTAGGGTTATCTTGAGATGATTTCGGGGCTTAGCGTCCCCGCGGCCCGGTCCTCGACCAGGTCTCCTTTTTTGTTACACACACCCCCAGGAAGCAGCCCGTCGCAGCTGTCTAACTCCCAGGTACCTATTTACTGCAATGTGAACAGACGCATCAGGGTGAAAGAAACTGCCCATTTGTTTCCGCCTCCACCGGGAATCTAATCCGGAACCTCAGGACTACGAATCCGAAGCGGTGTCCACTCAGCTGTCAGATCCCTTGACAAAGTGCAGGAGGTCTTCTACGGCCGCGACCACGGTGGTCTCCGGGCTTGGATAGCATTAATTCAAGTTGGGTGTCCCTAAAGAGCTGTTTTCATTTGGAGTCTGATTATTGTACAATGGTCATTGTACGGTATCGGGTTATACAACAAATGTCAGGGAGGAAGCCTTGTTGAGCTGGTACAGAGCTCACGGCTCGAGCTGGAGGATGACACGGATTGTTACTCCAAATGGGGGTGGATACAGGGAAAAGGTCAGCACCAGATTTGACCTGTGTACAGAGACAACCCGTTCTCGTAAATTCGTAAAGTCAATATTGACTTATTTAATAAGTGCATAGGTGATATACTAAACAAAATAGATACCCTTAAAAAGCTTCATAGAAAACACCGACCTTACCTAACCTTGTTAGTATGTTAAGATAAGCATCTTATTGCTTCGTAATTACAATTATTACTTAACCTATACCTATAATAGGTTAAGTAACAATTGTAATTACGAAGCTATAAGATGCTTATCTTAAGATACTAACAAGGTTAGGTAAGGTCGGTGTTTTCTATGAAGCTTTTTAAGGGTATCTATTATGTTTAGTATGTCACCTATGCACTTATTTAATAAGTCAATATTGACTTTACGAATTTGCGAGAACGGGTTGCAAGAGAACAAGAACGCGGGCCAACCATAACAGCACAGACGGGAGACATCTCCCGTCACGCAGGGTGCAGTCGCACCTCCACAGATCTCCAGTATCAGCTCTTGATACTGGTAATGGCTGCAAAGGGCCACCACTTACGGGCTATTCATGCCCGTGCCACCTTTTGGGTGGCTTAATCTTCATCAATCATAACAGCTCAGCACCGCTCCTGTGCCAGGTAAGACCACTACGGGCTTGCGTCCGTCGTCCCCACATCTAGAAAACATTAATGCTGGCATTACATCTATAAATGTTGATGTGAACAGAGACGCTCGCTTCCCCTCCCTCCCTCCCGGCCTAAAACCAGGTCAAGCAGACGAGATCAATATCTGGCACAGTCCAATTGGAACAGACGCCTCCCAAAGGAGTGGTGATACGCTTGAGTTGCTCGATACGCATTATTGCTAGAAACGCTTTTCTCCTTGCATGACCTCTGTGGCCTTATTGCAACATAGCAAGCAGAGGTGGTCAGGACAAAGTGAAGATTGGGACCGCAGCTCATCTAATGCAGTTCCAGAAGAGTTTTCTGGTGCCAGAGGAAATTCTAAGTGTATCGTAGGCAATAAAATTCTTCGGGGCATGTGGTTTCGCCGTTACTGAAAAGATAAACAAACTTCAAATTCCATGGACAACATATTGGATCATCTAAACTCATTCGCTGCGTACGAAAGATGACGGTGTCAGATATACTCAATGGCTCACATCTTAACAAACTGATCTTGCCTTTGGGATAGGTTAGTTTTGTAGAGAAGTGCCTCTAGACTTACCGAATGATTAGTTAACATTGAGACGGTGCCGAAGATTGTGACATTAGATTGTGTCCAATGTGATTGTAGAGTTAGATGTTGTAATCTAATGATATTAGATTGTGCCGCAGTGGTTGAAAGACACTGGATGGTGTAACGCTGGAGGCGGATTAATTAAAGAAGTGAAGACGAGTGGAATGTGTTAGTGTAACAGTGACTAGTGCTTGTAACAGTGACTAGTGTTTGTAACAGTGACTAGTGTTTGTTGATACTCAAGCAGACGGACTCAAGGTCGTCTTGCAGGGTACGATTGAGTGCACTTGTCCTGATGATCCCCGCCAGCTGTGTGTGTGTGGGGGGGGGCAAGGAGTAGTATATATATATATATATATATATATATATATATATATATATATATATATATATATATATATATATATTTTATTATACATATACACAATAGTTCTTACATTCTTGTACAGCCACTAGCACGCATAGTGTTCCGGGCAGGTCCTTAATGCTAATTTTTCCTAGGAATACGACCCGCCAAATTGTTTAACAACCAGGTACCCCATTCACTGGTGGGTGAATAGAGGCTACAGTTTAGGATTGGCGCCCAGTTAATCCTCCCCCCGGCCAGGATGCGAACCCAGGCCAAAGCGCTAGCGAAGTGCCGGGTTAAAACTGCGCCACAGGGAATGGATCTCTCACTCTCACACACACACACATACACACACACACACACACACACACACACACACACACACACACACACACACACACACACACACACACACACACACACACACACACACACATACACACACATTAATCTCGCAAAGCTCAAAGTTGCTCCGGAAGTTGAACAGTATCAAAAAGATCCTTTTTAAATTATATATAATATATATATAATATAAATTATACCCTTGATGGGATGGTTCTTCTTCGGCCTCGACCACGGCGGTCTCCGGGCTTGGAGTCCCTGTGCCTTTTTTCAACAACTTTGGGTCATCTCCGGAGCTCACAGTTCCTGCAACGGCGCTGGAACCAATTTGCCTTTCCATTGGAGACTTTCGGCGCCGTGGAGAGGGGGGGGAGGTACTTGCTGCATGGTTAACAGCTTCTCTCCCCGTATCAACCTACCCTGGCTTTGCGCCCTGAAGAGGCCACTCCAGACCGACAACTAGAGCGCAACTCCATAGTCTCCTGAGACTGATGGATACTACTGTTCAAAGTTTGTCTTTCCACCTATCTGTGTCTGTCTGTCTGCCGCCCACTGTTATAGGGAGGCAATAATAATAACAATAACTGTCGAGGGTCAATGTCAATGTCACATTCCACTAGTGATAAGGACTGGCAAGTGTTGCTCCATAGTTCAGAACTCTTACTCTCACTTGAGATTATTTATCGATTGTTGTCTAACTGATGTCATCTGTGCGGTTATGTGACGGCTTATAATGCAAGCTTGCATTATAAGCATTTTTGTTGCATTTTAGTAACACTTGTTGAAGCGAATCTAAACTATTAGATTGTGGAAATTTTATCTCGTATTTTTGTGTGTGTGACGAGTGTCGACTGTCTGTAATTGACGAGCTCTGATCTGCAATTGATCTGCAACTGTCAGGCTGTGACCTGATCGACAGTTGTCAGAAATCTGCCTTAATATAACACTTCTCCCCCCATATACAATTTGCCCTGTAACTGTGTGTTACGTGGGGGTATAAGTAGCATACAGCAGAGTAGCTGAAGACTTGAGGATTTGAGGTCCTTCTCATTAAAGTGGATAAATACAGCAGCCGAGGAACCACTACAGTATCGTACGTGGGTGCGTCTGGTGCCTGGAGGAACCTGTCTGCCAGACACCCGGACTTGAGCCCCAAGGACGCACCAGACCTGCTAGCGGCCAGAAACCATGCGATTTTTGCAGCTGGCGAGCAAAAATAGCGCGATTTTCGCCGCTACCGGCCAAAAATCGTGCGAATTTCGCCGCTAGCGGCCAAAAATCGCGCGAATTTCGCCGCTACCGGCCAAAAACAGCGCGATTTTCGCCGCTAACGGCCATAAACCATATGATTTTCGCAGCTGGCGGGCAAAAATTGCGTGATTTTCGCCGCTACCGGCCAGAAACCGCGTGATTGTCGCCGCTAGCGGCCAAAAACCGTGCGATTTTCGCAGCTGGCGGGCAAAAATCGCGCGATATAAGCCGCTACCGGCGAAAAATCGCGCGATTTAAGCCGCTAGCGGCCAAAAATCGTGCGAATTTTGCCGCTAGCGGCCAAAAATCGCGCGATTTTCGCCGATAGCGGCCAAAAACCATGCGATTTTCGCCGCTGGCGGGCTAAAATCGCGATTTTCGCCGCTACCGGCCAAAAATAGCACGATTTTCGCCGCTACCGGCCAAAAATAGCACGATTTTCGCCGCTAGCGGCCAAAATAAGGCCGATTTTTGCCGTTTACGGCCGAAAACCGCGCTATTTTCGACGCTAGCGACCAGAAACCATGCGATTTTTGCAGCTGGCGGGCAAAAATCGCGCGAATTTCGCCGATAGCGGCCAAAAACCATGCGATTTTCGCCGCTGGCGGGCAAAAATCGCGATTTTCGCTGCTACCGGCCAAAAATAGCACGATTTTCGCCGCTAGCGGCCAAAAAACCGTGCGATTTTCGCCGCTAGCGGCCAAAAATCGGGCGATTTTTGCCGCTAACGGCCGAAAACCGCGCTATTTTCGACGCTAGCGGCCAGAAACCATGCGATTTTTGCAGCTGGCGGGCAAAAATCGCGCGAATTTCGCCGCTACCTGCCAAAAATTGACCAATTTTCGCCGCTAGCGGCCAAAAAAGGGGCTATTTTCGCCGCTAGCGGCCAAAAATGGGGCGATTTTCGCCACTAGCGGCCAAAAATCGTGCAAATTTCGCCGCTAGCGGCCAAAAATCGTGAAAATTTCTTCGCTAGCGGCCAAAAATCGCGCAATTTTCCCCGCTAGCGGCCAGAAACTATGCGATTTTTGCAGCTGGCGGGCAAAAATAGCGCGATTTTCGCCGCTACTGGCCAAAATCCGCGCGATTTTCGCCGCTAGCGGCCAAAAATCATGCGATTTTCGCAGCTGGCAGGCAAAAATCGCGATTTTCGCCGCTACCGGCCAAAAATAGCGCGATTTTCGCTGCTAGCGGCAAAAAACAGTGCGAATTTCGCCGCTAGCGGCCAAAAATCGCGCGAATTTCGCCGCTACCGGCCAAAAACTGCGCGATTTTCGCCGCTACCGGCCAAAAACCATGCGATTTTCGCAGCTGGCGGGCAAAAATCGCGTGATTTTCGCCGCTACCGGCAGAAACCGCGTGATTGTTGCCGCTAGCGGCCAAAAACCGTGCGATTTTCACAGCTGGCCGGCAAAAATCGCGCGATTTTCGCCGCTAGCGGCCATAAATCTTGCGATTTTCGCCGCTGGCGGCCATAAATCTTGCGATTTTCGCAGCTGGCGGGCAAAAATCGCATGATTTTCGCCGCTACCGGCCAGAAACCGCGTGATTGTCGCCGCTAGCGGCCAAAAATCGTGCGAATTTCGCCGCTAGCGGCCAAAAATCGCGCGATTTTCGCCGCTAGCGGCCAGAAACTATGCGATTTTTGCAGCTGGCGGGGCAAAAATAGCGCGATTTTCGCCGCTACCGGCCAAAAACCGCGCGATTTTCGCCGCTAGCGGCCAAAAACCATGCGATTTTCGCAGCTAGCGAGCAAAAATCGCGATTTCGCCGCTACCGGCCAAAAATAGCGCGATTTTCGCCGCTAGCGGCCAAAAACCGTGCGATTTTCGCTGCTAGCGGCCAAAAATCGGGCGATTTTTGCCGCTAACGGCCGATAACCGCGCTATTTTCGCCTCTAGCGGCCAGAAACTATGCGATTTTTGCAGCTTGCGGGCAAAAATAGCGCGAATTTCGCTGCTACCGGCCAAAAACTGCGCGATTTTCGCCGCTGGCGGCCAAAAACCGTGCGAATTTCGCCGCTAGCGGCCAAAAATCGCGCGATTTTCGCCGCTAGCGGCCAGAATCTATGCGATTTTTGCAGCTGGCGGGCAAAAATCGCGCGAATTTCGCCGCTACCGGCCAAAAACTGCGCGATTTTCGCCGCTAGCGGCCAAAAACCATGCGATTTTCGCAGCTGGCGGGCAAAAATCGCGTGATTTTCGCCTCTACCGGAAAGAAACCGCGTGATTGTCGCCGCTAGCGGCCAAAAACCGTGCGATTTTCACAGCTGGCCGGCAAAAATCGCGCAATTTAAGCCGCTACCGGCCAAAAATCGCGCGAATTAAGCTGCTAGCGGCCAAAAATCGTGCAAATTTCGCCGCTAGCGGCCAAAAATCGTGCGAATTTCGCCGCTAGCGGCCAGAAACTATTCGATTTTTGCAGCTGGCGGGCAAAAATAGCGTGGTTTTCGCCGCTACCGGCCAAAAACCGCGCGATTTTCGCCGATAGCGGCCCAAAACCATGCGATTTTCGCCGCTGGCGGGCAAAAATCGCGATTTTCGCCGCTACCGGCCAAAAATAGCACGATTTTCGCCGCTAGCGGCCAAAAAACCGTGCGATTTTCGCCGCTAGCGGCCAAAAATCGGGCGATTTTTGCCGCTAACGGCCGAAAACCGCGCTATTTTCGACGCTAGCGGCCAGAAACCATGCGATTTTTGCAGCTGGCGGGCAAAAATCGCGCTAATTTCGCCGGTACCTGCCAAAAATCGACCAATTTTCGCCGCTAGCGGCCAAAAAAGGGGCTATTTTCGCCGCTAGCGGCCAAAAATGGGGCGATTTTTGCCACTAGCGGCCAAAAATCGTGCAAATTTCGCCGCTAGCGGCCAAAAATCGTACGAATTTCTTCGCTAGCGGCCAAAAATCGCGCGATTTTCCCCGCTAGCGGCCAGAAACTGTGCGATTTTTGCAGCTGGCGGGCAAAAATAGCGCGATTTTCGCCGCTACCGGCCAAAAACCGCGCGATTTTCGCCGTTAGCGGCCAAAAATCATGCGATTTTCGCAGCTGGCGGGCAAAAATCGCGATTTTCGCCGCTACCGGCCAAAAAGAGCGCGATTTTCGCCGCTAGCGGCAAAAAACAGTGCTAATTTCGCCGCTAGCGGCCAAAAATCGCGCGAATTTCGCCGCTACCGGCCAAAAACTGCGCGATTTTCGCCGCTACCGGCCAAAAACCATGCGATTTTCGCAGCTGGCGGGCAAAAATCGCGTGATTTTCGCCGCTACCGGCAGAAACCGCGTGATTGTTGCCGCTAGCGGCCAAAAACCGTGCGATTTTCACAGCTGGCCGGCAAAAATCGCGCGATTTAAGCCGCTACCAGCCAAAAATCGCGCGATTTAAGCCGCTAGCGGCCAAAAATCGTGCAAATTTCGCCGCTAGTGGCCAAAAATCGTACGAATTTCTTCGCTAGCGGCCAAAAATCGCGCGATTTTCCCCGCTAGCGGCCAGAAACTATGCGATTTTGCCAGCTGGCGGGCAAAAAAAAGCGCGTTTTTCGCCGCTACCGGCCAAAAACCGCGCAATTTTCGCCGCTAGCGGCCAAAAATCTTGCGATTTTCGCAGCTGGCGGGCAAAAATCGCATGATTTTCGCCGCTACCGGCCAGAAACCGCGTGATTGTCGCCGCTAGCGGCCAAAAACCGTGCGATTTTCAAAGCTGGCCGGCAAAAATCGCGCGATTTAAGCCGCTAGCGGCCAAAAATCGTGCAAATTTCGCCGCTAGCGGCCAAAAATCGTGCGATTTTCGCCGCTACTGGCCAAAAACCGCGCGTTTTTCGCCGCTAGCGGCCAAAAACCATGCGATTTTCGCAGCTAGCGAGCAAAAATCGCGATTTCGCCGCTACCGGCCAAAAATAGCGCGATTTTCGCCGCTAGCGGCCAAAAACCGTGAGATTTTCGCCGCTAGCGGCCAAAAATCGGGCGATTTTTGCCGCTAACGGCCGATAACCGCGCTATTTTCGCCTGTAGCGGCCAGAAACTATGCGATTTTTGCAGCTTGCGGGAAAAAATAGCGCGATTTTCGCCGCTACCGGCCAAAAACCGCGCAATTTTCGCCGCTAGTGGCCAAAAACCATGCGATTTTCGCAGCTGGCGGGCAAAAATCGCGATTTTCGCCGCTACCGGCCAAAAATAGCGCGATTTTCGCCGCTAGCGGCCAAAAACCGTGCGAATTTCGCCGCTAGCGGCCAAAAATCGCGCGATTTTCGCCGCTAGCGGCCAGAATCTATGCGATTTTTGCAGCTGGCGGGCAAAAATAGCGTGATTTTCGCCGCTACTGGCCAAAAACCGCGCGTTTTTCGCCGCTAGCGGCCAAAAACCATGCGATTTTCGCAGCTAGCGAGCAAAACTCGCGTATTCGCCGCTACCGGCCAAAAAAGCGCGATTTTCGCCGCTAGCGGCCAAAAACCGTGAGATTTTCGCCGCTAGCGGCCAAAAATCGGGCGATTTTTGCAGCTTGCGGGAAAAAATAGCGCGTTTTTCGCCGCTACCGGCCAAAAACCGCGCAATTTTCGCCGCTAGCGGCCAAAAATCTTGCGATTTTCGCAGCTGGCGGGCAAAAATCGCATGATTTTCGCCGCTACCGGCCAGAAACCGCGTGATTGTCGCCGCTAGCGGCCAAAAACCGTGCGATTTTCAAAGCTGGCCGGCAAAAATCGCGCGATTTAAGCCGCTAGCGGCCAAAAATCGTGCAAATTTCGCCGCTAGCGGCCAAAAATCGTGCGATTTTCGCCGCTACTGGCCAAAAACCGCGCGTTTTTCGCCGCTAGTGGCCAAAAACCATGCGATTTTCGCAGCTAGCGAGCAAAAATCGCGATTTCGCCGCTACCGGCCAAAAATAGCGCGATTTTCGCCGCTAGCGGCCAAAAACCGTGAGATTTTCGCCGCTAGCGGCCAAAAATCGGGCGATTTTTGCCGCTAACGGCCGATAACCGCGCTATTTTCGCCTCTAGCGGCCAGAAACTATGCGATTTTTGCAGCTTGCGGGAAAAAATAGCGCGATTTTCGCCGCTACCGGCCAAAAACCGCGCAATTTTCGCCGCTAGTGGCCAAAAACCATGCGATTTTCGCAGCTGGCGGGCAAAAATCGCGATTTTCGCCGCTACCGGCCAAAAATAGCGCGATTTTCGCCGCTAGCGGCCAAAAACCGTGCGAATTTCGCCGCTAGCGGCCAAAAATCGCGCGATTTTCGCCGCTAGCGGCCAGAATCTATGCGATTTTTGCAGCTGGCGGGCAAAAATAGCGTGATTTTCGCCGCTACTGGCCAAAAACCGCGCGTTTTTCGCCGCTAGCGGCCAAAAACCATGCGATTTTCGCAGCTAGCGAGCAAAACTCGCGTATTCGCCGCTACCGGCCAAAAAAGCGCGATTTTCGCCGCTAGCGGCCAAAAACCGTGAGATTTTCGCCGCTAGCGGCCAAAAATCGGGCGATTTTTGCCGCTAACGGCCGATAACCGCGCTATTTTCGCCTCTAGCGGCCAGAAACTATGCGATTTTTGCAGCTTGCGGGAAAAAATAGCGCGATTTTCGCCGCTACCGGCAAAAAACAGTGCTAATTTCGCCGCTAGCGGCCAAAAATCGCGCGAATTTCGCCGCTACCGGCCAAAAACTGCGCGATTTTCGCCGCTACCGGCCAAAAACCATGCGATTTTCGCAGCTGGCGGGCAAAAATCGCGTGATTTTCGCCGCTACCGGCAGAAACCGCGTGATTGTTGCCGCTAGCGGCCAAAAACCGTGCGATTTTCACAGCTGGCCGGCAAAAATCGCGCGATTTAAGCCGCTACCGGCCAAAAATCGCGCGATTTAAGCCGCTAGCGGCCAAAAATCGTGCAAATTTCGCCGCTAGCGGCCAAAAATCGTACGAATTTCTTCGCTAGCGGCCAAAAATCGCGCGATTTTCCCCGCTAGCGGCCATAAACTATGCGATTTTGGCAGCTGGCGGGCAAAAAAAGCGCGTTTTTCGCCGCTACCGGCCAAAAACCGCGCAATTTTCGCTGCTAGCGGCCAAAAATCTTGCGATTTTCGCAGCTGGCGGGCAAAAATCGCATGATTTTCGCCGCTACCGGCCAGAAACCGCGTGATTGTCGCCGCTAGCGGCCAAAAACCGTGCGATTTTCAAAGCTGGCCGGCAAAAATCGCGCGATTTAAGCCGCTAGCGGCCAAAAATCGTGCAAATTTCGCCGCTAGCGGCCAAAAATCGTGCGAATTTCGCCGCTAGCGGCCAAAAATCGCGCTATTTTCGCCGTTAGCGGCCAGAAACTATGCGATTTTTGCAGCTGGAGGGGCAAAAATAGCGCGATTTTCGCCACTACTGGCCAAAAACCGCGCGTTTTTCGCCGCTAGCGGCCAAAAACCATGCGATTTTCGCAGCTAGCGAGCAAAAATCGCGATTTCGCCGCTACCGGCCAAAAATAGCGCGATTTTCGCCGCTAGCGGCCAAAAACCGTGAGATTTTCGCCGCTAGCGGCCAAAAATCGGGCGATTTTTGCCGCTAACGGCCGATAACCGCGCTATTTTCGCCTCTAGCGGCCAGAAACTATGCGATTTTTGCAGCTTGCGGGAAAAAATAGCGCGATTTTCGCCGCTACCGGCCAAAAACCGCGCGATTTTCGCCGCTAGTGGCCAAAAACCATGCGATTTTCGCAGCTGGCGGGCAAAAATCGCGATTTTCGCCGCTACCGGCCAAAAATAGCGCGATTTTCGCCGCTAGCGGCCAAAAACCGTGCGAATTTCGCCGCTAGCGGCCAAAAATCGCGCGATTTTCGCCGCTAGCGGCCAGAATCTATGCGATTTTTGCAGCTGGCGGGCAAAAATAGCGTGATTTTCGCCGCTACTGGCCAAAAACCACGCGTTTTTCGCCGCTAGCGGCCAAAAACCATGCGATTTTCGCAGCTAGCGAGCAAAACTCGCGTATTCGCCGCTACCGGCCAAAAAAGCGCGATTTTCGCCGCTAGCGGCCAAAAACCGTGAGATTTTCGCCGCTAGCGGCCAAAAATCGGGCGATTTTTGCCGCTAACGGCCGATAACCGCGCTATTTTCGCCTCTAGCGGCCAGAAACTATGCGATTTTTGCAGCTTGCGGGAAAAAATAGCGCGATTTTCGCCGCTACCGGCCAAAAACCGCGCGATTTTCGCCGCTAGTGGCCAAAAACCATGCGATTTTCGCAGCTGGCGGGCAAAAATCGCGATTTTCGCCGCTACCGGCCAAAAATAGCGCGATTTTCGCCGCTAGCGGCCAAAAATCGTGCAAATTTCGCCGCTAGCGGCCAAAAATCGTGCGAATTTCGCCACTAGCGGCCAGAAACTATGCGATTTTGGCAGCTGGCGGGCAAAAATAGCGTGATTTTCGCCGCTACCGGCCAAAAACCGCGCGATTTTCGCCGATAGCGGCCAAAAATCATGCTATTTTCGGCGCTGGCGGGCAAAAATCGCGATTTTCGCCGCTACCGGCCAAAAATAGCACGATTTTCGCCGCTAGCGGCCAAAAAACCGTGCGATTTTGGCCGCTAACGGCCAAAAATCGGGCGATTTTTGCCGCTAACGGCCGAAAACCGCGCTATTTTCGACGCTAGCGGCCAGAAACCATGAGATTTTTGCAGCTGGCGGCCAAAAACCGTGCGAATTTCGCCGCTACCGGCCAAAAACTGCGCGATTTTCGCCGCTAGCGGCCAAAAACCATGCGATTTTCGCCGCTAGCGGCCAAAAATCGTGCAAATTTCGCCGCTAGCGGCCAAAAATCGCGCTATTTTCCCCGCTAGCGGCCAAAAACCATGCGATTTCCGCAGCTGGCGGGCAAAAATCGCGATTTTCGCCGCTACCGGCCAAAAATAGCGCGATTTTCGCCGCTAGCGGCCAAAAATAGCGCGATTTTCGCCGCTAGCGGCCAAAAGTCGGACGATTTTCGCCGCTAGCAGCCAAAAATCGCCCGGTTTTTGGCCGCTAGCGGCAAACTAATCTGCCCAATTTGTAGTCCAATTTTGGGCTACAAAGTAGCGAATGTAGCCCAATTTTGGGCTACAAAGTAGCGAAAGTAGCCCAATTTTGGGCTACAAAGTAGCAAAAGTAGCCCAATTTTAGGTTTTTAAGTAGCGAAAGTAGCCCAATTTTGAGTTTTTAAGTAGCGAAAGTAGCCCAATTTTGGGTTTTTAAATAGCGAAAGTAGCCCAATTTTTCCCTAAAAAGTTGCGAAAGTAGGCCATTTTTGGCCTAAAAAGTAGCGAAAGTAGCCCAATTTTGCCCGAAAAAGTAGCGATAGTAGCCCAATTTTGGCCCAAAAAGTAACGATAGTAGCCCAATTTTGGCCCATAAAGTAGCAAAAGTAGCCCAATTTTGGCCCAAAAAGTAGCGAAAGTAGCCCAATTTTGGCCCAAAAAGTAGCGAAAGTAGCCCAATTTTGGGCTAAAAAGTAGCGAAATTTTGGGCAAAAAGTAGCGAAAGTAGCCCAATTTTGGGCTAAAAAGTAGCGAAATTTTGGGCTAAAAAGTAGCGAAAGTAGCCCAATTTTGGGATAAAAAGTAGCGAAATTTTAGGCTAAAAAGTAGCGAAATTTTGGGCTAAAAGTAGCGAAATTTTGGGCTAAAAAGTAGCAAAAGTAGCGAAATTTTCGGCTAAAAAGTAGCAAAAGTAGCCCAATTTTGGGCAAAAAGTAGCGAAAGTAGCCCAATTTTGGGCTAAAAAGTAGCGAAAGTAGCCCAATTTTGGGCTAAAAAATACCAATAGCCCAATTTTGGGCTAAAAAGTAGCGAAATTTTGGGCTAAAAAGTAGCCCAATTTTGGGCAAAAAGTAGCGAAATTTTGGGCTAAAAAGTAGCAAAAGTAGCGAAATTTGGGTGGGAAAGTAGCCCAATTTTGGGCTAAAAAGTAGCGAAAGTAGCGAAATTTTGGGCTAAAAAGTAGCAAAAGTAGCCTAATTTTGGGCTAAAAATTAGCGAAAGTAGCCCAATTTTGGGCAAAAAGTAGCGAAAGTAGCCCAATTTTGGGCTAAAAAGTAGCAAAAGTAGCCCAATTTGGGGCAAAAAGTAGCGAAAGTAGCCCAATTTTGGGCTAAAAAGTAGCGAAAGTAGCCCAATTTTGGGCTAAAAAGTAGCGAAAGTAGCGAAATTTTGGGCTAAAAGTAGCGAAAGTAGCCCAATTTTGGGCTAAAAAGTAGCGAAAGTAGCCCAATTTTGGGCAAAAAGTAGCGAAAGTAGCCCAATTTTGGGATAAAAAGTAGCGAAAGTAGCCCAATTTTGGGATATAAAGTAGCGAAATTTTGGGCTAAAAGTAGCGAAATTTTGGGCTAAAAAGTAGCAAAAGTAGCCCAATTTTGGGCTAAAAATTAGCGAAAGTAGCCCAATTTTGGGCAGAAAGTAGCCCAATTTTGGGCTAAAAAGTAGCAAAAGTAGCCCAATTTGGGGCAAAAAGTAGCCCAATTTTGGGCTAAAAAGTAGTGAAAGTAGCCCAATTTTGGGCTAAAAAGTAGCGAAATTTTGGGCTCAAAAGTAGCGAAATTTTGGGCTAAAAGTAGCGAAAGTAGCCCAATTTTGGGCTAAAAAGTAGCGAAAGTAGCCCAATTTTGGGCAAAAAGTAGCGAAAGTAGCCCAATTTTGGGATAAAAGTAGCGAAAATAGCCCAATTTTGGGATATAAAGTAGCGAAAGTAGCGAAATTTTGGGCTAAAAGTAGCGAAAGTAGCGAAATTTTGGGCTAAAAAGTAGCAAAAGTAGCGAAATTTTGGTCAAAAAGTAGCGAAAGTAGCCCAATTTTGGGCTAAAACGTAGCGAAATTTTGTGCTAAAAAGTACCGAAAGTAGGCTAATTTGGGGCAAAAAGTAGCAAAATTAGCCCAGTTTTGGCCTAAAAAGTAGCGAAATTTTGGGCAAAAAGTAGCGAAAGTAGCCCAATTTTGGGCTAAAAAGTAGCAAAAGCGAAATTTTGGGCTAAAAAGTAGCGAAATTTTGGGCTAAAAGTAGCTAAATTTTGGGCTAAAAAGTAGCACAAAAAGTAGCGAAAGTAGCCCAATTTTAGGCTAAAAAGTAGCGAAATTTTGGGCTAAAAAGTAGCGAAAGTAGCCCAATTTTGGGCTAAAAAGTAGCAAAAGTAGCGAAATTTTGGGCAAAATGTAGCGAAAGTAGCCCAATTTTGGGCTAAAAAGTAGCGAAATTTTGTTCTAAAAAGTAGCAAAAGTAGGCTAATTTTGGGCAAAAAGTAGCAAAAGTAGCCCAATTTTGGCCTAAAAAGTAGCGAAATTTTGGGCAAAAAGTAGCGAAAGTAGCCCAATTTTGGGCTAAAAAGTAGCGAAAGCAAAATTTTGGGCTAAAAAGTAGCGAAATTTTTGGCTAAAAAGTAGCGAAAGTAGCCCAATTTTGGGCTAAAAAGTAGCGAAACTTTGGGCAAAAAGTAGCGAAAGTAGCCCAATTTTAGGCTAAAAAGTAGCAAAATTTTGGGCTAAAAAGTAGCGAAATTTTGGGCAAAATGTAGCGAAAGTAGCCCAATTTTGGGCTAAAAAGTAGCGAAATTTTGGGCTAAAAAGTAGCGAAATTTTGGGCTAAAAGTAGCGAAATTTTGGGCTAAAAAGTAGCAAAAGTAGCGAAATTTTGGGCTAAAAAGTAGCGAAAGTAGCCCCATTTTGGTCTAAAAAGTAGCGAAAGTAGCGAAATTTTGGGCTAAAAAGTAGCAAAAGTAGCGAAATTTTGGGGAAAAGTAGCCCAATTTTAGTCTAAAAAGTAGCAAAAGTAGCCCAATTTTGGGCAAAAAGTAGCGAAAGTAGCCCAATTTTGGGCTAAAAAGAAGCGAAATTTTGGGCTAAAAAGTAGCTAAATTTTGGGCTAAAAAGTAGCGAAAGTAGCCTAATTTTGGGCTAAAAAGTAGCAAAAGTAGCGAAATTTTGGGCAAAAAGTAGCGAAATTTTGGGCTACAAGTAGGGAAAGTAGCGAAATTTTGGGATAAAAAGTAGCGAAATTTTGGGCTAAAAAGTAGCCCAATTTTGGGCTAAAAAGTAGCGAAAGTAGCCCAATTTTGGGCTAAAAAGTAGCAAAAGTAGTGAAATTTTGGGCAAAATGTAGCGAAAGTAGCCCAATTTTGGGCTAAAAAGTAGCGAAAGTAGTGAAATTTTGGACTAAAAAGTAGCGAAATTTTGGGCTAAAAGTAGCGAAATTTTGGGCTAAAAAGTAGCGAAAGTAGCCCAATTTTGGGCTAAAAAGTACCAAAAGTAGCAAAATTTTGGGAAAAAGTAGCGAAAGTAGCCTAATTTTGGGCTAAAAAGTAGCGAAAGTAGCGAATTTTTGGGCTAAAAAGTAGCCCAATTTTGGGCAAAAAGTAGCGAAAGTAGCCCAATTTTGGGCTAAAAAGTAGCAAAAGTAGCGAAATTTTGGCCAAAAAGTAGCGAAAGTAGCCCAATTTGGGGCTAAAAAGTAGCGAAATTTTGGGGTAAAAAGTAGCGAAAGTAGCGAAATTTTGGTCTAAAAAGTAGCGAAAGTAGCGAAATTTTGGTCTAAAAAGTAGCGAAAGTAGCCCAATTTTGGGCTAAAAAGTAGCGAAAGTAGCCCAATTTTGGGCAAAAAGTAGCGAAAGTAGCCCAATTTTTGGCTAAAAAGTAGCAAAAGTAACGAAATTTTGGGCTAAAAGTAGCGAAATTTTGGGCTAAAAAGTAGCGAAATTTTGGGCTAAAAAGTAGCAAAAGTAGCCCAATTTTGGGCTAAAAAGTAGCGAAAGTAGCCCAATTTTGGGCAAAAAGTAGCGAAAGTAGCCCAATTTTGGGCTAAAAAGTAGCAAAAGTAGCGAAATTTTAGGCAAAAAGTAGCGAAAGTAGCCCAATTTTGGGCTAAAAAGTAGCGAAAGTAGCCCAATTTTGGGCTAAAAAGTAGCGAAATTTTGGGCTAAAAGTAGCGAAATTTTGGGCTAAAAAGTAGCGAAAGTAGCTAAATTTTGGGCTAAAAAGAAGCAAAAGTAGCCCAATTTTGGGCTAAAAAGTTGCAAAAGTAGCGAAACTTTGGGCAAAAAGTAGCGAAAGTAGCCCAATTTTGGGCTAAAAAGTTGCAAAAGTAGCGAAACTTTGGGCAAAAAATAGCGAAAGTAGCCCAATTTTGGGCTAAAAAGTAGCGAAATTTTGGTCTGGTTGATTTAGTATCCCCCCAATCTCCTCTTACTCTATTGAGACGGCTGGATTCTGGTCTCCAATAGATGTTCACAACACACACGAACTTAGTAGGGTACTGAAGGGTTGCAGGCTAAACAGGTGGGTAACTCGGTACGCTGCGCATACTAGTGGCTTTACAAGATTGTAA